>VYXD01007630.1:297531-380536 GCA_013397195.1 Hylia prasina
GAGGAGAGGAGAGGAGAGGAGAGGAGAGGAGATCATTCATGGGAAAAGACTGCAGCACAGTGAAGCGAATCTTACTCCATGTTTGGAATGTGGATGGCAGTGCCGCCTTTTTCCTCTCTTTCTTGCAGTGACTCTCAAACGCATAATATATGTGTCAACTTATAGGAACTTCATTTCCTCACTTGATTCTCGCTAAAAACCCAGTCCTAAAGCTATGTTGTGGATTCCAGCTGATGGGAAGACAAGATGACATAGGGAGAAGGAAACTCTACAATTGAATATTGTCCCGATTTTCAAAGGTGTTGTCCCTTCCTTTTCACTGCCTCTCAGTGGTCTGGAAGTGGGGCTAGCTCAAGATTCACATACGTTGTGCTCCAGCTGGGGCCTGTGGCAGATCTGCCAAGGCTGGAAGCTTTCAGCCATGGAAAGGGAACATTTTTGCATTTCCTTTAGCTGCACCATGTTCCTGAAATATGATATTTTCTTGTGAGTGTACATCCAGGTTTATGAACATCCTGTTCTTAGGTTGTGCTCCATCTTGGTCATTCCTACTCTCTAAGTGAGCCACACAATTTGAGGATACGCAAAGGATTCCATTTTTAGGCACAAAAGTCACATGTCAGCAGTATGACTGTATAGACTGCATATATGAATCATACCATATCATGTAGTGCACAAACAGTGGAGCAGGCACAGGCAGCAGCACCCTCAACTTCTATACCATGTATGCATTCAGCAGTCAGCCAGGAGCAATTGCCAAGATTGAAAGGCAACTGAAAAACTGCACAGCAGAAGGACACTCACTCAGCTTGAGCTGTGGGGAGGTTTTTTGTTTCATAGCATCAAACAAGCAGCACTCACTTTACAGGTGAGCACTGGTCCTTAGGGGAACTGCAGCACACCTCCCCAGCTGGATAAGGTCTTCCCATTAATGAAAGCAGTTGTAAGATGAGAACTGTCCAGGATGTCTGCTGGAGGAAGGATGAAATCACACACTACTGTCTCATTAGCATCCAGCTTTCCTCACTTGCCTTAGAACTGTGGGCTCTTCACTCCATTTCACTGCTGGAGCTGGAGTATGTTAAACTTTGGCAGGTGTTGATGATCTTGCCTTTGTCTGGGACTGCTGTCCTTGATAACGACATTCAGGGGTTCTTTTCCTTGTCATTAACTGGTCATTCACTGCCTTTGGAACCTTGCCTTGTCACTCATCTCCTACATTTTTTGTCAACTAGATGTGACTATCTTGATGGTTATTATAGAGCTAATAAGTCTTCTGTCTCTGTTATCTCAAACCTTGAATTTCTATGAGAAATACAGATTGGATAAAGCACCTTTTGCATTTGCAGAAAATGTGCACAAATCTGAACCACAATTATTATCCACAGGCTTGTTTTGTCGTTGTGAACAAGGCCATTTTAACACACAGGGTTCATCATATTTATGCAAGATTGGAGACTAAATTTTAAAAAGCAGGAGAGAGCAAATCATAGGTCTCAGTGGAGGTGAATGACCAGTAACTGCTTTGAATGTGTGCTGTTTTGTTGGGAATCTCCTTTGGAAATAATTGTTACAGTCCCCAGGTATCCTATTACTGCGTGCTCTGGTTTTACATAGAATTTACCTGCATTATTTACAAGTTGTCTCTAACTGATCATTCCTCTTCTCTTCAGATCAGAGGATCTAATTTCCAAGACCTTGTCATGCTGCTCATGTTGCTCTAAGAGGGAAGAGATTGTCCACCTTCACATTTTTGTACACTTGCGTGCATGAGAAGTGTTAGACTAATGTTTTTAAAAGTGAAGAGGAAATGGCACAATGATAATGCCTTCCATGATTGGTGTCACTTGACTATTCTGACACTTGGTTCTTTTGCTGAGCTCAGTTTCTGGTCTGAGTAACTGCTTTTAGTTGTAAGTTTTTGCAAGTGGGTGTTGCTTGCCTGACACTCAGTGTTGTTGGATGTCCATTTCCCACAGGTGTGTGTTCTGCCTGTCCATGGAAGCTGGCAGTCCTGCCTGTTTGGATGCTATTTAGACTTTTTGTTATCTGAGTAATTTTGCCATTTCATAAGCATAACCAAGAAAAGAGCTTTTTCTTTGGTGTGCCTGAAGCGCTTCTCTCATCTCTGTGACTTTCCAAGAGCTGCAAATAAAAAATAATAAAAAAAGCACATTCATCACAAATGTGCAAGATTTTTGTCTCTGAATATAAAATCAAGTGAATGTTATAGTTGTACAGAATCACCTGAGCACTTAGAAGCAGACATGGGTGCACAGTGGTTTTGGCTGTGAGAAGTGGAAATTAATAAATTTGTCAATATATGATTTGGAGCAGGGGTTGCCATCATGAAGGTCGTGACTGCCTGGCTCTTGCCATGTTGACAAATAATAAGATAATCAAGCTTTGATGGAAAGGAGGGAATCCTCTCTCGCCTTCCCACTGCTGACACCCTCAGTTAAAAACACTGCTGAGTTGAAGGGATTTCTCCATCGGAGCTAATTAGCCAGAATTATTTCAAAGTCTTCAAAGTCTGCCTGTGTAAACAACTCCTAATAGGTGCTTTTTGCAGTAGCATTTACATCAAGAAGGGGTTTTTTTTCCCTGGATATCACTCATTTTGTTTCCTGTTGTTGACAGAATATATTGATGGTGTTGCCTCCTACCTTAAGGAGCTGTCATATGATAGAGTATATCAGCCCTAAATCCAGGGTGACATTCTCCTCCTTCTATTTCCCTCAGTTTCTCCCTCATGTTTTGTTGGTATCACTGGAAGTCGAGGATGTTCCTTTCCTGTCAGCACACTGTGGGCCTTGCATTTATCAGGAATGGGCATCAGGGATATGGTCTAGAGTAACTGCAAGGATTGGATCTTGGATATGTGTGTTCTCCTGCCTGGGACAGGAAAATAAATTAAATTAATTAAAGTAAAACAGGTTGGATGCTATTCTGGATAAAGAACAAGTTTTGGAGTGGGAAAGCTGTTATGGATAATTTAATTTACATTTTGACCCTTTGTTTACAGCCACAGAGACTTAAAACCAGAAAACCTACTGCTGGATGAAAAGAACAACATCCGGATAGCAGACTTCGGGATGGCATCACTGCAGGTTGGGGACAGCTTGTTAGAAACCAGTTGTGGGTGAGTGTCTCAAAGCATATTACAAAAATGAGGGACAGATTCCACACATAGAAGTTATCCATAGTAAGGATTTCAGTAAAGACCTGCAAACCAACACACTGCACTGGTGTTTCCCAGCAAGATAATAAATTTATATGACACACGTAGTGTAGAAGAAAGCTAAAAGAGAGGATGTTCAGTGCTTTACAATGAAAAGCACACTACTACTGCAGTTGTCACATACAGATATAAAAGTCAAGACTTTGGATTCATGCATATGCTGGTGTGTTTGCATTCACTGGCCATGTAATTTTTGGGAACTGAAAGCAGTGGTTGACTGTTTTAAGAAGTGGCTTTGAAAAAATATTAAGGGGTGGAAAAATGTTCTTAAATGGAATTTGCGTGTCCTGTGTAGGCTGTCTGCTTGCATGCAGCTATTCGTGTTCATGGTCAATACTGCTTCTATCAGCTCCCATGCAGGAGTGACAGGGAGGAAGCAGAGTCCTTTGCAATGACAGGTAGGGCATGAATGCAGGTACAAAGGAGCCTGCCTGGAGGAATATTGCAGGGGCAGTCTAAAGACATTTCCATGGGAATTCAGTTGCCTTTGGGCACCACTGGACCATGCTCCCCGATTCCCAGTGCCATGATGACTGTGCAGGGGCTGTGGCACTGAGCTGTAGCAAGGGCAGCATTGAGCTGCTGCAGCCTGGCACCAGTAAACCAGCTTTTAGCTGCGTGTTAATTTGTTTTAACAGCAAGCACAGAAACCAGACTATACCAGCAGATTTCCACTTCCTCCCATGCAGACTGACTTCTTGACTAGTGTGAGTCTGATGACTTCAGCCCAGGCCCATCCTCAGCTGGTTACAGTTCATGGTTTTTTTGATGTCTTTTCTGAGCCAAGGCAGTTTAGGATACACATGGAGCCATTGTGGTTCCCTCTAAAGCCCAGCCACTGCCTTTCAGGCTCTGCTTTCCAAGTCATGAATAATAGATAGCAAAAGTATTTGAAGTTCATGATATGATAGAATGCTGGTTGGTGAGTAAACTGGGACCCACTGATTCTCTCCTGTCCATGTCAAGTCAGGATCTGAGGTCTTAGCAGCACAGATGAAAAGCAAGGAGCTGTGATGCCAAGGTCAATTACAAGGCCCTGCACTTGAGCAGGGAGACAGTATCATCAAAACAGGCTGAGGGATGAAAGGATTCAGAGCAGTGCTGCTGAGAAGGGCTTTGGGGGTGCTGGTAGATGAAAGGTTGGATGTGACCCAGCAATGTGCACTTGCAGTCCAGAAAACCAAACGTGTCCTGAGCTGCATCCAAAGCAGCATGGCCAGCAGGGAGAGGGAAGGGATGCTGCCCCTCTGCTGTGCTCTGCTGAGACCTGCACTGCATCCAGCTTTGGGGAATCCATACCATAAGAAGGATATGAACCTGTTAGAGTGGGCCCAGAGGAGGCCATGAAGGTGGTTGGAGGGCTGTAATATCTTCCCCATGAGGAGAGACTGACAGTTGGGGTTATTCAGTCTGGAGAGAAAAGGCTCCAGGAGACCTTATTGCAGACTTTCAGTACTGAAAGGAGGACTGTAAAAAATATCAGGACAGACTTTTAGCAGGACCTGTTAAGATAGGGTGAGGGATAAACTTTAAACTGTAAAAGGGTCAGTGTGAATTAGATACAAGGAAGAAGTTTTTTATGTTGAGGGTGGTAAAATAGTGAACAGGTTTCCCAGAGAGATGGTAGATTCCCCATCCTTGGAAACATTTAAGGTCTGGTTGGATGGGGCTCTGAGAAACTTGATCTAGTTGAACATGTCCCTGCTCATTGCAGGGGCATTGGACTAATCAAGTTTTAAAGATCACTTCTAATCCAAACTGTCCTGTGATTCTGCACATCTGTTGCTTGCAGCTTCTTTCAAACTTCCCCTCTAGATCAGAAAATGCAGTCCTCCCTACAGTTGCCACAAAGCCTCTATACTCTCTAAGAAAATTGTTCCTCTTCCTTCCATGAAAAAAAAAAGAAAAAAAAAAGATGAAGTATAAAAACCAACCCAGCCTCAATTGCCTTGCAGGATTTTCCAAACTCCTCAGGAACCTCTCAGTAGGGTTCCTGTTCTTGTTAGCACCGAGCTCTGTTATCCAGATCTGGAGTCTCAAAGGGAGGCTTCCTTCCCATAAGCTGTGCTGGAATTCCAACCTCCATGCTTCAAGCAGATCCAGCTCCCACATTGTGGCCTTAAAATGCACTAATAAAGAAATCAATGGAACGGAAGAGATGTGCCTGTAATAAACAGAACACAGCAGCAACACTATGATCTCCTGCCTTGCAGATGCATTTTAAGTGTGTTGCCAATCACTGGGCCTCCATGTGAGCTATTACACCACTTCATTAATTCTCCTGGCATGCAGCCCAGCATGGCTGATAATGGTGTCTTGTGATCTCTCTGGTTTGGGGGGTGAAGGAAGGAAGGAAGATATGACAATATGCCACACTGTTCACAGAGAAAGGTAATCCAGTTATGACTCCCTTTCCCTTGGAGTACATGCAGTAACCAACCTCAGAGCTTTTCAAGGCAACAGTTTTACCTACCCGTGTAGTTGGTACTTTCAGCCAGCATGAAAAGGAACAAAACAGAGTGAATCATGGCTGAGATATTGAGCTTTAATGAGATGCTCCTCCGTGCACCCATAAGTTAATTTTGAGAATGGCTTTATCTGTACTGTGAACACTGATAATGAGATGAAACTGCAACATTTCCATTGACAGTCATGCAGGGAGTCTCCAGGTATTTCTGTCAGTCAGAGTGGGAGGCTCAGATGGGGTTGAGCTGTGTGATACAGCTAACTTTGTCAGTTCAGCAAAGTGGGGAGACTGCAGTCAAAAATTTTTTGCTATCACAAGTGAACTGCTAAGTTTAGTACAAAGTTTGGGTAGTAGTTAGGTCACCACAGAGTCTTGACAGGCCTCATGAAGAGTGGCCTCATGTAGCCTGAGGTATGATGTAATTGCATATCACAGAGTCACTGTTTTCTAGGAGATGCTCCTTCGGCCTGCAGGGTTTTCTGTAGCACTGCTAGCACTGACAGACTACCTGGAGGACACAATAAAAGTGCAATCCAGATGTGTTTGTGTAGGAGGAGACAAAGATGGACTTGCTGTTTCACTGACATAACTTGTCATTGACAGACTGCACCTTGATTGTAATGAATCCCCATTATGGAAGTGTGTATTGTGTGAATCCTGCATATGTGCAGTGCAGAGGAATAAGCTGTACGTTTTTTTAGTGTTTTTAGGCCCTTAAGGGGAAGAGGAGCTGTGTGTGGGCTCTGCAAGACTAATTCTGCTTATGGCAGAAATTGCACAGTAAGGCAGTCTTATGGAGAGATGGTCCTTGAAATGCCAAAATAACACAGTGAGTTGCTTCATTCCTTCAGAAGCAGGGAGGGTCTCTCAGCTCACAGCAGACAAGGAAGGAAGAGAAAGATGTGATAGGCTGCTGCTTCTATTATTGTAGATCTCTTCAGCTCTTCTTCCTCTTTACCCATCCAGGCAGTGGCAGGTAGAGATACTCCCCATCTCTTTCACAGTGATTCTTCCTGCCGTGCTGCCCTGCAGCGTTTCAGAATGCAAGAGTTGTCCAATCCATTCTGAATTGTCACTAGGCAAGAAGAGTGAGTGCCTTTTGGTTAAACCTCAGGTCTGAGACCCAGGTTATCTGAGTTTGATTTCTGTTGCTGCTGAAGGCATTCACGGTGGTCTAGGACAAGATGCATTGCCCTTCTCTGCTTCAGTTCTCCATCTTGGCAAGTCATTGGTGTATCAGCAGACCTGTGATGAGCAGATAACTCAGAGGTCAGATACACACATGCTGCACATATTCTTTCCTCCTTATAATAAATGTTTACATATATCTAAAACATATGCAAGTTTTCCAGTCATTGTTAGGGTTGCAAATTTATACTCTTGAATTTGGAAATGCCAGAATTAGTACTTTTTACCCCATGTCATCAAGACATTTCCATTTCCAGCACTCCATTCCCTTCTCCTTCCTGATTTGTGCCACAGTCTAGCTGACTTCTCCCATTCATTTCTGCTTCATGTTTGGCCCCAAATCCCAGATACTTTTATGCTTTTTAATAGGTTCCAACTCTAGTTTCTGTTAGCTGGTTTTGTGAGTCAGTTGCTGTCAGTCCTAGATCTACTTCATTAGTTTTGCACTCAGTTTGTTTTACAGTTTGGTACCATGTGGTAACCCCACCCACAGCAGCTCAGAGTTTCAGATAAAAAAAAATTAATTACTCAGGGAAGTGTTACCAGTGCAGGTATGATTTTGATCCTAATGCTCTAGAGAGTTTCTGCTAGCAAATGCAATGTTTCTATGACATAATTTCTTGAGGATGCAAATAAATATTCAGGTTTTCACTTTGTAGTGAAGGATACTAGAAATTTTTCTTTTTTTTTTTTGGTACGAAAAAGCATTTACTTAAGATTAGACTTAGATATGTGGAAATGCTTCAGCCCATACACAGCATGCATGCATACAAAAACATGAAAATAGTCTGAGACAGACAAAAAACAAAGAAATTGTTGTTAAATTGATAGTAAGTTACAAGGAAGTTAAAATGAGGATTATAAAGGGAAATACCAGACAACCTTAGTAATGACCGTTGGTACCAGCATCACCTATAATACATCACAAGGTATGTTAAAAGAGCTTGCTTTCTGCAAAATCAATCCTGAGAATTTAAGATATGCTTTTCTTCAGATTGGCAGTGTAGCATTTAGACAGCCTGTGCACATTAGGATATGCCCATTAAGTACGAGCGTGTACAGGTTTTTTGCAACAAATCTTTGCCTCATTTGATGATTGGATGTTGTGTTTTTGTGTGTAAACAGCTATTTAATGTTTGGGTTTTCCTCATCATTCATTTTATGGATCCATTTATAACTTCTGCTCACTGCATTCAAGCCTTGCTATGAATGCTGGTAGGATTTTATCACTGTGTCTTAGATTTACAAATATTAATTATACTGTTTTCATATTATGTTTGCCACATTGATCTGGTTATCTCCATTTTTATGAGGACATAGGATTCTGCAAAATGGAACTCAAAATTGTCAACCAGTTTTGAGTGTACAGTTGGATGCTGTTGGGGCCCAATACTTCAGGGTACTTGGTGCTTGATAACAGTCCTTTACTGAGAGACCACAGTGCCTCCTACCAACTGCAACTGCTGCTCCACATGCTTATAAATGCTGGAAATCAAACTTGGATGTGTAGCACCGTGATTCTGAAAACTGGGGGACATGCAACTCATAATTACCTGTGAACATCTCAGTTTAAGGCACCTGTTCATTTTCTTTCACAGAAGGATCTTCTAGCAGGGACAGAGTTTGATTCTCCCATGTGTCAGTCAGCGGCATCCTTGCAAGCTTGTCATTTTTGACACTTAAGTTCCCTCACATTGCTACAGACATCCCAACTTCAGTCACAAGTAGAAAAGAGGCATTGGGCACAGCAACACGTCCCTCTGACTTACCTGCAGAGTGCAGCGTAACATTTTCAACCTTTTTTTTACCAGTTCTTAACTTTTGGGTACCTAATTTGGCAGTCTTTATGCCCTTCTAATACAAGGGTCTGGTTAATTATTTTAATTAAAACCTCTTAGAGGTTCCATGATTTAAAATTTTGAACTGATAATCAATGACCTGATCAGCAGATTCCCCAAAAATGTAATTGCACCCGAGGAGTTGTAAGATGGCTGAGGGCTGGATGCTAAGTTTTCTCATCCAAAAGTAAATGACTGAGTTGGAGCTTTAATGGGAATATAGCACTCAGCCTTGACTACACCTACTACCTTAATTACAGCCTTACCTACAGCTCCTGGCTTCACTGCAGCCTTAACTACCCACTGCTGCTGGAACCTTTTGTTAGTTCCTCCCTGCCTTTCTTTTCTCTGTGATCTGTGGCTGTCGCTTTCTCTACTCAGAATGCCAGTGTCCTTCTCCTGAATTCCCTTTATCTATTTTGCTACTTCTCTGGTCTTCCCCTTCATCTCAGCCCTTTGCTACTCAGCATGGGGGGAAAGCAGAGGCAGCCTTTTGCTCTAGTGGGTAACTCCTACCTCTGAAAGCCAGCTTGGAGACAATGATTAAGAGAGGGGAAAGAAGGCCTCTAGAATTGAGCAACAGCAAAAACAGCCAGATGTGTGAAGATTTCTCTGCAGCTGTACAACATCCTATATCAAGGTAACTTCATACATAATAAAAGCAGAGGAAAGGAGACTTCTTGTTCCTCCCTCTCTGCAGAAACTCTGCCTCTGTGAAGCCTTTTCTTCTTCCCCAGATGGCACCATCTTAAGGCATGGGACCAAAGGACTGAGGCATGGACACTCATCTTTACTGGGACTTGGGAACCCATCAGGCAGTGTAACACATGATTTGTCACACTGTGGAATAGGATCACACGCCTTTTCCTGTCCTTCTTGATCAGCCAGCCACTTCTCTGGCAAGGCAGTTACTGTGTGTTCCCAGATAAACTATATGTGGCCAGTGGATCTGTGTGTGCATGGTGCAGGTCTCTCTTACCTATGTAAAAAAAACCTTAACTCACAGGCACATCACATCTGCACTGAAGATATGGCCCTGGTTGTCTCAGATCTACTGCAGCTGCACAATATCTTGATGTGCACACATCAAGAACTACTTTTCTAGTTTCTCAGATGAAATTCAGAAAAGATACATCAAGGATATATACATCCCCGATTTAACTGTCAGAGCTGTCCTGGATTTCACCATTGCTCTCTCGTCTTATTTCCTCTGGTTTAAATCCCACGTAAATGCTCTGAGGTCCCTTAAGATCCTTAAGATTATTGTGTCCTAGAGTCACAGCTGTGAATGACCATTCAGAGAGCCCCTCCTGCCCCGGGCAGACTAGCCATGGAAAATTCACCTCACTGTGGAAATAAACATTGCCAACATCACTGCTTTTTTGCAGCGGTACCCGCAGGCAGCAACTGTTTCTTGATCTTGCTGAGCGATATATTTATTTGTTATCAAGGGCAGACTGAGGCTTTTGCTGCACAGAGATGTAGGAGAATCATGAGGAGGTGGCCTAGGGGAAGAGACAGGGATGTTGCTCTTGACACATCTATATTGAATAATTAGTGATAAGAGCCAAAGAAATATTCATGACTCTGTAGAAAGATAAATAGATTTTTGATTAAAATTGAGTTTTGTCTTTACAGCATTTGGAGTTGCTGTGTGATTGGTAGCATGGAAATGAGTTTTTTATGGATTCTGGCTGACTGGAGGATCCCTTTTAAAGCTGTTAGCCAAGATAATGCTGCAGATTTCTAGCTAGTGTGTGCTGGCAAGAATTCAGAATGGCAATGCCAGAAACCTGTGCTCTCTGGGCAGTTGCAATGCAGCTGTTGAATGATCGAATCAAACCAACTTGTTCAAAGGATTTATTATAACATTTTCTCCACCCAGTCTCTTAAGACTTTTGTCTTTCAGTGATGCCTTTTAAGATGTATGGCACATTGTACTGCAGTTCAGCATACCTCAGGAAAGGAAATACTTTAAGGGCATTTGCTGGTGGGACACGTAAATACCTATGTACCTACCTTGAGTTCTTCACAACACTTACATTCTTCTTTTCAAGGATGTTAGCACAGGAAGCTTTCAAGGTGATTGCACTACTCAGCACCCACAACTAAGAGTTCTGAAATCCTTGTCAAAGTCATAATATACAAAAAAAATTCAAGAACACTCTGCAAATTAAAATATTAACTCTTACAGTGCACCACAGTGCCACTGTCATCCAAAAAGGATTGTACTGAAGGATATTGCTGAACTGTACAGGATACCATGTGGGATTTGAGAGGTCTGGCTAAAGTTTCTAGGTCAGCCACAGGCACCACCTGTAGCAGACATTTAATGTACTGTGTGTTTCATGACTCACACAGAGAGGCAGCTGTACCTTGCAGAACCTAAAATACATGTGAGAGCGAGAAACTCAAACATGCTAAGTGACAGGAGCTCAACAGTTACCTAGAATGTGTCTGCACTCCTTTTACCCCCATATATTTTCCAAGAAACCTAATGTGATTCAGTGGTACAGAACACGTTAGAACTGGCCTTTCTGTTCTGAGGTGAGTAAACTGAGCAAACATCCTTGATCTATGTAAGTCCTGTACTCCTTTTGCTGCCATGTGGGTTTTTTTCCAAATTCCAGTTGCATTGCTGTGTTCCCTACAGTTCCCACACTGCCCTCCTTCAGTGTTCTGTGTAAGCAGCCCAGCACTAGTAAGAGTTGTCAGGCCTGGGCTGCAGTCCCAGTTGTGGTGCTGCTCCTTACTTGTGCTTTATGAGTGCCTTAGGGATGGCCTGTACACTCTACACCACTGTTAGATACAAGAAAAAGATGACATCCCTAGTCAAGCATTCTCTCAAGAATAATTTGTCTTCTAAAAGCTTACAAAATCATGTGTTAGTCCAGTGTTGTGACTTTTTGTGGTTTAGACTTTGGGGTTTTGGAAAGAATAGGTGTAGTGCAGCTGTTGGTTTGCTGTGAAGAGGCAAATTCACAGGAAACAATATATTTTAGAAGTTTGGGAACATGTACATAACATTAAGCAATTCAGTGTCTCACTCTGGCCTCACTTTGTCTCTTGTGGTGTGAAAGCTGTGGTGGCATTACTCTTGCTTTAGTCAGAAAAGTAGACTCATGGTGACCTCACCATGAGGTTCTGATCACCCTTTTCAAACAAGCCAGCTGCAGCTTTTAAAAATGTTAAGTAACCTTGTCCATGTTTCCATGGCTGTCAGTGACAGCTACACGGAGAGCTGGGTAGTCTGTCATACCCACTAGACACACAGGATCATTCTTTCTGTTCTTCCAATGAGCAACTCTAGCCAGCTCTCTTAGGGAGCCTCTGGCTTTCATTATCTGTTTTGACCCTTGAACCAAGGTTTTTAAAATGTAGTCTAAAGGCAGTACTGAGCAGACAGACTGGTTAGAATACCTGTGAATAGCCCATCACTTAAATGGGCCCAGGGTTGGTGTGGTATTAAATATTGGATTAAGCTACTGAATTTCATTTTCCTGAAATTTGTGAAGGATCAACTACATTTCTCTCTCCTCATGGAAGCTTTGCTGTCAAAGTAGATGCACTCCCAAGTGTACCCTGAGTTTATTGTCATGCTCTGCCAAAAGCTGTGATACCAGATCAGGGCATTCCATGCCCATGGGATGATATTTTGCCATAAGATAAGTGTAGTGTGTATGGAAATTCAATTAATGGGCTGTCTCACTGGGCATTAATATAGCATCCTAGCACAAAGCTAACCTCGCCGTGCTGCTGGTTTGCTCATTACTTTGCGAGACAGGTATTGCCCAGCCATGATTGCATTTGTCACAAGAAACACATGCACAAATGAAGACAGGCTCAGGGACTGCTGGGAGGTGTCAGTATAAACAATAGCATGATTTGCACACGGGTTTCAGACAGGCTGCATCCCTTTTACTTGTCAAGTTACTTTAATGAAGGCTATAAAATAAATAGCCGTGGCTGTAATCTTTAGGAATTAAAATTATTACCTGGCAAGTTGAAGTAATTAACTCTTCTCAGCCAGGAATCAAACAAGAGATATATGGGTAGAAGGCTGTGAAAAGAATATATTAACTCACCAGGTAATAGTGGTACTGTCCATCCTTTTTTTGTTTTTTTAAAGAAAAAAAAAAGGGCATGTTGCAATCATGTATTGGCAGTTTTTGTGACCACTGGTGCAAATGAGAGTCATCTTAGCAGAAGAGATACCAGTCATGGTTTAGGGATGCATCTGTCTTTTTTCCTGTAAAAGGCTTTGCAGTGTGGGCCTTCCTTTTAATTAGATACAAGTCCAAGTTAAAGGGTGGGATTAGAGAGCTGGAATTCTGTACTCACAGAATTGCCTCATCTTCATCCCTCGCTTTGAAGAAATTCATAGCAGGGCCACTGAGTTTTAAATTATGCTAGTTCTTGACCATTTTCTGAGCTTGTTAGAAATGTGTTCTTGTTGAGGTAAGGAAAAATGTGCTGGTTTGCACGCTTGTATTCTGTATAGCAAGCAAGTCTATCATCATTCTGCTAAACAAAATGGAAATACACATAACCATAAACACCAGGCTGTTATATGCTCATTTGACTGTATTTTGTCTTTCAGATCACCACATTATGCTTGTCCTGAAGTCATCCGGGTAAGTTAGTTAATATTAGTATACATAAATACCATTTTTGAAGTGCCCCACATTGCAAGTACACAGATAAATCATCTGTAAAAGAAACCTGCCCAAGGCAGAGGGAAAGAAAAGGACACAAGCAACCTAGATAGAGTTTTGTTTGTTTGGCTCAGCCCTGAATGAAGCCACATTGGGAAATAATTGTGTGTTATTCTCACAGTACTCTTCACACCATGTGATGATCAAAAAGCACAGGAGCCTGGCTTAATTTGATCTTTTGACCCTAGGGACATAGTTCCCTCAGCTTTCCTTTCTCTGATGCAGCTGTCATCTCAGTAGAAGAGCTGGGGTTGAGTGTCAGTAATGTTGGTTAAAATATTCTTCCCCTCTGCTTTCCCTTTTTCCTCTGAAAATAAGTACCCAAGACTTCAGTGCCCAAGATTGCCCTCTTCCAGAGCATGTGTCTACTGTAAAGTCAAACAGGAAGCACAAAGGAGAGACTATCCTGACAACACTATGAGTTTGGAAATAACATGGCTGATTACAAGCTCCCTGAAGATCCATGGCAGAGAAACACACCTTCTTGGTGTCCTTCATGCACCTGTTACTCTGTTTAAATGCCAGAGCTGATAATTTGTGAGTTGTCTACCATTCCTGCCCTGCTCCCACTTCTGAGCCTTTTCTCACAGATCCCAGATAAGAGTGCAAGCTGATGTTCACAAAAATTCAATTAGCTGGCTGTGTAGTGGCTTCCTCCTAGTTGGGAAGGCCACCTTGGGAAAGCAGGTAGCTGAATGGGGGTTTCCCATTCTCCCCTCTCTTGTTCTTCAAGGATAATTAATTCATTTACTAGTGAGTGGTCTTTTGAACTTCTGTGTCATTGCTGCGCAGGGAGAAAAATATGATGGAAGGAAAGCAGACGTCTGGAGCTGTGGAGTCATTTTGTTTGCGTTGCTAGTGGTGAGTCATCTTCCTTCCACCAGCCTTTAAAAAGAAAAGAAAAATCTGAAAGTGCTGCTGTATTTAATGGCAATTCTATTGACATCATGTACAGATGGGTTTTTTTTAGTCCTCTATTTTTGTATCTCTTAGTGGCATCCTTTCCTCTTATTTCTACATCAGCCCCAAAGGAAAAACATGAGAAATATTTCAGTGCTTCTTTGAAACACTGTTGCCCTGCACAAGAGAACATAGACCGGCATCAAAAACTTGTCTCCATAAATGCTCTTTGCTGTATTGGGATGTTGCACCATGTTTTTTGATGGGTAAGGATGTGTAGGATTACAACTCCAGGATACAGAGAGTGTCAAACTTAAGTTGTCCTTCACGGGATCAAAATATGTTCACTTTTTTCTGCTGTATGTATACATATGTACTTCAGCAGGTATATGCATACATTAACTGCAGTATTTTTTCAAGAGAAGAATTGAAGACCTCATCTTTGTTTCATGCAAGCAGTGAGCTACATTTTAATTTGGTATACATGGGAATATAAAACTGAGCCAGTAGTACAAAGTTTAAATTAGTTTCCATCTGGCTCAGTAATACTTTAAGTGTTCAAAATGTGGTATCTTCTAACTTATCCTTCTGATCAGAGTTTCAATTCTCTGTGGAATTTATTCTGAAATGAAGTTCTATTATAACACTCCTAAACATCCAACAACTGGGTGTCCAGCTGAAGGCAGATAGGCTTGCATTTGTTATCAGTTTCCATAGTATAATGTAGGAAAATACAGTTTATGTTAATACAAGCATATACCACATGCAGGTAAAATACTCTATATGAATATAGGTTTTACGTGTGTGTTAAGTGCTTTATATCTGTAATAGTTCTGCTGATCATCTATAATTATAAAAGTAACAAGTCTGAAGTAAAATTTTGATATTCTTGTACATCAGTACACCTAAATTCAGTAAACCTAATTCCTTCACTTATATGTTTTATTTTGAAAAAAGCACTTGTACAGTGTAAGATGAGATAAATTCTGCATATTATTTTTGCTTAAAATACTTAAAATTTTTAGGGGATTTTTGTATCAAAAGATATGCTGATTCTTTTTCAATGGCTCAAATCAAAATATCTTGAAGTATTCTCAGTGTGATGCTTTAATTCCCCTTAACCAGTCTTACCCCTTTTTTTGTTTTTAATCATTACAATTCGCTGACATTTTTTAAGTTTTAAATTTTTTATCTTGACGTTGCATTGGAAGAATTTTAACTGTCACACTAGATAGCACCCGGTGATCTCTTACTGAGCAGTTACTTCCATAGCTGATAAAATAGAAGTGTATAATGAGCTCTTAATATAACTTCTTGAATTTGTAAGGACAGAAGAGAGAATGTGTCAAGATGGTTAGGATTTGTAGGAGCAGGCTTTTCATTTTCAGGGGGATTCTCTGTCAAGCTTTGGTGTCTGTTGCTGCATCTTCATCTGTTCCTACATACACACGTGAGCCTGAAAGATGATTGAAATAAGTCTATTATTGATTGGGAGCGCAGACCTCGCCAGTTAATTATGTCAGGATGAACCCTCCAAAAACTATCATGATATGATAGCAGATGGTAGTAATAAAAGAGACATAGTCGTTACCTTCAGGAAAAATGTCACACAGCATCCTTTCTGACTTCATCAGGGCTTAAATTGTGTTAGCCAAAGTACTGAACTATCAGAATTGATTTTCCTTTAAGTCTGGAATGGATGGGAAAAATGCAGGTAACTCAGGGGGTTGGTTCCAGAGGGCAGGGAGAGGCTTTGCCTTCAAGGCCACTTGAATGAACAAACACCAGTCAGCAGTGCCCAGTCGTGGCTGCCATCAGGTGGCTTCCTGAGGCTGCTGTAAATGGAGCTGTTGTTCTCCCTAAACCATAGACACAGGATTGCTTATACAGATGCACTACTCACTGTAGTAAGAGCAGCGCCAGAGCTGACAACTTAGAGCTTCATTATCACAGCAGCTGACAGCTTGCAGCTTCCCACAAACCATCCTGGAAATCAAGGAAGCTCGGCACCTACCAGAATTAGGCAGTGAAAGAAGGAAGTGAGAATATCTAGGAAGGTGCAGACTTGCTATAAAAGGGTATCAGCTTTAGCTGGTAGTTACCCTAAAGATTTCAACTTCTCTTTTTCCTTTTTGTCCTTGCAGAAAGGATAGGTCTTTTACTGCTTTTTGTGGCAAGCTGATGATCTATTCAAAATGTAGTTTCAGCTAAAAAAACTTCAAGCCATTCATGTAAGTGAGCTACAGTAGGGAAGCAATAGGAACTGATGACCTGACCACAGCATGGGAACTGGATGGAGTATATTAAACAGGTAGAATGTCTGCCGCTTCCAAAGGCTAATGTTGGTCGGGGTTTCTTTCAGCTGTGTCATTTCAACGCTCCATCAGAAAGAGCATGTTCTTTACAGAAAGTCTCTCAAAAGCTGTTCACCTCCTTTTCAATGTCTGCAATAAATGTGTCTCAGGAAGATTAAAAATAAGGAGACGATAAACATTGCTGCTGTGAAAGTATGCCCAGGAGGAATACCAGCAGATCAAAAGCTTGAGCTGAATTTAAGTGAATCCTTGCATCTTTGGTGAATTTGCCTGAAACGGCAATTTCATATTTCGCATTTTACTTTATACTGGTAGTCATTTTGTAATTAAAGGCCTAATAAAAAAAACCCAATGTCTTCAGTTTTGTTTCCTATGTTAGAGGAAATACAGCAGCACTAAGAAATTAATTCTTTTCAATGGATAAAAAGTGGTTTTTTTCATTCATTATAATAATTCAGTATGAGCTGACTTCCTCTTTTAGATTCTCTCACCATGTTTATCCTGGCTTTTCTCCTTTGCCCCTCTCCAGTTGTCTCCCACTGACTGCTCTGTCCCATCCCTGCAGGGTGCCCTGCCTTTCGATGATGACAACTTGCGGCAGCTGCTGGAGAAGGTGAAGCGTGGCGTGTTCCACATGCCCCATTTCATCCCCCCCGACTGTCAGAACCTTTTGCGGGGGATGATTGAAGTGGATGCCTCGAAACGTCTCACGGTAAGGAGGCATCGTGAGCAAGGCTTCACTTCTCGCCTTGTTGCAGGAATGGTTGGAGCAGCTAAGGTCACTTGGTGATTTAGTCACATTCCTGTGTGTTTCCTGCTGAGCAACCGAGTGGAGTTGGTGGAGTCTTTGGGAAGAAGTTAGTTACCATCTCTTTTCAGTCACGAGGACAGACTGCCTTTGTGTTTTTTCTGTAGCCTCATGATTTCCCTTTGTAGCACTGGGCATTAAGGAGAAATCCCTCATAGCTCATCACAGAACTACTGGCCCACTCACAGGTTTTGGAGTCCACCTGAGTTGTCTCATTCTTCTGTGTGATACAGCAGATTGCTGGGGACATGATGTAAGTGTTTGAAGGTCACAGGTGTTAGGACTGGTATATGAAGCTTTGCCATTAAACAGTGTGATTTTCTTACATTTCTGACAGAAGTATTGGTTTCTCACTTCATGCCACATATAAGCTGCATTGTATTCTATCCTGCATTTGCTCTGCATTATCCTCTAGCAGCCTTCAGAGCAATTGTCTGCCGGTGGGTTCTTTCATCCTGTGCCCTGTGGTCCTGAGCACTGGTAGTCCCTCAGTGCTGAGCTCCTGGCATGCAGCACTGAGTCTGCATCTAGAATACATCCCCTCACTACAACAGAGACCCTGCAAGGGTGAGGGCTGTGTAGTGATTGTATCCTTCACTAACGCTGTGTTAATGTTTTAGGGGATAAAAAAACATTAGCAATTAAAATAATTTTGGAAAGTAAGATTGCCTGCCTGTCAGTGGAGGCGTGTGCCTCTATGGGTACGTTGCCCTTGTAAATCCTATTGTCAGGCTGTGGTGATGATTTTATACAGATTTACTAAGCTCACAGATTCTGAGTGGGAGTATGTATAAAGAAATGTAAATTTAAAACTCCTCCTGGTTCTTCAGTCTGCTAAAATATTTATAAATAAACTCGCAGATCACTGGTTGGCCTCTCTGCTGAGATTGGTAACAACAGCATCAGTCTGTGCCAGCTGTGACGGTGCTTTTGGGATGCAGACACCTCTCTGCTAGGAAGTTAACTGAAACTCCCTTCACAACTCTTTACAATATTACCTGATAGCTGGGTTTTTCTTGCATTCATTACCAGTCCAGGTCATGTTGTATTTGGTGGCATAGGGGAAAAGTTCTTCATGTTATTTCTAGTATCCCTACTTTTGCAAACCCAGTAGCCATCACATTTTGCAGTACATAAATAGCACTGATTGGAAAAAACTATTAGGCACTTTAAAAGATTTTTTTAAAACAGATTTTTAAAGAAAGAACATTTTCACAAGTATATTCATGGAAAGAACACTGCAGAGGTTAGGGCAATATCCTGAGACATGAGACAGCTGTTCTTCATGGCCGAGAAAGTCACCAATTCCCTCTCAAGCTTAGCTTCCTTTCTATGATGTAAACATACCAGCTTCTCTGTTGTTTTGTTGGGTTTTTTTCTCAAATATATTAGTGCCAATGGTCTAAGTATGTTAGGGAGCAGATCATCAAGTGTTAGATCCTTCTTCAGATTGTTCTGAGTTTTTCCACAGGGCAGAGACAGGCTCTAAATGTCTGGAGTTGTGCAATACTGCTGGGAATGTACATGCATAGGAGAGAAAGCAGTTGAGGTAATTCAAGGTCTCAGAGTGACACCCATCCCCCTCCCTTTCTTGATCAGAGTTAACCTCTTACTTCCTTAGGGAGGTAAGAAAACCCCAGATCAGGTAGTTATTGGCAAGCACCAACCATTGAATTATGAATAAGAATTTGAAACAATACATATTAAAGAGCTGAGAGGAAAAAAGGATGGCTCTTTGTTATTAGCTGCAGTCTTATTTTCATTATTTGAGGGTCTCTGGGTTTGCTGTCCCTGCTGCTGTCACACTCCTGTGCTGTTAGTGAGCTGCTTGCTTTGATTGCCAGGCAGAAGGGAGCTCTTTGTTTACTGCACAGGAGCTGGGAATATAGAGTTCATTCTGAGGAGAAAGCTGAGTTCTATTTTAGCTTTGTCCTGTGAAAAAGGGTATAAATATGGGTTTATTTGGAGGCCTCTATTCCTAGAAAATATCTCACTTGAATCAATTTGATAGTTATACAAAGATGCGAGCAGAATTGCAGCTTGAGTACAATAAGTACAGACGTAGCTGTTACCATTACTGATCATTTGCTCAATACCTCACTAGTGAATTCAGCAGAAAAATACAGTGAAACGTAAGGTCACTAGATTTTTTTTCTTTCATTTTTCACTTCTCCTCTCTGCTTTGTTCCTCTTTTTTTGATTTGTATCTCTTTTCCTTTTCATCTAACTGCATTTCCCTCCCTGCAGTAATTGCCATTTCACAGCACACCCACACCTTCCCCAGTCCATCTGTTAAAATGATCAACAAAAACAGAACCAGCATTCACATTTAACTGTCATCATTCACTTCAGTTTTGGAGCTTTAGAAGATTATTGGAGGGGAGGGGTACTCAGAATTATTGTTGCTGGCCCTTTCCAGCCTTAAGAAACAGGCATTACCTTTCTTTGTATATGATTCATTTGTGGGAACAAGACTTTATTATGTCTTAGTGGAATGTTTTTCACACTCACCATGTGTTACATAGCATCAAATACTGTTAGTAGGACATCCTTGACCACTCACATTTACTGGGCCTGTTTTACTAAACATCCTGTAAAATAAAAGAATTCATGTTTGACTTTCATTAAACATAAACTCTTCATTAAAAGTTGATCCTAGCTCCTGGTGATGGTATTTCTGACCACCCATATTTGTGAAAGGTGAAATCAAATAAAGAATGAATACACGATGATCAGCATTCTTGGATCTGTGTCTGAATAGTATGGCCTAAAATAGATTCAGTTAATGTATACAGATCATGTCTAAGAAGGGTTGTACTGGTCATCTGCATATTCATTAGAGGTAATTACTAGGGAGAGAAGGATTATTTAAGCTAAAGGAAGATACTGGCACAAAAACAAATGGACTTACGGGAAAGTAGGCTAGAAACTAGAAGAAGGATTTTAGGCATGTCGGTGGGGTTCTGGGACAGCCTTCTAGTAGGAATAGTGTCAGGAGGGAAAAGTGAAATAGTAATAAAGTTTGAGAGGGCTTATGGGAGGTGTGCTCTGGGTGCCTAAAGTACTGCAGGATGAGGTTTCTTTTAGTTATGTGCTCTTCGGATGATTCAGCATTGCTACAGCAGAGAATTACAGCTCCTGTGATAGAAACCAGTTGCATTCTCAGATTATATTTTCTTCTCCAGGACAAAGGCAAGGGGCAGAGGCACTTTTCTTTTAAAGATGGATGAGTACTAGCAAAACTTTGTTTCAAGAGCAAGGTGGATCAGAGCAGATATTGCAGCATAAGCTGTTCCAATAAAGCTGTTACTGTTCTAGTGTTGACATCTTATACTGCAGTAGAATGGCTTGTCTTCCATTTCCACATAGGTGGAAATATCTATCCATGAATATTACCTAAAAATTCCTTGAATTACACATATTTTCAGAATCTCCTCTCTGCTTTCTGATTTTGTTTTTTTCTTGGATCTGATGAATACTAATGATGACCTGCAGAATCTAAAGAATGTTACAAAAACGAAGAAGGGAAAACCCACCTGATTTCATTTCTGTAGAAGGTCTTATAGTAAGGTGCCTATTCCATCATTTAAACTTTCTCACTTTACAACCTGTAGAATAGAGGCAGTTGTCCAGTTGATGTATTTAGGCTGCCGAGGGCCTGTTCATGCCTCATGCACACAGGACAGTAATACTTGCCCTTGTCAAGGTCCCTGAAGGCTGCTTTAGTACAGCTGCTACTGCAGAAATGGGTAATGGTTTTACCAGTACTGTTTGCACTGCCAGCCTGAACCCTGTGGCCAGGAAAAGCCTGTGTCTTGATATTACACAGTATGTTTAAAGCTTAGACTAAGGGATCTTCCGGATGAAGAAGATTCATTTGAGGTGTGGGTGCACAGATGGGTTTGAGGCTGTTCCCTTTCCGGACAGGGAAGCTTGAAATTTGACATGAGTTCAAGCCCAGAAGCCCTCATCCATATCCACAGACTTTGAGAAAGTTTTTCTTTAGGTCAGAACTTTTTAGCTTGGCAACTGCTCTGCTGAGATCAGTGCCGAGGATGTAGACAGCACTGTCTTGTTTTCCATCTGCCTGTCTGTCTCCATCTGTTGTTCCCTGCCTCAGAATTCAGACGTAAGCTCTTTGTGGGAGGAGACCTCTTTTTCTGATGAGCTTGTGCAGCTTGTATCACAGTGGGTCTCTCATCTGTGAGAGAGGCTCTGTGATGCTTCTTCAGTGTACAAGTTTAATATTTGGAAGTATTTTTACATAAAACCATGGTAGAGGAATTCTCCCTCTCCTTCCATTACAGCATCTTAGCCTGCAGAAATCTCTCTGTGCATGTGCAGTGGATCTGAGCATATTTTGTTGTTACAGAGATGATGTCATGAGACAGTTGCCTGCAGTGACTAGGAGACATTAGGAAGCAGGATTTTTACAACTTCCATAGAATGGTATTAAACTTGGCAAACTCATGTGCAAACAGCAAGAAAAACCCTCTGGGGTGGGTTGTTAAATGGCTTTGTCACATAAATGCATTTAAACCTTGTGTTTAAATGAAGGCAGGAGTGAGATTAGCTCCCACTGTGTATCTCCCTCCCCTGCACTGCACTGTAGAAATAGAAAGCATACAGACTTCTCCTTGTCAAAACCAATCGCCCTCCCATAACCCTCCTGTCACTTTAATGCAGACAAAAAGCAACAAAGCATTAATTAATTACCTTTAAAACAGTAGTGAAGATGTTGGCAGCGGCAAGCACACTTCTAGTAACATTTCAATGCAATTACATTTGAATCAGCATAGGAAATGGGTTTGTAGAATACTTTTCACATATGGGATATCCCAGCATATTTCACAGCAGTGGTTTTGGTGTGGATTGAATGGCAGATGTGGAGGTAAACAGCAGCCATGAGAGCTGTCAGACACCTTCTAATGTCTGTCAAGGTGCAGTGAGGCTTCTCTTTCAGAAAAATGCTGTGTGTTCATTAGTTTGAAGGAGGTTGATCAGCAGGGATGGGCAGAAGGCATTTGACATCTTCTCTGAAGGAGCCCAGAGGTTCTGTGATGAAGACATGAACTGGTGACTCTCTTTTCTTTCCCCTCTCTAACTCAGAAAGTGAAGTACTGTTGTCTGCTTTGCCATGGCATTTCTGTATATCACAGGCCCACGAGAGCACAGTGCCCCATGGAGACAGAAAATGCAGCAGGAGAAGCAAGCATGAAAGAGGCTTGGACATTGCATAGCTGGATCATCTGCATCTTGTCTGAAACCATTAATCTCTCTAACCCTCCATGTGGTGTATGGGAAATAATGAGTAGATGTGGGTTTTACCAGCACAGGAGGCACAATCCACCCCTTAGCAGATCCTCACAGAACTATGCATCTGCTAAGGAACAATTCTAAAATCCTGCCCCATGGAAGCTGTACAAAATAGGCTCTCCTTATGTTCTGTGGTTGTACCTCAGCTTGCACAGAACCAGAAGGAAGAGGGATGTGTCTTCAGGCTGTTGGGGGAACTCCCAAATCAAATCTTTATCTCTGCAGGAGATGGCAGTGTGTCAGGAATACTCCACCTTGCTTTTAATAGTGCAGGCGTTAGAGGACTACATAACACAGGGGAATTGTCATGAAGGGGAATTACTGTGGAGGCTGAGTCCACAGCTGGAAGCTGTGCAAGTCTGCCCAGGCTGGTGGATGTGTGTGCTGGGGGCATTGGTGCTGGTTAGAGGACAGACAGATATGTGAGTGCCAACTGCACCTCTGATTGCAGTGTTGATACACTCTGGGGTTTAAAGGAGGCTGTTTGTCTGCCACACTGTTCCCTCCAGCCTCCTGTCATGCTTTCCCAAGCTGCATTCCATTGTTTCTTTGTTTTCAGGAAAAGCCCTGACTCGCTTTAAAAAATGATCTCATATAGAGCCAAACTCACATCTTAATGGTTTTCCAGACACGGAGCTGTTGTTCCATAGCACAAAGGTCTCTGATTCCTTGCTCTCTGTGGCAAGCACTTTATATCTCTGAGATTTTGTTGTTTGCCTGTTCCTTATTTTTTCTTTTCTTTTTGTTTCTTTTTCTCTCTGATTCTTATTATTGTGGAAGTGGAGTGTAATAAGAGCAGGACAGCTGTCTCTGTTCTTCCTGACCATTGTAATGGGTCTATGATTTTCTCTCATATGAATTTTCTTCCTGCTCTCTCCTGTCTTTTCCCTGAATGTTGCACAAATGTGAGGCCATGTGCAGTGAGTATGTATTTTTTCCTGCACCTATAGAGGTGCTGCATAAGGATGAATATAAAAAACATTGCCTACATAACAAATAATCCCTGGACATCTAAGAAAAGTTCTTTTCTGCCATGATGATTAAAACAAAACATATTTGGAAGGTTCTGCTGTAAGTATGTCATAGGAACCTTCTGTTCTCTCTGCTGTTAAGGGTTTCTCTTGGAAAGATCATGTTGCCTTCTTTTTCTGTACTTCTGGGAAAAGATATCATTGTAATGTCTGTGCAATCTGCCTTCCATAGGTGGACAGGGCTTCTTTCAGCTTTAGTCAGTCCTTCATTGCGTAGTGAAATTCTCATGTGTGGAATGGGAAAGAGGGAAGTAAAATAAATTTGTGGTCTGGTGTTCAGGTGCAGAATTAGTAAATTACATAGAACCTTATTCTGCTTGGTCCTTAGGTTTTGATGATGAATGTGAAGCCAATCTAGAATGAGTCCAGGAAGGTCACAGCCACACCACAGATGCACAAAAATTATTTTGTTTATTAACTGTTTGAACCACTATTCTTCTTTCTTCCTATCTCTTTTTCTCCAAGACAAAACTAGAAATGCAATTTAAGTATAAAGGATCAATTATTATGCACATACAGAAAGGAGCAGTTAGATTACAGAGGGAAGGACTTGAGAAGGGAAAAGCTTGAATTTCCAAAACAGTTACCTGTGAAGCCTTACACTTAGAATTTGCCTGGGACTTGCTCCTGACTGATGGATTATGTCTGGAATTAAAGTGTCATTTTCAGGGGGATGGGTTAGGGTGAGTAGCTCTTTATGCAGCATAAAGTTCCTGTTGTGTGCATAGGTCCATCTCGGAAATTTTGGATTTACTTGAATGAGCCGTGAATAAGGATGACTTGTGGAGTTACCTTTCTATTTTACAGCACTAATTCCTTGATTTCTTTTCCTTTACAGCTAGAACATATTCAGAAACACATATGGTACATGTAAGTAACTTTCTAAAAATTTTTTTGCATACATTCATTGTTGATTCTGGTATTCTAGTGGTCTGTGAGGAGACCACTAAAGAGTGGTGTAAGAGTGAGACTCTCTAATTAAAGCAGGTTTCACACACGTGAGAAAAAGGAGCAGAGAACAGATAGACATCTAATTTTTAATTTTTTTACCCTTTGCTACTCATATAATTGTATTTATATGTACCAACCCAGGAACTCTTGTGTACAATGACTAACAACTGCTTGAAATAAGACATTCAGTCCAGCAACTTGCTGTGTTAAAGAGATACCTGCAGGTGATCAGCAAAAAAATACCCAGCTAGCAACCATATTTAGTTTGCTATCCAAGTGCTACAGACAATCCCTTGTAATGCCTTCTTGACAAGAAAGCTTTCATTTGTTCCTTCTTGGCATCTTGGCTTTTCTCTGAAGTAGAAACAAAAATGATGATATTGATAAGTAAGCACCTGTGAGCAAGAGCTTCTCTTGTCTCATAATCCCCACTTCTTCTTCATAGCAAGCTAAGAGGCTGCTTCTGACCTTGTAACCTGTTGATGTGAGAGTGCTTCTGTGACTTGATTAAAAACAACAGTCCTGACAGTGAAACAGGAGATCTGTGAGAAAAGTACATGCCTGTCTGGTGGTTTGGGTGTAAGGAAGATTGATGGCTTTTAAAAGTGACCTTGCTCTTTGTGTAGCCTTAGTAGTATTTCAAGAAGCCTAAGTAAATAAACTTTTAATACTATGATATAATAATCAAACTAACGAGAATACTTCACATAATAAACGAGGAAATTATGCTTGGATACATTTCTCAGGGTCAGCATTTCCCAGGTGGATGATAAGGAGAGTCCTACCTTCATAATCCCGTTCTTACTTTTGAGAAGTATTGGGGGATGATACGAACTGATATATAAGCCTGTCACCACTTTTTCTTTATTTGTTTTCTCTAATTCCATCTTATGGGCCATGTTCACCTGTGGATTTATATGACTTCAGTAGGACCTGAGGGGGGTTCAACAGTTCATTGAATAGCTAAGAAAAAAATTGGAACTAAGAAAAAACTTAGTTCACCTGAAATAGTGGCAGCACTCTGCCCATGGCTTTTCCATGCTGTCTTCAGTTACCAAATATGGCACCTTTTTAAACCAAAGAAGTACTGGAGGTTTCCTGCTTTTTTTTTTTTTTTTAAACTCTTATGGGTAAATGTGGAACAAATGGAGTGGGGAAATCTCTAATTGTAATCTCTGAGATCCCTACTATAAGATCTTGCTAGCAATTGCAGAAGAAAATGCTGTTTACATCAGATTGGACAGATAGTTCCCCTCTGTTTCTTCATGGAGTGAAATCAGCTGACACTCTCTGTGCTTTTATCAGAGCTGGAATGGGAAATCAAATGAAAAGTCATTGATCATTTATATTGTTATTTTTACCCTCCTCAAGATTTTTGCCTAGAACGTTTTACTTGTTGAAGGGCTTTTGTCCCAGGCTCTCATATGCAATTGTGCAGGTGTCATTTCATGACTTAGTCTATATTTAGAATTTGAAGATTTTTTCCTTTGGAGACATAAACATTTGAACATTTTCTTGTACTTCTCAATGAAGGTCAGACTCTCTGATTATTGACACAGTAAATTGCATCTGAGGCTGTTTTCATAAGTAGAAACTGAGGTTTGCAAAAGCAAGTCTCCTCTAGGTTCCCAGGGTAGTCAGTGCAGAAAGGATCTTCCAGATGTCTCTTCAGATTGTCTAAAAAGAAGTTTCTGCTCAAAATAGCTTTTTTAATGAGTCTCTTTCTCATTTTCTCTGTACTGGCCATGGATTGACCTCAGGAGGTTAACGTCCTGTGGCTAATTTTAGTCAGTGAATAACCTTGCCACCTCCAAAACTCAACTGCTTTCATCTGGTAATGTTTCACAACCTCTTTGCATTCATTTTGCCTGGAAATACTTATGCTGACAGAGAAGAAAGGGTTGTAATGTTTTATCCTGTGGATCTTTTGCTCATGTCTTAAATTTTTTTTCTTTATTTTATCTAATATTCTATGTAAAATCTTCATCCTTTGCCATATATAGGCTACTGACCTGAAAGTTGTACTCAGAACATCGAAGTGGTTTCACTTAATTCTTCAAATAAATACAAGGCTACTGTAAAACTGAATAAAATATTTAATTGCAGATTTAGGCAGGCAGAGAAAGAGGTCTTGAAAGTTGAAATCATGATTCACACGCCTAAAAAAAGGAAGAAAGAAACCTAAGTGAAACCTTCCGTCAGCAACCTCCAGTTCTTGCTCTCCCACCCAAATTAATTCAGTGAGGTTTCTCAAGCCTTTCTATTTGAAATCCTTTCTTTTTACCTCAAATCCAGGTTATCATAAACCAGAAAACAAACAGCAGTTATTTTCACATTTTTTAGTAAAGTAAGAGGGCAAATAAAATTACCTGTTATGTTAAATATGCACTCTGGTAACACTGGGTTATTGCCTTAATTGTGAACATGCCACACTTACTAAAACAAGAAAAAGAATAAGTGTACTGGTTCTGCTTTGCTTTGCACTGATGCAAATGGGCATCTTGGTGAGATTCATGAGAGAATTTCACGGAGAGACTGAAAAAGTCCACCCTGATCAGGACTCACAGCCATTGTATCCACCGATCCTCACAAAAGAGGGTGGGTTTTAAAGCAGCAATTACATTCATGTAGACCTTTAAAAAATATATGTGATTTGCAGTAGTCACTGTGTGACATTGTTTGATGTCTGTGTGGGCTGCAATGCAACAAATTTGTCACTCTGCTAGACTGAGAATGGAACAGGCATTGCAGTCATGCCAATCACAGCGCAGACCCGGTGATTTTCGTTTCCTGAAGCTCTGAATTGCGCTGCCAAATGACAAGACGCCTCTTTGCAGATTTTACTTGTACCTGATGAAGAGGTGTGACAATTACTGACTGTGTCTGAGGCTGACCAGGTGCAGGGCATAAGGAAATGCCACTCTGCAGTGCACGGAGGATGGCAAGCTGTGCTCTCTAGAAATGGCTCCTGTGCTGATTGATACAAAAGAAACTTGTAGATTCCATTCAGACTAGGGCAACTAGGGGGAAACCCAAGTTTCCTGGAAATTTTCAAAGGCAATAATTCTTTTTAATCTCTTTAAATTACCTTAAGGACATCTGCTTGTAACACAAATGATTAATTAAGTCAATACTTTTCAGAAGTGAACTGTAGCTCATTAAAAAGAAAAAACACTCAGCTGCTGTTCAAAGGTCTGTCCTGCAAGAATATATCTTAATGCTAAGGTCATCACTGGATTTAATAGTGCAAGGTTATGAACTAATCATTGCTTATTACCTTCTGAGAGCTAGATCCTGATCCTAAGAGGTAGCAGTAGTGACCTCTTAGAAGGAATAAGGTGTTTCTTTAGTTGAACAAGGATTTTTGAGTTTAGCCCTTAGATTCAGGACCATGGTGGCATGGCAGAAGACGCAGATGCTTTTGTGAGACTCAAAGGGGGCATCAGAAGCTGTGTTTTAGTGGTTTGACATGCAAGAACAAATCCCAAGGAGCAGATCCTACATCCTCTGTGTTTATTTCCAGTCCCCTGAATTGAATAAAACTAAACAGGGGGTGTGTGAGTGCTCCCTGTAAGAGAAGCAAGATCTGACCCATGTTGTCATGACCCAGGTAATGAACAGCAGTCTGACTCCATGACATGTATCCAGGTAGGGCTGAGCACATTTTCACTGCTTCAAAAGAAAAAAAGAACATTTATAAGGAGTCTTTTTGCAAGTGATGTCCCTCAAACAGAGCAGATGCCTCACAACTGCATTTCAACTTGCTTAAAAATGAATTGCGAGTAGCACTCAGCAATCTCCTGTCATTGTCCCTGCATGTGACTGTCCTGTCCTGAGTACGTTGATTTACTTTTGCCTTCTTACCATGGGGGAGATAATCTGCATTAGCTCTTTTTAAGGTGCATTAGCTCTCTTTTTGGTGCACTGGCTGAGACCTTGAGCTCATGTATATGAACCTACCAGAGCTGATTTCTAACTTACACAAGAAAAACTGAGGACATTCGGATTGGAACTCCTTTTTCTGTGTAGATACTTGTACAGCTTACATTGAGTCAGGAAGATTTTAAACTGTGTGAGTAACTTCACAAGTTACGGCCACCTTACTTTTTCCAGCATCAAAAGAAAGGATCTCTAGCCCAAGCACAGCCCCATAAACAGCAAATGCATCTGATGCAGTTTATATGTTCCTGATTCCTGTTGCCCATGCTGGAAGCCTGGACCCAACAGTCATACATTCACAGCACATAAAAGAAAGGGAGGACCCCACTCACAGAGCAGGGAAACTTCAACATCACACAAAGCAGCCATTGAGAAATAGTAGAGGTTGAGAGTAGACAGTTTCTCCAACCAAAACACCAAACCCACCTCTTTGGCTGGATAGAATTTACATGAATTGGTCATTGCCTACTGAAATAAAATCAAAGGATATTCAAGATGTCTGCAATATATATCAGTAGTCATTTAGAAATACCCTGACACCTTGACCTGTTTCTTACAGTCAGGGCCTTTAATTGCAATGAATAATCAATATTTCCTGAACCTAGTGAATGGGATGAGATAATTGTGCAGAAAGCCTGTGTTAACTACATTTGAAAGAGTAATATGTTCTGCTGCTAATGGTGTGTTCTGAGGTCTGCCACTGACCTCGGGCATCGCACTTGAGCCAAAATCTTCAAATTTGCGTGTCTTAAGAGAAGCAGAGATTGACATGTTTGGGTGTGTAATTAAGCAGTGTGGTTTTTCCCTCAGAACCCTTTAAAGTGTGTCAAGTAGGAGCCTGAGCACTGAGGCCTCTTAATCACATCGGAAGCGTTAATGAAAGAAACTGTTGCAGTGCCAGTTGTAATCAGGATTGGTGAAAAATAGTGATGGTTTGTTCAGAGCTCTTTCTTCGAAAGGGAATCATTCAGCTTCCACTTTTCGGTCTCATAGTCTGAGGTCTGGCCAGCTGGTGAGACAACATCTCTAAAAACATGAAGTGTTTTATAAATGCTTGGCATTAGGATGCTGAACAGCTGCTTCTGTTACAAGGGCACTGGTAAGTGAAGTTCCTGTTACCTTGCTGACTGAACACAGACATTTCTCATTAAAGACCCAAATCCACAACCTGCTGGTCAGTCTTAACCATCATGACAGTTTCTTATGAGAATAATATCTGTCTGGTTGGAAGCTCTGGTCTCTCAGTGGGAATTTAGCAAGCTATTTCCATCTGTTGCTGCAGGCTGTGTTTCAGAGTATGGGTTCATTTGTGACTCATGTTTCTTTTCTCTCCTTTCCCTCCCCCTTTCTCTCCCTCATCTTCTTTCCTCTGCAGAGGGGGTAAGAATGAGCCAGAACCAGAGCAACCAATCCCTCGAAAGGTGCAGATTCGTTCTCTCCCTTCCTTGGAGGATATTGATCCAGACGTGTTAGATAGCATGCACTCGTTAGGCTGCTTCCGTGACCGAAATAAACTCTTACAGGACTTGTTGTCGGAAGAGTAAGCACTTGCTCAGTCTTCATATCAGTTGGGTGTCCAGGGGCTGGGATGCTTATGAACTTGGGGAGAGGTAGAGAGAGCACTTTAACTGATGTGTGTCTCTCTGAGTGACTGGTAAGAACTTCTCACCCTCTGGCTGCTCATTTGCTGGTGAAGTGTTGGGAGCAAGCGCTGAGCCTTTCTTGCTCCATGGGTCAGAAGCTCACAGCCTGACCAGCAATGGAGGCACTGTGCTATTTCTTCTTCCTTAGCTGCCAGGCCAGGTCACTTCATGGGCTGTACAGTCCACACGGGGAGTAATCATTGCTGATATTTGTGTTGGATATGCCTTTGTTGCCAAATTTTTATTTCAAGCCTATGCCTAAGAGCTAGTGTATCTCATGAGATGTTAAGAGGGACACGTAATAGAAAGAGCACTTAGAGGTTCAGAAGACCCATCTGGCTGCCACTATTGGTTTGGACTTCCTGGGGACACATAACCTTGACTGTCCTGTGCCTCTGTTCTGTGTGTGTAACATGGGAATCTTACTTCTTTTCCTCACTAGCTGCTTGTTGGAGACAGCAAGGGTCTCAAAAGCTTTGTGGGTTGTGTGTCTAGCTGTCATTTACATGACCACTTCCAACTCATTTAGAATAACTGTGACTGTTTATTTGATGACAAAGCTTTATGTACATGTTGACCTTTCTTTGTAAAATGTAAAGATTCTTTTTTTTTCCTTTTTTCAGAGAAAACCAAGAAAAAATGATTTATTTTCTTCTGCTTGACCGGAAGGAGAGGTATCCTAGTCATGAAGATGAGGATCTTCCCCCTAGAAATGAAATAGGTACTGCAGATATGACCTCGATCATCATGAACCCATCTGAACTACTTCCTATTCACCTTTTTTTTTTAATTCTAATTTTATTTTAATTTAAACCCAAACCCTAGCATCGCTGTTACCTTACCAGTGAAATGTTGTACACAGCTCTGGTGAGGATCTTCAGCCTGGGACAAGCAGGTCTGTTCTGTGGTTAAACTAGAAGGCTTCATCTTCCAGGACGTGTTTGTCTCACAGTGCAGAAACATCCAAGTAGGTCTTGAACAGGATTTAAAAAACGTGCTCTGAATCCACAGGCTGGCTCTATGCAGGCAGATGAGGTTTAGTAGCAGTATAATCTAATGGCAGAATTTTCTAGTTAAAAGTCTCCTTGCAGTGTTGCAGGAAGGCTGCTCATGGACTTCAGTTAGTAAGAAGCTGTGTAGCTGCATCTCTCTGCAGTTTTCTACGTGCACATTCTCTTCTCTGTAAGTGAATATATGCACTGCTGAAAGTATGAATCATATAACTTAGCTGGTTTATAGTACATAAATCAAACTCTGATGTTTTTAGACTTAAAAAGGTTTTAAAAGCTTAATGCACAATAACATTATATATCTTATAAAGCTCTTGTGATACCACTTTATTCCTATTTATTCATTGGCTTTTTAGGGTGCTCCTGATCACCGCTAATCCAGACAACAGGAAAACTGCTCCCCAAGGAGCTAACTATATAAGTGACTCTTGATGTGCAGACAAATTTAATAAAGGATTAGTCACTTCTAGCAATGATCTGGAATAGAATTTTGCATAGAAGCGTGGAGATTTTCAGGTATTGTACTACAGCACTTTGAAGACTAGAAGCAAAGTGCCCTATATTTTCACTGGAAAGCCTGGAATCTCACAAGCTTTTAGGGCAGTGCTATATTGCACTGCATTTGTTAATGCTTCATTGAATTATTAACCTATCCAAGTTCCAAGCTCCAGGCCCTAAAATTTTGCAGGGAAATCTCTTCTGTGGGAGAAGAGATGAAAATTCTTAGCTAACACAGCAATTTTTAAATTCCTGTGTGGATGGAGCTACAGAGAGCACGTTAGCAGGGATCCTGATGAAGATGGGTAGGTGTGCCAGCTGCAGGTCCTGTGGTCAAAAGCTCCTTGCTCAGTCTGGTTTGTCATTTAGCACTCTGCTAATCAGCTTTTGACTCAAACAGATTATACTGCCATGTAAGGACAGCATCATCTTGTTTTAGAAATGCTTTTGTCATAAGAAAAAAAACAAGGTGACTCTAGAATTTTCAGACCTAGCATGTAAGTGGATATGTAGCTATGCCCTAAATGCATCGTGTATCTCTTCCACATGCCAAAGTATTTTCATGGTTTGAACTGAAATATTATGGTCCACTCTTGTATTTTTTTGTGCAAGGAGTGAAAATGTTTCCTAGCAGGGAAACACTGACTGTATCTATGTGCCTCTCCCACACATTGGAGCATTATTCTTTGAGTATTTGTATGTTGTATTTCCTCTTCCACAGGGGGTTTCCATGTCCTCTGTTCCCAGCAGTATCTCTGAGAACATGGGGCAAGGTTTAATTAGGAGCAGTCATGTGTCTGATGAATATCTCATCATTAGCCATTAGCAATGGCCTTGCACAAAGAAAGAAAAGCAGAGAAAAAGTAACAGTTTAATAATAGCAGCTTGAAGAAACCATGCTCATGAGAGTTGTGCATTGCCTGAGCTCTTGCTAAAAAAAAAGGCATCAGAGGGTATTTTGTTTTTTCCTCTTTGTTGACATATTAAGTCTTGGAAAAGATGGATGCAGGTAAAAATATAGCCAGCTACAGCTTGCCTAGTGTCCCTTTGTTTCAGTTGTGTGAAGTTTCTTCCAAGGGCCAAGGAAGGGTCACTTCAAACATTTTTCATGTGCAGCTCCATTTTCTTTACTTGAAAACATGGGAATGAGAAACTTCTCAGTAAAAGGAATGAATGTCAAGTAATGTCTCCTTGAGAAAAAGGATTTTGTGGGGTGAAGTTTCTTAATAAACCAGAGAACAAAAGGTTGGGCCAGAACAGATATAGAGGGTAGAGATGCTTCATGCAAACTCAGAAGGTGAACCTTTATTTCCCACCTTCTTTGAGAAGGTGGATTTATAATTGGATCATTACCTATATGATTCTATCTTCTTATGTAAAAATCCTTAGGAATGGCTTTGCTTTTCTGGTGTGAAATAAAAAGAAAATGCATCCTTAGTACTGTCACTGGACTACGGCTTGATTTTTTTTTCATCATGTGCAGAGAGTCAAAGGAGAGAAGGGCAAACGCTGGAGATTTTCCAATTTTTAATTCCTGGGTTTCTGCAAAATCTTCTACAGCTTTTGTATGACACCACTGTAGTCATTATGGCAGGATGCTTGTGTATTTAATCCTTTAGTATCTTTAGACTTGACAGTGATGGTGCCCTGTCATTTCTTAATCAGACCCTTCTAAAAAGTACGTACAATACTTGCTGCTCTCAGCCATGTATAGTGTAGGATTGTAGCCAATTTTAAATGGGCATCAAATACCTTTATTAGAAGCTCAAACACATTAATGCAAGCTTTGGATGTATTTTCCATCCAACTTTCGTGAATTGCTGTTCCTGAATTTATAGTTGTGTTTCATCACCTGCTCTTTTTGCTTATTCTCTGTCTTTGATAGCTTAAAATATAGATTAGAAATCAATATCTTCCAGCAACTTAAGCAGCAAGGACTGATTTAAAAGAATCATTAGCTTGTTAGAGATATCCTTCTTCTCCTCAATTGTTCTGTTGATTCCCTCATGGCCCCTCTGGCTAATGTCCTTCTCTCAGGTTTTCTCTTTCTGATGGCTGTACAAAAGACTGTCATTCAAGTTTTTAGCTAATTCCTTTTCAGATTTCTTCTTTGCTGTCTTTTAAAGTCCAGCTTTTAAAAAAACAGTCTGTCACTTTTGTAAATGTCACTCAGCTGAATTTCTGTTTCTGTTTTGAACATGCATGGATCAAATTGACTTTTAAAATACCTGTTCATAAAATATTTTTCTTGTCTTTTTCTACCTTTTTTGTTTAGTTTCTATTGTCAGAGCTTATTCATCACCATTCTTTTGACATTTGATGCGTTCTTCATCTTCCTCCTTCCTTTCTTTTAAACTGCACTATTTTACCTACCTTTTTTGTCTGATATCCTGCTACAAAACTTGTATTCATTTTGTTATATATACACTCTGAACATCGTTGTTCTGTGTTACTGTGCTGTAGATAGACTCCTGAACCACTAGTTATTCTGTTGCATGAATTCTATCTCATATTTTGAGCTTGCTTGAAGAAGCAAGACATTGAAATGTCTAAACCTTGTCCCAGCTTACTTTTGACCACTTAAACATATGCAGCTGAAGTCACACATTATGAATGCTTCATTTGGTTTATCTTCCTTTGTTTTTCTGTCAGCTTTATGCCCTTTTTTTTTTTTTTCTTCTTATCTGGAGGTCATGGCCTATACCGTTTTCTACTATCTTTTTATTACTGGATAGAGTTTGAAATGGAGTGAGATACAACTGCACTTTTTTTCTAATTAATTTTTAAGTGGAACATTATTACTGCTAACACAAAGAATACTTGGATTATACTGTAATGGGGTCAGTTGTTATCACTAATCCATTTGCATTGAACCATCTTTGCTTATGCTCATTGTTTCAAGGATAAGCTCTGCCGCAAAGAGATCTTGTTCTAAAAAACATGATGTTAGAGAGAGAGAAAAAATGAGTACATGGTGAGTGTGAGGAGGGCAGGATAATAAAGAGCAGGCAGTAGAGGTAGAATTGTCAAGTGTGGTATTTCTGTTTTGCACAGGAATCCTGGCAGAAGAAAAAGTCTTAAGGACTGGGCACTGTGAGCTTCTTCCTAACAGCAGGGGTGAAGGATGCCTTCTTTTACAAGTGGTCACTTTCCACTAAAATTAAAAATGTGTCTATAAATACAGGCAGGGAACTGAAATAGCCCAACTAAAGGAAAGAAAATCCTTCTGTATTTTTTTCTGCCTTTCTCCTCTATATTGTTTTGATGGCATGAGAGGTGTTAGCCACAAAACATCTCAGCAGGTCTGTACTTGGTTCCCTGCTTCACCATGATGGTGCGGATGATTTGGCAGTGCATTTTGATATCTAAAGACTCTTTTCATAACAATTTAAGTGCTCCTCAGAACCTCAGTAAATGTCTGTCAACATCTTTAGGAATGAATTGCCTTTAAATATCTCACTCATACCTCGATTTTCACTCTGCAAAACTAAAGTAGCTCTTTGATACCTCATAGAATTGTTACACAATAAAAAGTATAAAGCATTTCATTTACTATAGTAGTAAAAGCTGTATGGTGTGGCTCTCATTGAAGATTTGTCTCAGATAGACAAACATGTTTAATTTGTAATGCTTCTGAAGGAGGAAAAATATAAATCAGCAAGAAAAACCTGAAATGTAATCTTAAAGATGCAAAAAAAGGGTATGTTTTCAGAGCAGACTGCAATTCTGAATTTAGAGTGTACTCATGTCCCTGTGTCACATTTAATCTGGCTGGCAGGAATGTGGAAGGCAAGCTCTAGCAACCTGAGTACATGCACAGGATCCCTAGATGGCTCATGCTCTGCCTAACAGCTTGTGCTGTAGTCCATGCTGTCACCTTGTATCATCCTGTTATTACTGTTATCAGCTTTGTAAGCTAATTTCTGCAAGCTGTGGTATAGCTGTACCTCTATTTTACAGTGCTCATAATACCTTCAGGGCAGTGGCAAGGCTCCTTCCCTCTGAAGGTGGATTGCAAGTTATGCCTTAATGCTTGCAAATTTGGAAGAAGGGTGAGGCTGCAAACATTCACCTCCATCATGAAGAGATCTGTCTTTGTAGGGGAGGTGTGAGAGCGAAATTGTTGAGAGGGGGTTTAACCAGCCTGCATGAGCTAAGTCACAAGGAACTGGAGCTGAGAGCGTTTTGTTTCCGTGCAGATCCCCCCAGGAAGCGTGTGGACTCCCCGATGCTGAACAGGCATGGGAAGCGGCGGCCCGAGAGGAAATCCATGGAGGTTCTCAGTGTGACAGACGGCGGGTCCCCGGTTCCTGCTCGCAGAGCTATTGAAATGGCACAACATGGACAGAGGTGGGTCTCTGCCTCACCCAGGAACCTGCCTGGGTCTGCTCCCCTCTTTTGTGTTGTACATACAAAGGAGCTGTGGGGCTTTTCTGTTCACACCAGGACTCGTCACATTTGCAACATGATCTGGCGTACAGCCGCGCTTGTGTACACAGGGCCAGAAGTCCTGCCAGGGGCTTAAGGGTTCTGTTTGCTTGCAGCTATTCCTCAGGAAGCCACCATGTCCTCTGGGCAAGACTCATCTCACCTCTTTTTAATGGTTGAGGGCATGCAGTCTAAGCTTGCAATACAGGCTGACTGACCTGGCTGATGGAATGTGTTATCTACTACTTGTTCTTCTCTGACTCCAGAGCCTACAACAGGAATCTAGGTGACTATCTTGGATCAGGTTCCTAGCTTTTGGGCGCCTGAAGGTAAATGAACACCATGCTCCATGTCATCAAAACTACCTGAATCTGAAAAGCCCTGTCCAGGCATCTGTAGATGCCTCCAAAATGTGCTGCCAGAGCCAGCGTGCATCTGAAATGGCACATAAAACACCACATGCTTGTAAAGCAGTGGAAGGTATATAGTTTGCCTCTTTTCTATCAAAGAGTCAGTCTTGTGGAGAAACAGCAGAGGAAAATGGTGTCACCTCAAGGCAAGTTCTGGGAGAGTAAGTCAACTGTGAAAATTCACTTATGTGAACCATGGAAGTTGCTTCCTCAGTCCCTATGACTAGCCTAAGGGAAGCACATGCATTTGGTTTCACACTTGCATTAATCAATCAATATAAAAAAACACTTCCCATACATGAATGATGATGATGCTGTAACTTCTGTTTCTGTTTTGCCATATTTTTTATTTGTTCAGCTCTTAAGATCTGTTAAAAAAAAAAAAAAAAGCCTGCTATGCCCAGAAGTTCCCTTTGCTGACTGAGAACTGGGAGAAGAACATGAAATAATTTCATAGATATTCCAGAAGCCCCTAGAATTGCTGGAAACCTTTTCTGGCAATTGTTACAGTTAAATCTGCAGTGAAGAAGGAGTGGTGATTTCCAGAATCTGCTAGGACTTATTTCAGACTGGATATGTGGCCTTGAGACTGTCATATTGTAGGTTGGGAACCTGTCTTGAATGTGTGATTTGGTGTGAGATGTGGGTGAAGGAAGTGTTCAGGCTTGGGTGTTCTCAGTGTTCCTAACAGGCCTCAAAGGAGTAAGGATGAGCACAACACTGACTCCTTGTTCCACCTGCAGTGTTTACTCTGCTCCTGGGAGATGCATGGACATGAGGCTCCCAGAGCCAGGCAGAGGCAAATCGCTTTCCCCCACTCCAAGGCTCCTTCACAGGGAGTGTCCAACTGGATGGAGCAAACAGGAGGTGTTAGATTGATCACAGCATTTTCTGAGAGCTGAAACCTTTTCTTCCAGCTCTGAATTTTGAGTTTGGAATCAGAAGCCTGAGGAGGCAAAGCTGGGTCTTGATATCCAACGTATTTCTTTTGCTTTTAAATGTCTCACTCGATTCTGCACATGAGGAAACGGTTGAAGTCAAAAGGTCTGGGATAAGTTCAGAGCAGAAATATATCCAGGCTACATATCAGTAAAGAAGGGCTATGGCTTAAGGAGGAAGCAAAACCTGCAGGCACAAAAGAGATATGGGGCAATGCATACCACAAGTCAGGAACGGACATAAAAGTGTGATTAAGGGTGGAGAAAGGGATGTAATAACACCATGATGGATGATGATGGGCATGGTAGTGCTTGTTTTCGAAGGGGTTAAAGGGAAGATGTTATTTTACTCCACATGTGAGCTTCCATAATTCATCCCATCCACATCCAGAGATGACAACAGCACATTTTGTGTTGCTGGCAGCACAGTCGTTTATAACACGAACTGGCTTCATTAAGGAGCCCCACTGCATGGGGAGTGTCTGGGGACAATGCATTGCTGATGGGGCACCATCTGTCAGAACAGTCAAATGACAAGTGCCTTCCACCAAGAATGGGCATTTTTAATGGCTAGTTGCATACTATATTCCATGAAATGACCCACTGACAGTGGATTTTACAGCAGTAGGGTTTAGATCCCCAAGGCAGATGCTTTTTTAAGAATTACGTTTTTTTTTATCTCAAGAGGCGACTATTCAGTGCTTTTATCCTGCAATACTAAGAAGATTGACCATGGAATCAGGCCTCCTGTTTAGACACAGATGACTTGTGTAAACATCTGGAGACACAGTGCCATTGCTTCTTCCTGGAGCTGGCAGAGATACAGTTCTGACCAGTGGGCAAAACACACCCAAGTGTCTTGTGATTTATTCCTACTGTCCTCTTTCCCAGTAGTAAACAGATGTTTGCTTGCATAAAGAGGATTTATGTTACAACCTAGGGTTTTACATGTCTGTATCATGATCTGTGCTTTTGGTAACCATGTGGGGGCCCTACAAGTGTCTGGTCTTAGCTTGTTTAGGGCATATCTTTCAATGAAATTTAAAACTCAGCAGCCTCCAGCCCTATAGGCTGAGAAGGTATTAAGTGAAAAATGTAATCCTTCAGTGACTTGGTTTTGAATAATGGACAAGGGAAACTCACACAAAAGCTGTTTGTGGAGCTTACAGGCTCCTTGAAGTGCTTGTGACGACCTCTCCAGGTGTTCTCCAGTGGATCTTTGTAAATAGCAAAGTTGGTATGCACAAACTCTATCCCCTCTAAAACTGATGACTAAGTTTTGTTAATTTTTGGGTTTCCCTGCTAGTTGTCAACTAAACAGGTTCATTATTTATAATATATAATTATATCTTAATTACTTCTGCTCTGGTATCCCCACCTCTCAGACTATGTGGTATTTCATTGAAATGTCAAAAGAAAAGAAGTAAGTTCTGAGCTTAGTTTAACACCAGCTAATTCGTCCCTTGTGCTAAAATCACACAGACCAGGAAGAATTCCATGGGAGCTAGAATCCGGTGGGGATATGCCAGAAATTTTCAGCAGCTTTGCTGTGAGGGTCCAAAAACCATTCTAAAATGGGCTTCATTAACTATTCATTTTCTCCTGGTTTTTGAAGTGGAGAGCTTGCATGAGAGATCAGCTAACATTAGGAAGCAGTGTTCTGTGAAACAGTGAAGCATATTACCAGTGAAATACATTACAGAGAGCTGCCCTTTTAGCAAAGCACAGGGAATTTCACTTCTAAGCTGCAGGGATTCAGACCCAAGATGAGAAAGAAGGGCATTTCTCTATACACTGAGTATAGGGAAGAGAGTTGGGAGTTAAGTGGTAATAGACCCTACAAATTAGAATACAAAATGGATTACTGTTCCTCTAAGAGGCTCTATGGTCTGATTGTACCTTTTTCTGAGAGCATGCTTAGTGTTGAGGTCTTCTGGAAAAGTCATGAGTAATGAATGCTTTGCAATTAATGCCTTCAGGCGTGTTCTGTTTTCCCTGGACACTGTGACAAAGTAGATGGTACCTGGGTTTAAAATTGGATAAAGGAGAGCAGGCTTCACAAGTATGCATGGGGGAAGTAATCTTAGACTGGGAAGTCAGGGGAAGATAATGAACTTGAGCACTGTGTAGGCGTGAGCCATGACTGTAAAGCTAAAGAAAGGTTTTTCAGAGCATTGCTTAAAAAGGGGAGGATGGGTTGGGGGGCTGGGTGTCCAGCATTGCTACAGGTGACTCTCTTTTATAAAAATGTCCACACTAGTAACTGTGTTTTCTCGCTTTGTTCCTGCCATAGTAAAACAATGTTCAGTAAAAGCCTGGATATCTCTGAAGCCAATCCCAAATTCAACAAAGAAGAAAGGTATAAACACTGACAATATGTTCCTCTCCTCTACCTCACTGCTGAGACCTTAAAGATGCAGTACTTACCTTCTCTATGTGGGGACAGAGCTGTTCTCTCTTTTCTCTTTAGAGAGAAACAAAGAGGGTGGGATAATTACAGCTCCACACTGTGTATATTTTTGTACAGTACCATTCATTTGAGGCTATCCTCAATGCAGCCTGGGACTGTACCAATGATTTCCCCACTAAAATTTCATCCTACTGATATTTCTGGTTCAGTTCTGCCATGAGTAGAAGTTCTGCCTGGGGTAGAAGATTTACTTTCTTAAGACGTCTTTGGGAAGGATATGAATATAAAACACTAGGAAAGCCCAGAATGTTCCACTCTGAGCGTTAGAAACAGCACTGAGTGAGTGACAACAGTGGTAGGAAACTTTGGAAATTCAGTCTGATAGGCAAAATATTAAGGACCTCTGGTAAGAGACAAACTGTTAAAGACTACCCAGAGGACATAAGAGGAAAATGTGGTTGAAAACAGGGGTTTTGGAGGATGATTCTAATCTAGCAGTTCAAGTGACAGATGCTGAAGAACAACAGAAAGGATAACTCCCAACTGTCAACAGAGGCACAATGGAAGACAGGTAGGCCACCACCTTTATGGACTTTAAAAGGACTGATGTGAGTCCATGAACACAAAAAAAAAGTACATACTTTTGTGAAGGTTTTTAGTGTATATGTTGTTTCTAAAATTTTGGTCTTAGAGGAAGAGAATTTTTCTCTGTGTTGAAAACTGGCATCCAAAGGATAACTCTTCATCAAAATGTAATCCTTACATTTTGGACAAACACTTAGCTTACCCAACGGTTATGAGTATGGCATATGATTCAAAAAGGGAGAAGCTATGACTTCCTTAAAGGAACCAATGGACTTGGCAAGCCATTCTTATTTCCATTTCCCCTTTTCTTAGAAATCTTTCTGTATTGAGATAAAGGTGGCCTTTAAGCCTCAGGAGATTTGCAGGATGTGTGAGGGACTGTTTCAGCTTTTGCAGTCTGAGACAGTCTTCTGTGGTCAGAACCTGCCACAGTGAGGAGCATCACGCATCTGCAGGAGAGATTGTGCCTCATGTGATGTGTAAAGCAACCTCTCTAAGATACCAGAATACCAACAAACATTGGATTAGGCCTGAATTTTTAGCAACCTTGTAGTTCCACCACCATGAAGAAGTAGTGGTTATACAGCCTTTAGTGGCTGGGCTTTCCTGGACTGTTAGCATGGACATAGAAATTCCTGTTCCTTTCTCTGACACTCCCTATACGTAGGTTCTGCTCTTGAACATGTGGCACTTCTTGCATTAAAAGTTAATCTAAAATTATGCCAAAGATGAGCTTTTTCATAGTAATTAGGAATTAGGTCCAGTAAAAGAAATGCAGAAATTTTATCTGTGACAGGGGAGGAGTCTTTCAGCAGATGTTCTGAGCACCATTCCTTTTCCCTCTGTCATTCTCTGGCAGCTGCTACAGCTGTGTTAGCAGCAGAAGAAATGCCACTTCTATATCTTCTGTGGGAATTTCTTAAATCCACTTAGGCATTTTGTGTTCCCTCTCAAAGGTGGTATTTTTCAGACAACAGGAGGAGACGTTTAGAGCACCACATGAGGATCACCCACAGTCCTGCTCATTCAAGGACCAGGCTGAATTTTTGAGGACCACATTCGCTGTGATCTTACCTCCCTCCCACTTCTAAGAGTTCAAATGAAGGACTTCAGTGGTGGGAATGTGAGAGAACCTGGATTCTAGATCTGTGCAGAACCACATGAAAGGAAGGGATAGGCAGCAAAGAGGACCCCAGCAAAATGGGGTCACATAATCAGGGTGGCCATTAAATTTTTGTTCAGTGTTTAATTGTCCAATTTTATTATACCTTTTTTAAAGGAATACTGCATCTTTAAGGGTCCCTTCCCTCTAGATGCACATGGTTGTCTTAGTAGCTGAGGCCACTGTCCCTTTCTTTTTCTTTTTCTTTTTCTTTCTGACTTTCTTTCACCCCCTCTTTCAGTGCTTCTCTTCTTCTGTATCTGGGTTGCTGCAGCTCCGTAGTTCACTTGCTTCGGTATTACAGGGAATGCACATGTCTGCGCTTCTGGGTCTATTGTGTCCTGGGATTGTTCATTTTTTTTTAAACCTCATTTCCCCTTTTCTTTACCCTGTTGTCAATTTGCTTTCCATTCTCTTTGTTAACCTCTTCAGTGCCTTCCCTGTTGGGAAAATGACTTGAAAGAAACATTATTGAACCTTCTTGCACCCATTCTATTTACATTTTACTATTCTGCATGTGTGAATATGGGTGTATTTTCTGTATAAATATACACGCAGGTTCCAGTATATACAATGGGTGTCAATTTGCTCTTCTCAGTTACATCACTGTAGATAGATTGGTACAGGTACAATTGAGGACAGCCATTTGTTCCTAAATATATACGTATATTTGTATATATATGAATTAGATCTTACCCAAATTTGCACTCCACAGGCTGACATGTAAATGGAGTGTCACTCAAACACATGAAAAAGAACTTACTGTAATGCTTCTTTCCACTTCTCTATCAATGCATAGCACAACAGCTTTTTTGTCCTATTCTGACTACATTTTCATTTTAACTGTGCTCAAAACTTCCTTGGTGGCTCAGCCCAGCACTTGCAATGTTGATGTAACTGGAGGCATGGCTAGTTGCACTGAGCAGTAAACTGTGAAATCTACTGGGCATATATTAAATTTGGCATTTCTGTCTTGTGGCGAATGGATTTTCCTCACCCAGCCAGCGGTAGCTCTGGTAGCTTGGGAGCCCCTTATTGAAAATGGAGAGAATGAGAGAGAGAAAGTGACAGAGAGGAAAAAAAACGTTGCATCCAACTTGAAAATAATTTGGCTTAATAACACCAAGCTGTTTTTTTATTTCTAATCTAATCTTTGTTAATGTGAAAAGGTGGTGACACTTTCCTGACTTTGCTTACCTGCATCCCTAAAAACTTAATAGCCTGACTATTCTAATTCCGTTTTGAATGCTTCAGTTAGTAGATAAAAATTAAGAATACTGACGTTTTCAATTGTCACTAGCCTTCAAAGTCAAGGTGCCAGAGATTCAGTCTGCTTTTAGAACTGCTTTTTCAAACTCTTTTCAGCACAGCATTGATTTATTCTCCATTCACATTTGAAAGATTTCCTTTGCAACCTACAAGACCCAGAGACTGAATTTATTTTAAATGAAAAATGAGATCCTGGAGCACAAGATGGCATCCACAGAGATAAGTGCTGGGTTGCTGAGCTGGTATGTTCTAGCTGATCTGAATTCCTGACTATAAGACCATCATGACTAATAAGGCAGTATCAAAGCAGATTCACAGCTTGAGCTACAATCTTGTACCCTGGGCTCCCAAGCTGGCTCAGAAATGCAAGCTTTAATAGCCAATACATTTCACAGTTCATTCGTGGCAAAAAAAAGTACTTCTTACCAGGCCAGCTTGGGGGACAGAGGGACACTGCACTGAACAAACTGGGGACAAAAAAGAACAATTTCCTGGATAACAGTGTGATATAACTGTGCCTTATGTAAGAGGCAGAGAAGAAATGCAGCATGAAGTATGAACCCCATTGTTTTGCTGGCTGCTTTAATTGGGATTTGGCTGGGAATATTTTTTGCAGCCTCATTATGTGCCTCTCCATATTTCCCAGTGCCAAAGCTGGATGTGTCTGCAGTATGTGAGTGGGACAAAAGTTGTTTTCTGGTCCATGAAACTGTCCCCCTAGTGTTCCTGGTCTCTGGAAAGACTTAGGCACCGGTGGCAATGATTATGACCATTCAGTTCTCCGAACAGTATTTCACTCTGCTTTTCCTACTCTTCTCTCCACCTGCCTCTGCACCCCTCTCTCTTTCTTTCTCTCTCTCCCTCTCTCTTTATTTTCCCTTTCCGAGGATGGCGAGTGCTGATCCATTGGGGTAAGCTCTAGTTTTGGATTATTCCTCTTGCGGGACCTGTTGTAACTTTGTAGAGAAACTTTTCATTTGCAATCTCCAAATGCAATACAGGCTGATACACTTCAGTGACTGAGGCTTTATAACAGGGAGAGAGAGAGAGAGATGTGGGAAGAAGCATTTTTGGTGCTTTTGTGTGTGTTTGTGTGCTTTTATGTTGGAGTCACACTCCATATAATTTACTTTTGGATTCTTTTTTGTTCTCTTATTTGTCCCTCTATTTCAATGTCTGTGGGCACAGAAAACTATCCGCAGACACTGTGCAGATACCAGACACCTTTGGAGAATGAAACCCATTCTCTGTTTAGCACTTTTGTATCTGTTTGGTATTTTCCAGTTAATTTGGATCCTAATTTATCCAGTTTTCTTCTTTTTCTTTTCTTTTTTTTTTTTTTTAATGAAACTGAATCCCATCCGTGCTATTAAAAAAAATGCTGGGTATTCCCTCTCTTTTTAGAATATGTTTTCTTAAGAGGTGAACAGATGGCCCTAGAGACAGATACATCTTCAAAGCTCTTTATTTTCAATAAAGGCAGTATAGGTACAACTAAGAATGCAATCATGCTTCAAATTAAAGTTCCATTTATCAATACTTAAGAGAAGGAGGATATTCTATTAATAAATGATTTAATAAAACTATTGTAATCGATCATTACAGACTACAGTAAAAACCTCTTGAGATGGTACACGCTGAGAAAGCTAATTAGCACCAGTAACATTTACTTCTCATGTTTCAATATCTGTTAATTCTTTCTAAACCATTTATAAATGGAACTTTAGTATAATTGGCCAATTAAGGAGGGTGGTGCAGTTCAACATCACCATCTGTAGGGGCTGAAAGGAAGAAGTGTGTTACCAACACCTGCACTCCTTCCTCTGCACTCTCTGCACAGCTTCATCTTACAAGTGGTTATTACCATGAGCAGACCTTCTGACTCAAGCATGAGTATTCCCAGTAAGAGCTGTCACAGTGTTATTTGCATGGTTGGGGCTGTAAGACAGTGGAGCATCCAAGGTATTCCATACATATTCCCTGAATCAGGGCATGAGGAAGCACAATTTGTATCTTTCAGACACCCAAAAGTAAGAGTGATGAGATTTAACACAGCCTGACTGCTCACCTGTTGCATGTTAATTCAGGTCATTGTCAGGTGTCTCATACCCTGAAGTTTCAGTCTAGATCTTTTTGGCTTTGAGCGAGCAAGGAAAGAGGAGTATCAAATTCCACCCAATTCATGCTTGAAGCAAATAAGAGGTTGGCTGGATACTTTCTGGAATGACTTTCAAAACCACACATGGAATCAAACCAGTTCAAAATTTCTAAGGCATTTCACCCAGGGACACAAGTCCGATGCATCACTGCACGCTGCATGCATGCTGCAGGCTCCCCTTCTTGGAAGCATGGCTCCAGCTTGACCAGCTAAGAGGCTGTATTCAGCATCCTGGTAAAACTGTGCTATGAAAGCAAGTTCTGCTAGGACTGCAGTAAGGTACCAAACTCTCCTTGGATTGTAAGAAAAAGTTCTAGGAGATGGTTGTTCAACGAAGAAACAAATGCCAAATTCTGAGCTAAATGTTAAATTCGTGCTGTGAAGCCTTTATGTCCTACTGGTGTGTCCTAGCAGGGGCACTGTTAAAGCATTTGGGAACTGATCTGAGAGAAGGGATGCTCTGTACATGTGCTACACGTGTGGTGCAGTTACCAGGCCAGCTGCGCTCTCCTGTCTCCTGTTTCTCTCTGTCTGCACCCTAGCGGTGTCAGGCTTCAACCTTGCACCTCTCAGGAGATTCTGCATTCTCTGAAACCAGCTGGAAACTGGATTCAAGCCCCTCAGTTTCAGAACACTGCTCTGACAGGAACTGGGCCTCACACGGCTTCCTCTTGACAGCAGCTGGCTAAAATGAGTACAAAATTACTTTAAAACGAAGAACCCTTTAACTTTAATACTTTGAATTATCAAATAGATTGAATAAGGTATAAAATCATCACAGCTACAAAGTACAGTCCACATATGCACATTTCATTTCAGTCCTTTGCCTCTCTTCTTTCATAGCTCAGCTGTCTCCAGGTTATTGTCAGTCTGTGGAACGGGAGGAATAACCTGCAATGATCTCAGTGTCCACCTCATGTTTAGAGTTCCCTCTGCATCTTCCCCCTCCTAAACCTTGGGTCTGCCTCCCTTATGTTTTGGGATTTTTGAATTCCTCCCTCCAGGCTTGTCAGAACAACTGTGTCACTTTGTGAGGGACTGAAGAGTCTCTTCTTGGGTCTCTAAATCTGGCAGTTGTGTTTGAGGGGAGTGCTCTTTACCTGAGCAGCAGCACTGTCTTTCCTGCTCATATTTTCAACAACCTTTTGATGACTTCCATTGAGTTAGTGCTCAAGCATACAGGAATGCAAAACACAGAGCAAAATGAGTCACACGCACGCAGTTTCCTGGATTGTTGCATTTAGTATTAAGTTATTGGAATAATTATAGATGTAATAGTTCCAGTAACATTTAATGCCTGTAAAGACTCTTTGGAGGTTACTCACTAATAAACACTTCCCACTAAATAAATTTATTTCATAGCCATGGAGATTATGTTTTACCTCTTGCCACGCAAGAGACATAAGAGTCTGCCATACTGATGCTGTCTGTAGGACCTCAAACTTTCATTTTCTGGTGAAAGGGCTAAAAACTTAAATTCCTGTTCTTTCATTACAGCATTTGAGCATAATGCAACGTTTCATTCCTTCCTTTTGGCCCTCTCCCAGTTCTGTCCACCTGACTCTGAGATACAGGAGCAGTGCATGTGTTGGGGGTTTTTTTGCAAACTGAATTACAGCATTGCTTGGCTGAAATGATCTTGACGAGAGGGACAAATCTGTCATTTTTGGTTGTTAGCACTTTTTGTACTGGAGTACAGAACTGTGTAGTAGGGCATGGTACTGAGTTTTTATAGCCAGCTTGAGAATCATGTCCCATTTGTAAAGGTAAATTATGGGAGATTTGTTAAATTGAGGAAGATACAAGGAAAATCTCCTCAGTCTTGGTGTCATATCCCATACCACCACTTTCTGGTAAAGGAGGAGGAGTTCTGAAAATGTACAGCTGTCTTTTCACCCCAACACTTAAATTGAACACAGGCATCTTTAAACTCTTTCCACTGCTCCTATATACAATTTCCAGTGTGGACAAACTGAAGCTTGCTATAGGGCCTACTTTACTTCTTACGTATTTTGCATGTAAATCAGCAGCAGAAAAAAATCTTGTTCAATAGCAATCATGTGGATACTGAATGCATTTCCAGGAGGATTTCATACTAACTCTCTCTTATGTCCCCTGCCTCAGGCTCCTAGGCTGGATGAAAGCACAGTACACAACAACTATTTTCAAATATTGCATGCCATAAAGAAGGGGAGTTGGGAGGTGGCGACTGCCATATTCTGCCCTACATGTGTGTGATCATTTTTGTAAAAAAATAAGAGGCAGTGGGGTTGGGAAGGGATAATTCAGGACTGTTGGAAACACCTGATTGCAAAAAGGAAATAGCAGAGTGCAACTTTTAATCAAGTGTCCTGGAATTCAGGTGAGTGTCAGAGAGGACTTTCCCACCACCATTAAGAGCTGGTGGGAACATCTCCTTTAAGCTGGTGTTTCACTGCATCTCTGGGCACCTGAATGCCTTCCACATTTGTCCAGAATAATCTGTAGACTCCTCTTGTAATTCATGGTTTGGAAGAAGCTTTTCCTGATGATTCATGCAAGGAACATTTTAACTAAATGGACATCCCATCTGCACAACACATCTGTGGTGCAGTCAGCTACTTCACTTACAGGAAAGGCACATGCAGTAGACTTTCAAAAGTGGAGCAGACAGTTCTCCCCTTAAAATTACTTTGCATAAATCTTTATATGAGTGCCCCAGATCTTGATGGTACAAATTTAGGCTTAATCTAGTGCAAAAAATGCCAAGAGTGAGCCTTTTACTGCTGCACTATGATGGGCAGATTGCAGCAGGGTGCAAGAAAAAACCTAAGTGGGGGTTTTCTGCATAAAATGAGTGCCCCACATTTTCATGGTGCCAATTGAGACTTAATCTGATCAAAAAAACATGCTGTGAGTGGGCTTGTGGTGTTTACCTACTTAGTGTGATGGACAAACTACAATGGGATACAAAGAAGACCATCAGGGTAGAGGATACAAGTAGAGAAAACAGAACCTGCCATTGTGTTCAGTTGTAGGTTTCTCTTTCCTTAGAAATATTTCTGCTTCTGCAGTTCATGTATTTTTAAAGAATTCTACCATTCAAATTTATTTAATAATATATGTCTGGGAGACCATTTTAGAGACCATTTTTTTTTATTATTATTCTACAACAACAGAAGTAAGTAAACTGATCCAGTTTATGGTCTAAATTTGCTTTCTATTCTTATGTATAAGCTAACTTAAATTATCTGACCTATATAAATTTTTAATATATGTGTGTGTAAACACAGACATATTAAAACACATACACCCATGCACTCTGTTTTCTACAGGAATTTCATCTTTTCAGGTTTTTTACCTGAAGGCAAGTAATTGCTTTCATGGCTCTTATAATAGGTAGGTTATTATAGGTAGGAAACATTGGTAGGTTTGCTGTGTTGACATATTGCTGCATGGTGGTTGTTGAACAAATAGGTTCTTAGCTAAATCCTCTCCTGTAAGATGTTTCAGTCTTCAAGACAACTTTCTTTCTATTTAAAAAGGAAAGAAAGCAGCTTCCTCTGGGGCTCACTCATGTACAGGCATGTGTAAGGTGTGGGGACATTTTCTGTAGGGCAGCCCTCCTAAAAACTTCCTCTGCTGAAATATTTGTGCAATCTGGCCTATTTGCTCTTCCACCATGTTTAGCATAGCACATTCGAACATTTTGTCAGCAGCCAACACTTTTCATAGGTGGTCTGTGGTGGAGAGCATAAGACCACTAACAGTATAGGTGACCTTGTCAGTAGATAGGAGAGTTCATTCTCCCTTGATTGGCCTCTTTCTGAGGGCACCTGAGCTGTAATTTTGATATTAGTAAAGTCACCAACAAAAGCAGGACTCATTTTCCACAGAGAAGACCTGGCTTGCTTAATGCAGCAGCAAGAAGTCTCACTGGAGAGCAAAGACGTGAAATCCATCAGTGAGAAGCTGGAAAGGGCTAAGCCAATGGAATCTTAGATTTCAGTGGGAAGTCATCACATAAGGAACAATTGTGTGCTTGAGTCAAGGAGTCTTGGGGTTTTAATTATTGTCTGGAAGAACTCCTTACCTTTGTGCCTTGTACACATGGTGCTTTTCCATGTTGCTTGTGACAGAGAAAGTCTCATTTTGTAACTGCCGGCACTGTGCAAAGCTGAATTCTTAGCACAAGTATGAATGTCTTCACCATCCTTTTGAATTGAGCTGTTGAACCTGCACAGAGCAGACCTAGTACCTTCCATGTGCTTGATGACCAAAAAGAAAGTAGTAACTGCCTCAATCAAAAGGGACTAAGTATTCTCCCTGAGCAACAGCATTTCTTTGATTTGAGAGGGGGACAACTGAAAAATGTGACAATAGTGAAAGGAAAGAAAAGAGTTATGTCCTTTTCCAGTGACAGCCTCCCTCCTCCTCCTCACTTCATGCCTGTGCCTGTGGTGGCTGGTGTTCAGGGTTGTTACTTGTCCGAGTTTTCTGAGGGATGTTTTCCTTGTTGTGTCCATTCAGGTCTCGGTCAATCAGCGGAGCATCGTCTGGGCTCTCCACCAGTCCTCTCAGCAGTCCAAGGGTAAGTGGTGCTGCTTCAAGATCTGTTGGTCCAATCCACTCACACATGCTTGATGCTTTTTGACATCTGTTGCTCCAGAGCTGTGGCTCTTGGCTGGGATGTTTTGCTTTTCCTTGGCAGCTTGTAAATTTTCATAGGTGGTGAGGGAAATGTTACTTACAAATGTAAGTGGAGAATTTCTCTTACATGTTCCCTGCACTGTTAGCAGGGATCTCACTGTGCCCCTGCCCTTTTTCAGTCTCATAAGCACACAGAATAACATTGCTATGACTAAATACTCCATATCCAGCTGAGGTCTGCATACAGCCTGGTTTCAGACAAAATGATCAGGAACCATTTCATAGCTGCCTTCAATTAGGTCACAGTAAAGCACCAAACCATGCTGGTTATCTTCTGTTTGCCTCAGAATAGCTCATAATAGGAAGTCAGAGATAATAAATTCCACAAATTTGAAGGCTAGCAAATTTAAAAGGAAAGAAGTTGACTGACTAGGATGAGTGAAGAACATTCAAATCCCTATAAATAAGGTTCTTTCGCATGCCCTTTTTAAGCGTGCTGTCAGCTAAATACTGATGCTCAACTAATACTGATACTCGGGCACGTGCTTGATAGTACATTTGTTGCAAAGTTGTAATGGTTTCTAAATGTAATCACAGAGGCCTTCCTCTTCTTGTTAACTTCTTTAGGGATAAAAGTGAGTATTCCTAGTGCTTGAAAAGGTCAGCTAAGTCACTTTAAGACTGCAGTGCCTAACAAAAGTCCAGACGTCATCAACAAGTCCATTGGGCTGTGAGAGTGCATGTTACCTAAATGCCTGGCCCAGAGTCTCTGGAGGATTTCTACATACCTCCCATGACTTACTAAGAAGATGCTTCTCCCTGTTAGAAATTGTCCATGTCTTAGGGTATGGATACATCTGTGGCTCTACTCCTAGCTATATGAATTTAACATCAGTATTCCAAGTATTTGAAATTGCAGTTCCACCCTAATATTCTGTATAATTCTTGTGAATAAAGACACACTGTCAGCTCTAAGTTTACAGTCTAGTAAAGTTTCCAGCACTTTGCTTGATTGAATTATTTTCTGAAACCTGTTTTGGGCTCCTGCCAATTGTTATCCTGTTTTGAAACTCGCATAAGTGTTCTTGTGGTCTCCGCTATGTCTTTAAAGTCCTAGGGACCAGTGAAGATCCATTTCCTTCTTTCTGCACTGGGACTCCTGGTTGCCAATGGAATGGAGCACAGGTCTGAGAACTCTTATGCCACTGCGAAATGTACTGGAAAAGAGGATTTAAACAGTTTTGTGCACAAAATCAGCATCCAGTGAAGCAAACCTAAATCTTGATTTCATTAATTGATCTCTTGGGATCAATTTCTGACACCTCAGTAGGACAACATCAAAGAATAAGTTTGACAAATCTGTCCCACAGTAACTGTATCTTACCATTATTACTTAATAGGCAGTTGATTAAATAGTCTTCAAAGGGATTTAGCAATCAAGTGGCATTTTCAGCAGATCATAATGATATTAAGGCAGGTCACATTTGAGGCTTAAAAGGAAATGTTGGAATAAAGATCATATTTTTTTAAGCGTCCTTACCTATGCTTCTAATAGCACCTTAGATTATTGCAAGAGAGCATACTTCAAAAAACAAATACACCTTTCACTTTTTGCACTGCTTAGGTTCCCTTCTATGAGGAACTGAATTCAGCAGCAAATGAAAGTTCTGAAATTTCACAAGATCTTGCTAATGGTGTTCCACATTGCACCAGCTGAAATCGAGACCTAATCTTGTTCTTCATTTCATTATTAAATATGTGGTAATTAAGGGTAACTCTTCAGATTCTTAATGGCTTAAGAAGGAGTTGAATCTTACTTTATTTCTTTCAAATCTGCTTCTCAAACCATCATACATGTAAGACAGGAAAATTGCAAGGAAATATTTGCAATTAACAGTCTTTGAGTGTTATCCATTGGTGTCATTTGCAAATAATACATAGATGCTGATAGTGACTTCCACAAATTAACCAATTTCCTCATCTTTTCTCTTTCCTTGCTCATTGACAATGAGAATTTAACAACATGGCAGACTTAGGTTTAACTTTACAATCCTAATAGTAATACAAATATTTTGATGTACTGATTTTCTTTTAATTTTGGTGGCCTCACCCTAAGTTCTTTGAAGTAATTACAAAACTTTGATGCAAACAATTTAAAGACATAATAAAGACATAATTTAAAGACATAAGTCTTAAATACATTGCTGCAGGTTTTTAAATATGGCAACATTGTGCTAATCCATCACACCCAGGAAGGAAACTCCCTAGTGAGTGTGTTTACTTGGGACTAAGATGTGAGGCAAGGTTACATGTACATGGTGTGTCTGGTTAGTTCTTGATTACAACTTTTAGATGTCAAGAATGGATAATAGTAATGGTGATGGTGTAATTTTTCATAGGTAATATTTCATAGAAATCAGAATCTAGGTGTAGACCAAAGCTGAATATCTTGAGTAGATATTTCTATTTTTACAATTATTCCAGTACTTGTAATCTAAGGTGGAAATAGCAATGATATATAAGGAGTTTTTTGTTGTTGTTTTAAATGTGATTTTTAGCTTGCTAATATCCCTTAAAAGGCTTCTACCCTTCCAAGTCTGTCTATTGCTGTTTGCTGTCAAAGTATGAATGGTTTCCCAAAATACCTCTTAACATGTGTAAATGTTCCGGTTTGGGAAAAAAATCATAATCCCATTTTGATACTTCAGTGGTGGATTATGAACTTTGCTTGTCTTTTTTATTTTTAAACTGTGTCTTACAAAACAATGGCTCCCCCCACCCTCTTCTTAGGTTTGGGACCTAATGGCAAATATTGCTGAGACTTTATGATAGAAATTCTAATTATCTAGCTATCCTTCAATGCAATGGGGCATGTTGGAGGAGAAGCATTAGGTCTGATGGAAAGTATCATCTCTTCCCAGATAAATAAATTTACCAGACCTTACTGAAGTTTTTGCTGTAGCAGTTTAAAAATCAAACACCAGTCTGAGTTCATATGTTTCTCATGGTGTTGTGTGCTCTGAAGCTTCCAAGTGAAGGCTGAGCAATTTAACCTTCCAGATCAGGGGAGGAGAGTAGGTGCCCAGGTGGCATCACTCTCCCTTTTCCCCCTCTTTCTGCAATGGGTGGCTGCATTACCCAGCCAGGGGTAAAGTGGAAGGAAAGAGGTTCTGACTGGTGTGTGCAGTAACTGTGTGTATCCCCTGCCACTCTGTATGTATCACACACCTGTTCTGAGTCTCATCTCTCTACTGGGTTTGCATATGGGCACGTGGAGCTAAAAGAGGCAGCCCCATTCTTGGCACATCTCAATTTGTCTGTGGCTTGAGTGGTTCTTCTTCCCCTTCCTCACCTCCCTACAGCATCGTGCTTCTCTCACTGCAGGGCAATCAGAACAATCCCAGAGAGATGGCATTTCTCTCTTCTTTTTTTTCTTGGTTACTTTCTTTTCTTCTTTTTTCTTTTTTTTTTTTCCTTGTTCCTTTGTTGTACTTTTCTTTCTGTTGTTTTCCTTTGCTGACACGTGGTTGGTTAATATGATGAAGCCTGTTATGACACTGTTGTTCTTGCTGCTGCCGCTGCTGCTGTTGTTGAATATGCTGTGTTCCCAGCTAACTGCATGTCTTTTTTTTTTTTGTTTTTTGTTTGTTTGTTTTCGTTTCTTTGCAAAATCCCTCCCCCCCCACTACCCCTTCACCTCCATCTCCTGTGTCTCCTTGTGACATGGTGCATCTTTGTGACTCGGATGGATTTTGTTCTGACTTTCCTTTCTCTGCTCGCCCGCTCTTTGCGTGTTTCACTGTTTTTGATGTGCATGGACACTCTGCGTCTGTCTCGTAGCCTATCAGAAAGTTCTTCATCCCCCCTCAGACCTCCGACCTCCCTTTCTCTCCCCGACCCCAAGTCTCCTTGGACCCTGATGCTTGTAGGAACGCCTCCAGGCCTGGACATGTACTCCAACCAAAGCCAGCACTTCAGCCCAACCCAAAGACGCAGACTTTGCCATCCAAGAGCAAATTGGCTGAAAAACCACTCCAGTCTACTAAATCCAACCCACTCCCTGCCAGCAATACCGGCGCCCCCTCTTCCCAGAACAACCCTGTGCAGAACGCTCAGGGCCGCTCGCCTGCTGCCGGCTTTAACCCACAGCTGGCTGTTCCTAAAGTGCAGACCAACCCTATGTCTCCTGTTAGATTGCTCCCTTCTAGTACTGACCCAAGCACCAAATCTATCCCCATCATACAGGTCACCCCTCACCCCTCTCCAAGGGGAAGTCCCCTCCCTACCCCCAAGGGGACACCTGTTCATACGCCAAAGGAGAGCCCAGCAGGCACACCCAACCCAACACCACCATCCAGCCCCAGCATTGGAGGAATGCCTTGGAGGACACGGCTCAACTCCATCAAGAATAGTTTCCTGGGGTCTCCTCGCTTCCATCGTCGGAAATTACAAGGTGAGTACTCACCCAGATTTGGGCAGACATGCAGCAGGAATTTCATACCTGTCTGTGGCTCTGCAAATTCTGTGTGCCAAAGACTGAATGCTGGTGTGGAAAATGAGAGTGATAGCATCAGCCAAGCCCTAACCCACGTGTGAGCAGGCTCTGTTGTGCCATTGCTCCTGCTCCAACAGCATCTCCTGAGGCCACTTCACACTCCAGCCATGCAGCTCTTACTATCCCTGTTGTGGCTCTTAGACTGCAAGAAAAATCTGTCTTCAATTTCTTCACTTTGCAAGTGAACCTAGGGCTCAGTCATTTCCCCTGTGGCTGTGCTCCACTGCCTCTTCACAGCCACAGGCTGAGCCTTATGCTAAAAAAAAACACAGCCAGAGGCAATAGGCTGAAATTGTCCTTCTGAAGCACAGCTTTTTTGATCTTGGTTAATGCTTTTTTTTGCCTCCTTTGGTAATTGGTGCAAAAATCTCCTTAATACAATCAGTGGTTTCATATCTGCTGGCCTACTTCAGTTTTCTGTCTCTAGAGTGTTGAGATGTGCAAAATTTACTTCCTCAGGCTCCAGGTGGCTTTTCTGCATGCCAGCAAAGGGCACCCAAAGTCACATGCCTTATCCTTGGACGTCAGCAGCAGCTATCCCAACGCTTGTGGTTTTACTGGGATGTGATCCCGTGAGAAAGGACAATTACAGCCATGGAATAGTTAGATTTTGAACTGTGATGGTCAGTGCCATTGTTTCTGAGGTGGTTAGAGAACTGCAGAGAACTGCAGCAGTGAGTGAGCTGCATCCAGCTGGGCTTTGAGGCAATTGCAGAGCAGTTGCATTGGCACAGTGTGTTTGGATGTGAACCAGAAACTACTGAAGCCAGTGCAAGATCACCTAATGACCTAAGGAAGGGTAGAGTGAGCCTTGAAATGCAGCACTTGATTACATGCAGAGATCTAAAGACATAGGACCAACGTTCAAATGTCAGAATTAGCCTGCAGAGGCAATGGGCAAATATAAGCGAGTGCAGAATTGTTTCATTGGTATAAAAACAGAAAATGGAAGGTGTACTGAATCATCAAATTTCTTTTCTCCCTCCCTCTCTTTGGCTGTCCATGCATGAGCAGTACCTACACCAGAAGAGATGTCTAATTTAACCCCAGAATCATCCCCAGAGTAAGTGCTTTACCCTTTTTTCAAAATACTAGTGTCGTTTCCTAGCCTGAGTTTCATAAGCTGACATATTTCTGGATCAGTATCTGTATCCTGGTGTGCTGTGGGTGGGATAGAGATGTGAAATGATTCTTTTGGATGAGGACCCTGCATAAAATCTGTACCTCAGTAATGGCAGTGGGGTCAACAGGTGATGAAACAGTCTCCCATGTGAAATGAAATGAAACCTCATTTTCTCAGGGCTTGCTGAATTTGCTGGGTTTGTAACATGTTTCTTCTCTCTTAATTCATTTGGTTGTCAAATAGATCACTGTTTGGGACTCAGAGGCTGATCAGTGGCTTATACTGGCACTAACTGTGCACCAAAAAGTCTTCCTTTTAGTACAGGAGAGTTTGCATCCTCAGGATAGCATGCAGGAGGCTCTGCTAAGATAATTCAGAGGGATCTTTGGCTGTGAGAGTAAGTGCAGTGTTAATTCTAGGCAACAGTACTGGGACATGGAGAAGCCGTTTCATATTCACCAAGCTCATTCCTAAAAGTCAGTGTAGATTTCAACCATTTCACTGCACAAATGTGCATCACTGCCTGGCAGGTTTGGAAGTCCCTGCCAGAGTGCTGCTCCAAACACTTCCTAATATGCAACAGATGCCAAATTATTCCTTTTTATTTTCACAGCTTGTGTTTGTGCACCCAATGCCCGTAGACTTAGCCTGCCAACCAAGGCAATTTGGCCTCTTGTTAAGAGGCTTGTATGAAATATTCATGAGCCTTGGATGAGAATTTTGAGCTTAAAGTTTTGTAATTGGTAACAATGGTATTGTCTTCACAACTTGCCCCAGACCTGGTTTTTATCTGGTATGAGATGGACATTCTATGTGTAATACTAGAATACACTAATCTATGTGTAATAGCATGAAGAAGGATAAGAACTTCAGGAGAGGGAGAGGTAGGGATTAGTAAAGGTATCCAGGAAGAAAAGTAGAATATAATGTGTTTACAATACTTTTGAGCATTTACTAATAGAGAGACATGGGAGAATTTCATAAAACTGGCACATCATTATCACAGAAATATACAATACTCTGGTCTCACATGTTTTTAAAGCCATTAAAACAGAAAAGCTTTAGAATTAAATTCCTTCTCTTCATTGTATGTATCTTGGTGGAAGTTCTGCTGTTAATTTATTGCCTTCCCTGCTTCCCACTCACTCTAAAAGCTGGTGGAGAGAAGTAGTGCCTGTCATTTGAGGCAGTTTGGATGCAAGTCAAAGCCTAAGGCCCTCTTTTCTTTTTCTGTATAATTGCCAAATTAATGAGTTCAATTGGGCTGCACCCTGCAGTAAGCATAATAAAACTCGTAAAAAATAATGAACTGGATTATATTTTAATGATAGATGTCTGTTGCTCAGTGCCCACTTCCACATGTCTTATTTTTTCCCATATTTTCTTCTTTTCTGTAAGAAATAAGATATCCTTATCAAGAGCTGTATTGACCTCATGGGTTGAGTGATAAGTACATGTCCTAGCTCTGTCTGGTGCAGCAATGCCTTCCATTCATTTAACAAACTCGATGATTAGGTAATACACTTTGACATGTCTGGGTAATGCTGTTCTTTCTCATGTGAAAAAGCCCTAGAAAATGTGTTAGGGATGACATTTAAAGAGACTTAGCTCCAGCTGCTTTAAACCTGCAAAGCTCCATTTGCTTGAGTAGAAATGCTGCTATTTATGCCAAGCAGGTAAACCTCTGGAGGTTACTGATCTGTGTGCTCAGAGACAGAGAGGGAACACAGAAGGCTACGTGGTCAGACACTCCAAAAGTAGGAAAAGGAACAACATTATAGGAGTGAGAAATTTTGGTGTGAAGTAATAAAGTGCCAGCCTCTATTGTCATGCTAATTCCTTTGCTTTTTCATCAACTGGACACCTGATTGGATTCCCTAGTCTAATCTACATACCCAGCCTCCCCCACATATCTCCTATCTCACTCCTGCTTTAAGAAGTTTGCCTTGGTGAGAGGAGATTCTTAATTTTAAGTGCATTTTGTAATGCTTACAGCCTGATCTTGAGAGATGCTAGAGCATGCCATTTGAGGTGCTGAGATTTCATATACATTTTAACCCAAGTTAGTAGCACTTAATACCCTCTAAGAGGAGAAAAGCCTTTACTGTGTAATTTTACTCGAAAGCTGTCCTTCTTCTCAGTGAGCCTATTCCCTAGGTGTATGAGTACAGCTAGTTCTGCCAGTTTTGGAGAGAAAAGCCAGAGCATGTGTGCTGTGGCTTGATTCTGCTCATTACAGAAAGAGGAGAGGTCACTGGCATCTATTCCATCTTATGTGACACCAGCAAAATTATTTTAGTGAATTCAAATGATTTACAAGCTGGAGCATAGCCCAGGCTAGCAGTGAATCTTCCAAATTCACTATTACTGGTGATAACCTCACTGAGGAAAAGAGTCCAGATGGATTCTGGAGACTCCAGACCATGTTGAACAGGAAAAAAACGCCCTGTGTTCTGGGCCCTTGTTACCTGTGCTTGTTAAGAAACCTATAAATGAAGGGCTAGCAAAATCATTAATGAAAATACAGAAATGAAAAGCCATATTTTAAGATGGCAGACCTGCAATTAAATAAGATACTTTTCCAGGCCCATGCTTCCCCTTGGCCCCTAGAGTCCATCCAGCCAACCCTGGTTCAGATGATGATACATCCAAACCTAAGACAATCAGCTGTTTTAGATGGATAACCAGGTGCTGATTTACTAATGAGCACAGACCCCTTACATGCAGGGAGCTATTGCCCCAGCTCTCCAGGGGCTTGCAGAGTTGTTGTGGTGTGTGTGTGACACATGAGCTAATTAGTATGTAATTTTCTTTCTCACTCTAACCCTGGCTCCTTAACGACCATTTAAATGAGAGGCCCTTTCTCTTTACTGCTCCCTATGCTAATCTCTGGCTCACTGGCTTAGTTACAGCTGCCTATGAATATTTTAGGGAGTGACAGTTTTCCAGCCCACTTTAATTGAGTGGGGGGCACTGTTTTACCAAATTGCAAGTGAATCTTTCTGTACTCTTATTTTTGGTTGCCTGCAGTAAATGAAGCAAATCATTATTTGCCCAGCTGAGCCATCTTCCAGTTGTGGTCCTTCTGCTGTGTGCATTAAATGGGCAGAGGGCCCACAGCTGCACAATTCATGGAGCACTCTGGGATGGGGAATGAGTGCAAATTGCTGGACACTGCTGAGGTCAAGCTTTGTTCTTTATCCTGAAGGCCTGGACTTCAAATTAGTTTCTTAGTTTCCTCCTCTCTCTCTTAGCCTCTGTCCCTCCTCTGCCTCACTTTGCTGCAGAAAGTGAAGCTATTAGCAGCTTGCTCCAGCTGTTTATTGCTTTGTAGTAATCCCTTTTGCAGATAGCTCTCCTTGTCTAGAGAGATTGTCTTCTTCCACTGAGTGGTAAATGTCCACCCTATTGCTTGCTATACTGCAAACTGGATTTGGTGTTATAAAGTATGCTGTAGAGGGGGGGAGGGGAAAGGCAGTCTCTTGGTGGCAGGTCTTTTAATTTCTGACATTTTTATGCTGAATTATTCCCTACTAGATTATGGGTGATTTAAGTATGATTTTCCCTGGGTTTAGTTTGGTCCAGCAAGTCTTTGGCTGTGTCTTGTGGCTGACAGCCTCTTTTCTCCTCTCAAAACCATACCTGTCAGAGATGGTACTTCCAGGTTCTGGATAGTGTCTCTCATTAACATTCATGCATTCTTCCTTTAGCCTGTTTAACTTAAAAGCCAGTGTCAATGAGGTGCATTGAAATGGTTAAACAATAAGCAAAATAAAATGTTTGCTGATACAATCACTGTGTAAAAACAGAGCAATTTCATTTTATGATAAAACCACCATCTGATGCTGGAACAAACTGAGGAGCTGGACTGCTGTCCAGTGGAAAGCCTGAACTGTGTCTTGCATGATGTTGTTATCTCCTTTCTTAATACTGAAAATTCATTCCTTTGTAAGCTGGCCAGAGTTCACACACTATATGGACACCCTGAATGGGACTAATGAACAGGACAGTCTTTGTCCTGGCCTTGCATAATTGTGCATTTCCCTCACTGGTAGATTGGAGATCCAGTGAAATCTACAGCTTGCTTTAAAAAGCAAGGTCTTGTGATTGTACAGGACACCTTCAGAAAAGCATCTTTCCAAGTCTTGTAACACCAAAGGAGTTGAAATTGGGTGGGGAGGAGCTGAGATCTTTATGTTGCCAGGGTCTGCATGTTGTCACAAGAAATTGAGAGATCCCTGGAGACACACCAGAAATGTGTCCCATGATTTATATGTATGTTATATAGGCAGTATTTATTGGTGTGTTGGCTCAGTTAGCAGAGTTACCATTGCTCCTGATTTTTCACTGTTGGTGACACATGCTGCCAGACTAAGGCTATATGTGGTCTGTCATTTCATTGGTTTTCACCAAGTGAAATGTCTTTCTATGTAAATGTCTATTGTATTACTACTAATAAGTGGGAAATGATACTATTTCCCACTTACTAGTAGTAATACCATCACATCTGGAGTGTCATCAAAACTTTTTCATGTTTTTTAATATTTTTTCTAGCTAGGGGCATGTAGGAAATACAAAAGAGGGTTCCATATTCTAAACATCTTTTTCTTTTCATCACATCAGGCTTGCCAAAAAATCCTGGTTCGGTAACTTCATCAACTTGGAGAAAGAAGAACAGATTTTTGTGGTCATTAAGGACAAACCTCTAAGCTCCATTAAGGCTGATATAGTCCACGCTTTCCTCTCGGTGAGTCCCCCCAGCTGCCTCTTGCAGGCATCCCCCTCACTGGTCATTCCAGGATTCCATGTGCCAAATGTTACTGGACAGGGGCTCTCCTCCTTCAAAAGCATCCTCTGTGGATTTTATTTACATGGCCTGCACTGGACCGTGTGTGAATTACTAATGGTAGATAATGCTCTCTAAGGTGAGAAAAGATTTCAGCCCTCTTGGCAAGGCCTCCCGGAGTTTGGAATGCCACAGCAGTGGAGCACACTGCTGGCAGAGTATCAAGACAGTGATTTGCTGCTTTGTCAAATCAGCCTTGCAGTCACTGGCTGGGCAGCAGATTGGGTCTTCCTTTGATGAGTATGCCCTCCACCACCTCAGCCAGACAATAGGCCTGTCTTATAACTGCATTTGTTACTTCGAATCCCCACTTTGGTGCTGTATGGCAGAAAGAAGGGTAATTTCTTCTGGTGTCCAGAGTTTCAGTTGTTGCAGATGGGGTTTGTATACAGCCTAAGAAAGCAGAGGGGAATTGTCTTTTTTTTCCCTGTAGAAAGTCCTTGTTCTCATTATCTAGAGGTACCAGTGATGAAAAACTCAGTACAGCAAAGGTAATTTAAAAGATTTTTCAATTCAAGGTAGTCAACAACATAATTAGACTTTTTCCAATAGAATTAAGAGAAGGAAACTTAATTTCTTATATAGTTTGTTATATTGATTTTTCTCCACAAAATACTGAACTCCATTTTACTCTTTGTGATTCTGCAACGAACTTCTTCAAAAAAATCAGCCACAACCCTTGTTACTGTACAAGCACACAAGGAGTACAGTACACACTTACAGGAGGAGTAAGTGCAGTACAGCAGTGGGCATCAGACACTGGTGTCCACCCCAGGTTGGTTATAAGCAGCCACATTACTGTATCAATTTCATGCATTTAGCTATGCTTTTGGGTTTATATTGTGGTGCAGTGTGTTCTAGTGTCTATACTGGTGATCCTGTGCTTACCCCACGTGTGGCTTAGGTGTGATGTAGGGATTTGTGTGCAAAAACAGAGAATTGTCTCTTACAGCAACATCCAAACTTAAATGCATTGTCATAGTCTGCTAATTAGTCCCTTAAAGTCGGCGTCTCGAAGAACTCATCTTCATTTTTCCTCCTAGAAATTAGAGACCAGATTTCCAAGAAATTTGTCTGTGTTTATTTTTAATCTGGCCCTTTATGAAGCAATAAATAGGATATGAGTATGTTGTTAAATTTTGGAGGAAAGTGTGAAAGGTAACTGCTTGAAAATTAAGGAGTTATGAAATTCCACTGTGGTTCTGAATATACGGATGTTGGATGCTGTCACAAAGCTGCTCAGAGTTCTTCATATTGATAGAGTTTGGGTGAGTTATTTGCAGGCATGCTTTCCCTGTGGATATCCCAGGCACTTTAAGTGTCCTGGTGTCTATCTGACAAGCAACTGAAGGTGGAAAGGTCTTCAGGAGGTCTCCTGCTCAAAACAAGATCAGCTATGAGATCAGACCAGGCTACTGAGGTGTTTTTTATATTCAGTTTTATATCCCACTGGCTTTTCTGCCCACTCCATTAATATCACATTTTGCTCAGGAAAAGCCATTTCTCAAAACTGGTGAATGAGTAGGAAAAGAAGGACTGAGTGTATGAGGTTGAGCAGCATGTGTAAATTCGTAAGTGTGTTGGGTATTTCACTAATATTCAACCCTTAAATTTAGGTTAGTCCTGGTAGCAGCCTTGCATTCTTCTGTGGTGCCCATCAACCTGTGCTCTTACTGATTTCACAAGAACACTGTACATTACAAATTCAAGACCAGGAGCAAATCTAGCAAATGTTATTCCTTCTGGAAATGTGTGTTGTTATAAACAGAATTTTGCAGATTTTTTTCCCTTTAGCACTGGTTCTACTATCTGCTTCTACCAACCTCTTTCAGATCCCAAGTCTCAGTCACAGTGTCATCTCACAGACAAGTTTCCGTGCAGAATATAAGTCCACAGGAGGTCCTGCTGTCTTCCAGAAGCCAGTGAAGTTCCAGGTGGACATAACATACACAGAAGGGGGAGAGGCACAAAAGGAGAACGGGATCTATTCTGTCACTTTCACACTCTTATCAGGTAACCATGGCAAAGCTCTAAAGTGGGTTCAAGCTGGCTTGGTCCTTGCTGATAATAGAGGCCTGCAAATTGCTCTGCCAGAGGAAAAAATATAACTGGCTTAACCTTGGGAAAATTTAGTCAGGGGCAAGGAGGACATCAGGAACAAAAATGGTGTTGGTAGTGGTGGAAATGCAAGGAGGGAAGGAGATTCCCAAAGCTGTAAAGTTGGCACTGATTAGTGCTAAAATGGCTGTTCTGCACACCAGTTTTGGTGTAACTCATGATACTGGCTCCCTGTTCCATTCAAAAGTCCCAGAGTCTCAGCTGGCCACTGTGAGGCCAGTTTCTTCCTTCTGACAGAAACCTGCACTCGCCTTTTCCCTCTGGGTGGCCACATGCCCCCCACAGCGGTTGCAAGAAAAAAACAGACCCCTCACCTTTTCTGTCTTTACAAAAGTAGCCCCAAAACCATTCCTCTTCCTGCTGAGTCCAGCACACCATAGTCCCTTTGGCTGAAGGACAGACACACAGGACGTTTCTGGGGACAAGACTGAAGGGAAGATGCTTGTGATCCTTCCCCTGCAGCCTTGTGTGTGGGCTTGGCTCCCACTGCTCTCACAGCTGCCTGTGCCTCTTCTCTCCTCGCAGGTCCAAGCCGTCGCTTTAAGAGGGTAGTAGAAACCATTCAGGCACAGTTGTTAAGCACACATGACCAGCCTTCAGTGCAGCAGTTATCAGGTAAGTGGCTTCTACTGTCCAGCACCTTCAGCAGGGACAGGAAGGTGAAATGCCTCTCATAGCAGGAGGCTGAGGGAGGCCATCCCTCTGACTGCAGCAAAAAACAAGCTCCATTCAGACAGAGCAGTAATTCCCTGCTCCCACCCTACTCCGCCGTTTCTCATTCCCTCTCCAGTGCTCCCAGCGCATTCCCCAGTTGAACAGCTTCTGCCCTCTGCCCGCCCAAAGAGCCATTTGCCCACTTCTCCATCAAAAACTGCATCATCAACAGGTTTTCCAGATTTTCTCCAGCTCCAGAATCTCCCAGAGTAGGGATATGCTCTAGAGGATACTTGACTTTCAAACCCTTCAGGCATACTTTAGAAATCGCTAATTTCAGTGGGTCCCTGAACAAACCTGAGAGCTACTTTTAACTTAGCCATTAACATATGGTCAGAAGGTGGCTAATAGTTTCCAGCAGTGTGATCCAATTCTCAATGCTGTGGTAGCACGAATTATACACTAAGGTTCTGCAGAAGCTTATGTATTTTATCTATTTGAAAAGTAAATTTCAATTCCTCCTGGTGATAGAGAAGGCCTTACGTGTGTGACCCTGTGCAATGACATCAGTCTGGATGTGCAGGGAGCCTGCATGGATAATACAGAAACTGGCCTCATCCCATCATTATGTAGCAGGTGTTCACTCTGAAGACTGCAGTGGTTGTACACACACACACAGAATCTCAGTGGTAACTCTTCTATCCTCTAAAAGGACAGAACAAAGAAGGAGGTGAAAGTTGGAAACATAAGGCAGATAAGCTATTGGGAATGCATCAAGGAATGAAAAGTGAAAAAGAATGTGCAGATACTGGGAATAAATAGGAGAGGTGGAGAGCAGAGGCTGCAGCAGAAGACAGAGAGGCAGAAGGAGTGGGAGATGAAAAGGAAGTAAATAAATATTATGCTTTAGAGCGAAATTCTGTTCTTGACCCTTGTGTGAACAAGCCAAGACAAAAGTGGGGGAGTTAAGTTGGCATTGCATCCTACAGTTAAGTCCCACATGTCCTTGGCTCATTGTACATATGGGTTACATCCTTCTCATCTAACACTGTGGCTTTAACATCAAAAGGTAAAATAACTGCATCTAGAAGTGTGTATGCCTAGTACCTGACAGAGAAATGTGCTCAGTTCAGTGTCCACTTTGTTTTTGGCCTCCAGCACTGCCTGACCCTTCTGCATGCTGGAATGCAATGGTGCCCAGCACATGGGTTATTCTGTTCAGAAGGCAGGGAGAATGAGGACACTATAACTATGATTGATTCAGGTTTTTGCTGTCTGGGCTTTTAAAAGTAAATCAAACTCAAGAAGCAGCTAGAATTTTCAGCCAGCCCTTCCTCTTGGGAAGTGCTGGGGCTAAGTGGGAGTGAGGTGATTGAGATAGGAGAACATCCTTTAATTGTATTTCATATTACTCCTGATGCATGGACAATATTCGAGCATTCCTTGTTTCTTCAGGAATGAAGTGTATCCATACTTTCCTATGAGGAAAAAATGCTTTATAAAGTAAATAATTTGATCTCTCTTAACTTCTTCACCCTAATACATGCTAGCTACTGTGGCTCTATAGAAAAAATTGAACCCTCTTGCACACTTGCATGTGAAGCAGGATATCTCTCTAAGAAAGCCATATTATAGCAGAAATAAAAAGCATTCATCTGACCAAGACTAAGGGAAATGTTATGAGCATACTCTGCTGTGAGAAATGTACTTGACTTACAGTTTTGCTCTCATTCTGGAATGGAAAAATCACATTATTTCTACTGCCTGAAGCTACATGAAAGCATATTGTTCTAGCAGGGAAAACCCAGCCTGACCTCTAATGCCAGAGTGCAACAGATAACTCCACATGGAGCAAAACCAAAACTAATGGTCTCTTGAAATTTAAAAATGAGAATTCCCTTGTCTGGGGACTTACCCATGCAAGACAGCTCACGAGACAGGTTGCCAAACTGTTCTGTATCACACCACTGGACCTGATCAGGAATATGCAAGTCTCTTGAAAATGAGAGAAATAATTCTGAAAATTTTAGGTTGGGGCACCATACAAGAAAGAGAGAAAAGGAAGGGAAGGGAAATAAAGGGATTCGAACCAAAACAGAGACAACGTTTGCATCAAAGTAGGGTGGCCCAATAGTTCACATCCCCAGCCAGTGAGAATAAGGGGGAGTAAAGGGATAAAGAACAGTTGACATTCAGCACCTTGCTTAGCTGGGTGTCTGGTTGGAAATGTGCAGAATCTTCTTAGAAATTGTCCTGGAGTTAACCAGCATTCCTCACTAGAAACAAAGCAAAGTCTTCTCTGTTTCTCTTCTCCTCCCATATTGCCAGCTCTGAACACAGCATAGGGGTTGTGGTGGTTGGGCCCTGTTCAGGTTCATGGTTTGAGGACACTCTGTAGGCAGTCTAGTGCTGCAATAGATTGGGCTCACCTTCACTTAGACTCTCTCCCTCCATGGCTCTGAGCATGGTACTGTCCCCTGACCAGCAACACTGGAGCTTTTCCAAGCTCCTTGTGCACAGACACATCCTATGTGCCTTGTCTCTCCTGCCTTACAGTTCTGATGCTGTTACAGGTGGGATGATGAAAACAATCTGTGAAAGGTGCGTGCGTGTAAAGGGAGACCTGCAGAAGGGGAAGATTTAATGAATTCAGTATAAAGCAGAACAGCAAGACCTAGTGAACATATGGCAGTGAGAATCATTCTCTCTGCTGCCCCTCTGATCTGCTGTGCAGCATCCCAGCCCCCTGAGCCGGCCTGCCTGGGTTTCAGAATGCATTTTCCTCTTTTTCATTCCTCCAGCTGACAACAGTGTTTGTAGATGTCATGTTGCCCATGCATCTGTGTGTGTGTGAGCCTGTTACATACCTGATTTAGGCAGATGTGTTTCTGTGTCACACTTGAGCACCTTATATTATCCCTTCCTCCATATATCCCTTCATTCACTTCCATTTTTCCTTTCTAAGACTGGCTGTGCGTATTTCTTCTGGCATACTCTGAAGCAGGAAAATAGATTCCCTCCCTTACCTGAAAGAAAGTGTAAATAAATTAAATCCATTCCAAAAGTTAATGTAATGCTTCTAAAATCCACTGTCTCAATGGACAAATTAGGTCAACATACCAGCTTTGTATCCTAATGTTTCAGGACCTCTGTGCCACAACTGCTGAGACAATAGCGGGTCTGTGACTCGTGACTTGCATAGAACAAGTAGATAGGGATTGACTGTTCATTTTTTCTTCCTAATGAAAGAAACTAGAGGCCAGCATAAGATAGTGGATGCCAAGTACCAAAAAAGCCATTGGAAAACACGTCTTCATGTAGTCTAGAACTGGAGGAACTCCTTGCTGAAACAGGTTCTGAATGTGAGGAGCTTACAGATGCTCATCTTTCCAAGTACTTCTCTACTCACAGGGAGGTTGGATAACTCCCTGCAGAGAAATCTTTATGGGATTGCTAAACAGAGAAACTGCAGTGGATTCAGGAAATCTCCAACCTGACAGTGATGAGTGAGGCAATGGTAGGAGAAGTGTTCTGTATGCTTGGCCTGCTCTTTCACTCCTGGGTGTCTGTGGGGCTGCTGAGGGAGACAGAGCACCAGATCACAGATGTCAGAATATTCTGAGCTGAAAGGGGCCCACGAGGATCATCAAGTCTGACTCTCAGATGGTTTTGGCCTTTGATCTGAACCAGAACAGTTGTCCACGTGTGCTTGTTAGTGGTATCACAAAAGCCATTGCGCTCAGTGAGACCATGAAAGGACCCCTTTGGGATCAGGAGGGAGTCTCACTGTGAGAGCAGTCATCCTTGTCTCTTGTCCATGAAGGGCTCCAACCAGGGCCCTTACACTCAGAATCTCTACTTAGGTAATCCCTGGGCAGACTGCCCTTTGCTGGGATAAAAAGATCTCTCTCCATGGAGGATGATGTCTCAGATTTGTTCCTTTGTTTCAGCCCAGCACTCTTTCCGTTAAATCATGATCTGTTTTTCTCTGATGTGTTTGCATGAAAGAGTAATAGTAGCAGCTGGTGAATAGGGACATGCAAAAGCCATCTGTGATCATTCACAGGGTAGCAATTTTTATTTCCCTAATATTTTCTTACTTCTCTGAGCTTCGGTTTGGGAAGTGTGGGATGCTACATATTCAAATTTTTTCCCATTTCCCCATGTTCTGGGCAATCAGCAATACTGAAATAACCTTTATAACTGCTTTGTAAAAGGTTTTCTGTTTCCTTAAAACATTTATTGGCTTCATATTGGTTTTTAACTATTGACATCTCCAATTTCAGAGCATCTCATTGTTACTGCTGGCAGTGCCTTTCATTAGCATAAACAAAAGTGTTTAGAGACCATATCCACCTTCAAAACAGAGCAGTGCAAACTCTTGCTGGAGCACTGATCTGTGAATTCCAGGTATTTTATGGCTCACAAGAGCTGTGGGCTGGAAAATTGCTAAAAAAAAACCCCGCAACAAAAACAAAACAAAACCCCTACAGTTTCCAAATGTGTGAAGGATTTTATCAAGATGGAAGAGGGAGTATGGCGCAAATGAAGTGCTTCGCAGGGTAAACTTCCAGCTGCAGACTCAAAAAAAGGACTCTGCAAATGCCAGTTTGGAATTGGATTGCAGGTCAGTTTTTCTGGGGTTCATTCAGGTCCCAAGTTTCTCTTGTTTCCTGCAATCTTCTGTGTCCATTTATGTCTAAACTCTTGTAGTGTCTAGGATAATTACTTCATATTGCTATCATAGTTCCACCTACAAAAAGTGCCCTCTAATGCCTGGTTGGATTGGCCAGAGCAGTGTGTTTTTGCTAAACAGCTTTAGTATTATTGCTGAACAGCTTTCATTAAAATTAACTGAAATAGTTACTGATGGTCCAGAAATAAAGCATGGAGAAAAAAGTCCAAACTCTCCAGAGCTTTGATAGGAAAATGGAGAATTTCAAATAAGCACAAAAGCACTGGGGAATTTCAATCTGCATGATTACTGCTTTGGACCAGAGGAGCTGGTGGCTCCCTTGACATCATCTTCCTTCGTGGAAGTGTTTACTGGGGACTGTGAGCATCTGGCAGGAGCTGCTCAGTGCTTTCTGGGATCCAGCCCTGGATTTGGAGATCTCAGAGGAGCAGCTGTTTGGGTGAGATTTCTGGGCTGGGACAGGTCTCAGAGATATCAGAAGCATCACAAACCAGGCAGCCTTCTTGTGAAATTTATGTAGGATAGAAATTAAAGAATAAAGAAAATTGGGAAAGAAAAATCAACAGAGCACTAATAGTTTTAATGGATTCAGAGCGTGTTTGGCCTTTTGAAGGGAGGTCTTATTTTAACCAAAGCATTTACCATCTATTAATGAACTGAACTGGGCGTCATTTATGAAAGAGTCTTGGTCAAGTCCAAAGTGTGAGTGACTTCCAGCAATTCCTATAAAATAAGGAATTGCCTTATCATCTGAAGGATTGAGAGCTGACACTGCCACTGCCATTATGTTCTAATTTTTAAAAAAAAAAAATAGGACACATTAAAATGCAGTTACATGACCCATCAGTGCTTCTCAGACAGTTAAAAGCCTTTGGATCCTGGCTTTATTCACTTCTCATAAGACCTGGATCCCACAGTCACTGGATTATGGATTACTATCCATGAGCAGAAGCTGACTGGCAAAAATCTGGAGACTTCTAATTAGAATAAAAATTGTACTTTAAAATGATGGAAAACTTCATCACATAGAATGTTTACTAGAGCAGATGTTAGAATATGATGGAAATTAAAGAAGTATTAAAGTGATTGTTCTAAAAGAGAAGCTGAAGACATATTAACACTGCGTCTTTCAAGTGATGCAGTATGAGCTCTGTACTGCCTTAGGAATTGGGGAAAAACAATCTGATCAGGTGTTGGAAAGACACTACAAATAAAAATTAATTCCTGTGCAGTTCCTGGGACTAGCCCTGACAATGCAGAGAATTCAAAGCATGGTTGTGCATAAAAGTTTTAAGAAAGGCGAATGAGAGGTTTTATTAGCATTAGTTTGATTTTTTTTTCCCATGGTCTCATATTTCAGAAAATTTTCCTTATCCCTCAAAACTAATTCTATAACATGCAAATTTACTTTTTTGGGGAACAAAATGGGGTCCAGAGCCCAAGATATTCTGCTGTCAAAAATCCTCTGTTGTAATCCTTTTTTTGTGTGTGTAGGTCTGTCAGCTTGTATTCTAATCACACAACAAATGTATGTAGACATGTGTAGACATGTGTACGCTTGAACATGTAGTACTAAAGAGAGCTGTGCTGACTGCAAATGACTTAGAAAAAAAGCAGTATTAACTTAAGGAGACATGATTACTTTTTAATTTGTTAAAATGAAGAACAAAACAGAAATACCAATTTCAGGAGGATCTTAGTAACCAGCCACAATGTTTACCTGCTGTGACATTATCCAAATACTACTCTTTTTTTCCACATTTCTGGTTACTGTATGGCCAGTCAGTCTGGATACACTTGAGAGGAAAATTCCAGGTATTGGAGGTGGGAGTCTGAAACAGCCTTCTGGTCATATTTGAGACTTTCTTTGCTCTTACATGGTTTTTCAAAGCTAAGTTGTTCTAATGGTTGTGTGAATGCTCTGAATGAATCTATAGTCTACCATTATAGATCTGCACCACTCTGCATTACAGCAAAGCGTAGGTGAGTCTGAGGGGTCTGGACAGGAACCCCTGCAAGGCACAAGACAGCAAAGTTCTCCAAGTTAGTAAAGAAAAAACATACTACAGACAGACCCATGAGTGTGACTCCTAGTCATTGACTTGATCAGCAACTATAGGCACTTCTCAAACCTGCTAGGCATCTTCAGGGAGAAATGCATTGCAATTGTATGGTACATGAAATTCTTTGCTTGCCAGACCAGGCAAAGAATTTCAAAGGCAGGCAAGCTCCTGACCTCTCTGACACCTCTGTTGTTCTAGGTCTTGAATGTTCTCTTCTCCTTCACCTCCGTCCTTCTTCCCCCTTCTCTCAATCTTCTGCCTTTCTGAGAGAACTTCCATGGGTATAATCTCCCACTGACCTCTGCCAGCCCACCTTTAGCCTCAGGGATGGAGAGCATGGAACAAATGCTTAGATGCTTTGAACAGTGTCACTGGACAAAGCAGCTGCCCTCACTCCATGCTTTCCCAGATGATGTATGCAGCACAAGCCTGGCTGCATCAGAAGAGGTGCATATCCATGCTCTTCTAGCATGAGTTCAGCATATCCAGCACCCCTTCCTCCTCTTGTGAAATTATTTTTCTCAATATCAAAGGAGAGTAATGCTGAGAAATTATCTTCCCCTCTGTCCTGCAGACTTTATAGCAGACAGGGAGTAGTTAGAGCTTCCTGGCAATCAGAGATTTTCAGCATGTGTGCACGTTTCCAAGAAGCCTATTTCTTGAATACCCAAGTGTCCATTAAGAGCCCAGGCAAGAGGAGATCTGAGACTGCTCTGAGTGCTTTAACTGGTAGCCACCTGCTCAGCAGTGAGTACTCCACATTGCCCAGGAACACAGTGATTTAGATCTCAAATGCAAGGGAATCCTGGCTGACAGCAGCAGATCTGGCTTGCCAGCAGGTTCCACATGGAAGCATCCAGCTGGGCTGGGCCTTTCTGTTTTAAAGCTGACATGTGGAGCTCCTTCTGCTTGTTGCACCTGAGTGAGAAGCACCCAGAGTCTGTGGCAATGGGAGCTATACACCAAGTGGACAGTAGTGTCTTAGGGCCAGATTCTGCCACCCTTTCCAGAAGTGCTTCTATTGCCTGTGAATATTGACCTTGAAAGCAAAAGCAGTAAGAAATTACGCTTGAATGAGAGAGATTGAAACTTTGACATTACCCTTTGGGGTTTAAAAGATGGGTTTGAGCTGTACAAATAGCCTCACTTCATGTCCAATAGCGCAGGGCTAGATTTCTTCCCTCTCTCCAGGTTTTTGATGCAGATATATGAGCTGGCTGAAAAATTCCTGGCTGTTGCAGGCTAATTTGCAAAGCTAGCCAGGTGAAACACTTTATTCAAGGCTTATAGTTTGCTAATGTGGTGGCAGAGTATTTCCCACATCTCACAAGTACCTCTAGCTACAATAAGGGGGTGAGTGGAGGCAGCAGTACTGAAGCAGCTCCACTCTCAGTCACAGGGCCAGGTTTGCACTGGCATAGAGTGGGTGGCAGAATTTGGTCTGGGTTGTGTAAACACCAAGATGTGTATATGTTTCCTGCTTCAGGTAATAATGTGCTAAGTTACTACTTTATGCACAGAGGTATGGAAACCTTTTTTATGTTTTTCCCTCCCTCCCTCCTCTTTCCGTTCTATGATCCAGACACCACTAACTGTATGGAGTTGATGACTGGCAGACTTTCCAAATGTGGTAAGAACTTCCTTCCCTTCTGCCTTTTCACCTTCCCCAGCCCCTGCTGAGCAACATAATAATGCGCCGTCCTGTCGTGTTGCACCTCCTCCCCTTCCCTATCCCTGCTGCCCCACGCTCTTTTCCAGACTCCCCACCCCGTAACCACCCACTGTCTTTCACTCACCTGGAGGACACAAGCACATATCCCTTTTTCTGTTCCTCCCCATCCATGCACAGATGCACAGGCTCCACCACAGCTTTCCCCTTCATAGCACAAATGTGTGGTGTTACACTTGAGATACCCTCTCTCACTGTAACCCAGGCCAGTGACTTTCTTTTTGTTTCCTGAATTTTTTTTTCTTCTTTTCTTTACTTGATGCTGTTGATTCATGATTCTTCAGTCCTTTTTCTGCAGTGAAGCTGAATGCTGCCCTGCTAGTTGCTGTCTCCCTTGGTTTCTTGCTATTTGTTGAGACAGGAATGCTGTGTTATATAACTCCATTTTGCATCCACCCCCTTCTTCCCCAGATGTCCTTGGGGTATGACACTTTGAAATTTTCCGTAAGACACACTGCATATTATGTCAGACACTTGGCTAGTGTAAGCTGTCATAGTTCCACTCTGGACTTGGGGAAGGATGTTGTGTCTCTAGCTGGAAGAGTAGTGAACCTACTGAAGATTTGGAATTTTGCTAGGAATAAGAAAAAAAGTTTCCTGCAAAACTTTCAGCTCAGCTTGCTTGGCTTACATGAATTTTGGTAAACTTGTCCCTAGACTTTCCTCCCCTCCCTGCACACTTGGACTGTATTCTTTCTTTCATTACTTGTGCATCTACTCACTGCTCCAAATACAACAGTGGAAATACCCAAACACTAGGAGAGTTGTTTTTGTCTTATTATTCATGTCTTGTACAGAAAGATTCTGTATGAGAGAACTCTGGTCTCTTTAGATTTCCATGCTGGTATGTGGGTTGAGTTCAGATATCTCTGTGAAAAGGAAGACAAGATGTTAGGGAAGTGTTCACTGAGCTGGTGCTGCTCTCCAGCTGGACCTGTGGCTACCACACTATCTCTTGGTTAACTGAAGAAAGTTGTTCCGGAGTTGTTCTGGACTCTAACCTTAAAGGGAAGTTGTCATGGTGGAGATAATATTAGGTTCATGCATGTGTGACTGAGGCAGAATTTGGCCTGTTTCCTGTGTTTCAGGCTATCTCCTTCCCTTAAGTTGCAACTTTGTTGGTGAGAGTTTTTCCTTTGCTCTCAAAGGAGTTAATTTGATTTCTTAGGTGACATCTGATCTCATGAAGACTCATTTCAGACCTTCAGCTTCATGAAGGCATCAGACAGCAAATCCCTCTTCTTCCTCATGACTTTGTTTCTTGCCTGGAATCTGGCATTCACATCATACAAAAATTCTGAAATGCTGATTCTGCTGATTGCTTGCAAGTTAATTGAACTATAGAGATAACCATCCAGTACCCTGCATTCTCTAGACAGAGAGCATCACTGCTCACTCACAGTTCATGCAGGCCCTCCAGCTGTCACTGTGTCAGCAGCAATCCAACAAGAGACAAAGAGGACAAGGTGAAGGCCAGCAGGGAGAATATTTTGTGGCAGTTACAGCACAGACAGGAGACAGAAAGAGAGAAAAGACAGGATGGCTCTAGGGGTTTAATGGAGCTGCTTCCTTTAAATCACACTTCTGTTGGTGAACTCACAAACACTGTAAGTTTGTGATTAGGTTTGCCTATTTTTGGTAAAAACCACTCAAAACCACTTCGTGGTTCAGAAGATGAGAAACCCTGGTGATGTTGACGCAATGTTCATTTGTAATAATAAATAGTATATGGAAAACTGTATTCTCTAGGGGTTCTGACCTCGTTGTAGTTCTGTATTCTGACAGGGAGCACAGGAGGTCATTCTTGCAAAAAGGGTTAATACTGTAGCAGGAAGAGCTAATCAGGTTCCTTATGCCTGGATCAGCCATGTGAAAGCTCTGGTGGGAATGAGGAACATGTTTTCACTCACTATAAACCACTGAATTCTGTAATTAACGGCAAGGCAAATTTGTTTAGTCCTTTAAGTGTTCTCTCATCTTCTGCTAGCAGTGGTCATCAGTCTGAGAAGTGATTTTGCATACAGCCACTGGCATTGAGAAACAAGTTAATGTTGAACAGCTGAGGCTTGTCATAGGAGCTGCCAATATCCAAATGACACAACTGCTGCTGTATCAATCCTACCTGTGCAAACTAGAGAACTGCTGCCAACTTGTAGTATTCACAATAGAAGAAAATAATTTGGCTCATAATAAATTGAAATGCATGTTGGGGTGAAATACTTTATTTTTTATGTTTTCACCCATCTCAGCAGGGGAATGGGCATTGCTGTTGTCAGAAAGACTAAATTGGTTTCCATGAAGTCTGTTCATAAGATTAAATTTACCTTGTAAAAATTAAAATATTTACATATAAAATGCAGCTGTAACCTGAAAAACATCTACAGGAGTGATACTTTAGCCCATCTATTCCTGTGTGTATTCTCAGTCAAATCAGTTTAGTGACAAATAAGCTTTACCACTTTATGTGCTGCCATTAAGCCTTATAAAATCAGCGCAGCTGTAAAAGGACAAGCTGGATTCTGTTTCTTTTGAAGCAGGATTGAGAGAACTGTTTATTACCATCTAATCTGGTATTTATGTCTATCTCACTGAAGAATAGGTTGTATAATTAAGGTTCTAATAGGTTCTGCAGAGCCTTTACATTAAAAATACAGATCAAGGTAATACATAAACTGAAAAGCCCTCCAGCTTCAACCTTGGGAATTAGTAAGCAAGTATCATTCATTGTATGTTGAACACATTGGCTCTGGAGCCATTGATACACACCACACAGAAGCAAGCCCGTGGTGCCATTTCAGTAGTCCTTGGCCAGGAAAGAGTCCCTCCTCACAAACTTTAGTGGCTTCAGGTCTTTCATGCAGCAAGCTGAGAATTTCTTTGGGTGATTGGTTTCATGGTAGAGCTGGTATATAGCTTTTGATAGCTCCCCTTCCCAGCCATTCCCAGTTTTTTGGAGTCCTTGGTAAGTATGTTTTGCCAAGGTGCTGGCTGCCACAGGTAGCTCTGAAAAGCCTGCCTTATCCTCCACTTTACCATCTGAGATTCACCCAGGAAGACCATAAACTTCTCAGTCTTCACACTGCCACTATCTGAGGATGAATTTTACTTCTAAGTAAGGCAATCTTTGCTTGTTATTGTCCCTCTCTGATAATTCTCAATAAAGTCTTTGGTTACATCAATGGTATTTCCATGGAAAGAGGGTGATGATAAGAGGAGAAGGTTAGTATGTATAACTAGTGCAGCTCCAGTCAGATCATGCTGTCATGTTAGGTACTGCATAACCATACATCCTGCAAAATCTTGGACCAAAACTCTGTGCAGGCTGGAAAGAAGGCCTTGTGTTTACTTTTAAACGTTTATCTTATATTGCTGCATACAATTGAAAACCTGGATTCCTGGCACCAGAGTTAAACAAAAGGCTTTTTGGTTCCTTGTGGGTACCAGTGGCTATCACCAAAATGATCTGATCAAACCAGAGGCACAGCAAATCCACTTGCATTTCATATCTCACCAAAGTATCTCTCTCAGATATTTTGCTTCCAGTGTTTAGGACTTGACATTTTTTCTATTCAGAGACGTCTGATCGTGCTGGCCATGGCCAGCACACAGAGAACCACACTGCAGTAAAGGCTTCTCTTTGTAGCTCCCAGCAATCACAGTTTCATTCATACAGCTACAAGCCCATGCCAGTAGCATTCCAGTATACTTGAGAAGTTAGGAAACATTTTGAAGTTTCAAACTGGTTGCATCATGTTTGGGTTGCAGTTGCAGCCTGTAGCTTTGTGAGTGCTCATTTAGAGTCTGTTTTTGTTTTTAGTAACAGCAGCAGATACCTGGACTTGGTGCTCTTGGAAGTGATCCTGACCCATATTGGAATTAATTAGAGTAATCCCACTTCTGAAAGTAGCTGTCTGATGGAAGAGGAGGTTGGTGATTTGCAGCCAAAAAGTTGCAACTGTTGGCAGAAATATTGGTGCAAAACCTGCAGAAAAAAGCATAGGCTACCCTCCCAGCTGAAAGGCTCTTGTCAGCACTGCCACACCGTGCGGTGGTCAGAACCATGGGGTTTTATTAACATTCCTGAAAAATGTGCTGGCTCCTGGCTTTTCTGAGCATGGTTGACTCTCCAGTTCAAACTGTGACCCAGCTGGGAGACAAAAGGAAGCAGACTCACCTGAGAGATCACATACTCATTCAAAACGGGTGGATCACAACAAATGAGAGAAGTCAGTGGTTCTAAAGAGTTCAAGCCAGGTTTACCAGTTATCCCTGCCCATTCTGCCAGTATCCTTTGCTGTTCAAAGGAATGGCTGACTCCCTACATACTGTAGTTGTATGTCTTCAGTCTAGTGTTTTGTGTAGGAGACATTTCTTTTCCAATTCATGCTTCATGTTTTTGCACTGTAGAAGAAGGTAGCCACAAAAAAGGCAACTTGGCACTGAAAGTTAATGGAAAAATATTGAACTATTTGATTTATGTCAGATCCTATTTTGATAGCCATGGTTAGATTTTTACTATGCAGTACAAGATCTTTTCCTCTTTCTCTATAATAATGTCTAATACAGAAAACACAGATATCTCACTCTTAATTAAGATCACAGTGCTTTATTTATGATAGACAGTGTTCCAGGAAGCTACATGAAAAAACTTGCTTGCTGTACTAAGCTAAGTTTGAGATGGCCTTCCTAGAAGATTAAATCATATTTTGAAGTGATTTATTCAGTGGAAATGAGGAAGCAACACTTCACCAGCATGCACAGATCATCTGTCTCCTTAGGAACAGGTCGAAGAACTTGAAACCCATATCATAATATGTGAACATCCGTCTGGCAGGAAGCATCAAAATTGTATTATTAAGTGCCAATACATTTCTGACATTTTTATAGGGAAAAAAAAAAAAAAAGGAAAAAAACTGCAGAAATCTCTGAGAGAATGGATAGCAACAATACTGTCATTTGCTGTGGCTTTACAGTGTGGGTCATCAGCTTCCCCTCTCAGCACACACTTGTGCAAACAGTTCTGTATACAAGGACAGGCAGATACAAAAAATTTGTGGGCTTAGACCTTTACCAGCCAATTTGCCAGAAGAGCATGACTCCACAACAATCTGGCATCTCTTCATCCCACCACTATCCTTGCCTGCTCTTTCAGTGCCACCAGCTGTCCAAATGAATGTATGATCCCCTCCTCTCCATCATCATGTCTCCTTTTTTGAATGTTACGTGGTGGTGCTGGATTGGCCAGAGCTTTCCATCAGTAACAGACACATTTGGTTTCTGATTCCTTACTCATGCCTTAGCTCTGCAGGAGGCAGCAGCAAGGAAAAGGGCCTCATCCCTTTGCTGCCTGTGTTCACCATTCCCTAACTCATTATTCCAGAGCTACCTGTCTCAGTAATACTGTGAGGAGAGGCTGAACTGGATCTCAGCTTCTCTGTGTGTTTATGAGAGTGAGAGAAAAAATGTGCAAGATAGAGAATGGCCATCTGGATGCTAGACAAAAATATTGGGCCACCCACCTGCAGAGGAGATGGGATGTTTTAGGGGAGTAAGAATAAAAATGGGTTATAGAGCATTTAAATGCCAAGTTGGTTGTTCAGGTCTGCCCAGATGAGTAGCAATTCAAAGTTCCCACCTGCTAGTGGCAAGGATACCTGTGCCAATGCTGTGTGATAACTTGAGTAGTTCCTCAGTTCTGCAGTAGTTCTGCAGTTTGTTTCTGCAGACAGTGTTTGCAGTTGGCATTTTTAATGGCAGAGTCTAAGGACTCTGGAAAGTAAATCACCTTTCCCAGCTGCAGTTCAGGTTTCCTGCCAAGAAACTGGAGTTGTTCCCTGGACTTTCTGTCAGTAGTTAGTGAGCTGGGTGAGGCATCTGTCTGATGTGGATTTGTACAGTGCCTAGGCTGGGGCCTCTTCAGTCTAGAGGGAGACTCCTGCATGGTACTACAACTAAACAAAGAGGAATGGGCCACTTTATCTTTCTGTCATCCCTTTCACTGCATGTACTCTTGGAGTGAGTTCTATATTTCAAGTCATTTGTTTCTGAAGGCAGAAGGGACTCTGCTAACAGAAACCAAGTAAACAGACCAAAAAAAAAAGCCTCATCTTGACAAAGAGGGCTAGAACTCTATAAAAGTAGCAAAATGGATTTGAAAGGAAGCAAATTATCACCCATTAAGGAGTGGTTTAGTGCTTTACATGAAAGAAGTTGGATTTTCATTACATGATGTACTGAAACTACAGCTGCTGTCAAAACAGAGCGACCTAGGTATGAAAAAGACAAGGGCTAAAAGTAAGGAATGAGTACACAAGAACCTCAATAGCAGAGGCAGGCAAAAGACAGGAAGGGTGTGAAAGCAACAGGGGAAGAAGTAAGAGAAGTCAAGTTGAGAAGAGGTGTCTCTTCCCACTGGGGACCTATGTTTTCTGATTCACTTTCTCCCAAAGCCCAGGATATATATACAGAAACCCAATATACCTCAGGCTGTACAAAAAGAAAAGGTAAGAGGATAATCCCACAGATGGCATATTTGTTTTGTGCAACTTTTGTGTTCAGCACCACAAGGATTAGTGCATTAACAGTACATAGACTTCAGAGAGATGGCTTCACAGAAGGAAGTGCCTTAGGGTTTGCTTCTGTGAAGTCAATGGGAATGTTCTTATTTGCTTCAATGAAAAGAGGGCCAAGTCTTTATCTGACTGTCTAAAAAATGTTACAAAATAGCAGACTTTAACCAGTAACTGAAATCTCCAGGCTTGTCATGAAGCTGCTTGTTCACCACCTCCTGTTATGTTCTTTGTAAGCCTGTGAGGTTCAGAGCAGGGTCTTTGCAAGGTGCATCCTTTCCTGGCGTCACTTGTGGTGCCTGGAGTGATTCCCCTTATTTTCTTTTTCCTCTCTTGCCTGGGTGCTCCACTTTCACTTGGCTTCTCAAAGTGGTGACACCACTGGGACTAGGTCAGTGTCAGACAGGCTTCCTAAGAAAAGCAGGTGAAATACTGAGGACTGTGAGGGTTGATGCAAACTGATTGCCCAGCTTCCTTCTATGTTTTTGTGTCTATCTCTAGCCCCGTTTCTTCCTTTTAGCCCTTGTTGTATGCAAATCCACTCACAGTTTTGACTTCTTCCATGATATTTGGCTGTGACAGTGCTGCACACAGGTGCCCCAAACCAGTTCCTTCTCCATAAATATATTTTTCTCAGCACCCTTTCAATACATGACCCTTTCATGAGCTTCAGTGCTTGTTTTCAAATCCATTCCCTTTCCCCGTCTTGCAGCAAACAGCTCCTTGGTCTAACTCAGAACTGCACATATCCATCTCCTCCTAACAGACATAAACCTGATGCTCTGAGCCTCCCCTCCTGCCTCTGATCCTTCTCTCGGTTTCTCACCCTTTCTACCCTTTACACTTTGTTTGTTCTGTGCTGATGAACATTTGCTCTCAAGGGGAAAGAAGACCTTAGTCTGTGCATGAAACACCAGGGATGTTCTGAAGAACCACTGAGCCAAACCTTCATCCCTGTCCAGAGGAAATGGGATGTCATCTCACTTTCTGAAATAAGAAAGGCAGCCTTTTTGAGGCCCCCTGATGGACTTAGAGGTGTAAAAGCCTATGACACATCTTGCACTGAATGCTAGGCATGGAAGATTGCTGAAAAACCTATTCTAATCCATCATCGCCTGCATTTTCAAGTCTTGTTTTACTGGATTTATAACCTCAAAGGGAACTGAGAACTAACAGGAGCAACACCCTGCACCATTTTCATGCTTCCAGCATAGCTGACCCGTTCTTGTGTATCTCCAGAGTAAAAGTGTGAGGACTCCTTGTCTATCCAAAGAGCAATGTGAACACCAGCCCAGCATCAGTTTTTATTTGACTGCCAGGACAGGAGGGCGTTATGACCTACTATTTAATTACAAGTACAAAAGGCAAAGGAAGGAAAGGGTTAGTGAAATGGCCTATTTTAGTTTTCAGTAGCTCTCCAAACATCCCTAAGGATTTTCTTACCTCCCATTAAAATTTTAACTGAAAATGCTGATTGTAAGGAATCCAGTAGTGACACAGGCAAAGAAAAGTAGACTGTTAAATACTTTTGCTGCAATAAATCTCCAGGCACTTGAAAGCCGGTAGGGCATGGGGAGGAGAAAGGGTGGATGAAACATGGGCTGCGTATTTTAGTAGGATGACTAAAAGTCCTGTATCAGGACTTAGCAAACACAAGATGTATAATTGCTAAAGGGTTTTATTGCTCCATTCTCGCAAGTTGTACTTTTGTCACTGTTCCTGTCTATATGAATATGAAAAACTTTGCCAATTCCTGCAGAGCCCTGCTTACTCTGCCCTCATCTTTCCCTCTAAGCTTGTTAAATAAATTGCTCAGCTGAATAACTAGAGATATTCCCCTACTCTTTTCTCCCAACCCAGCAGTCTTTTCCTCTCCAGCATTTTTTTCAGTGCTCTTTTTCATTCTCTCTGCTGACTCCATTTGCTTATGAAGATGAGGGGTCCAAAGCCACCTGAGAACCAGATCTGCCCACATTCCTGCATTCAAGGCTGAGTGTTTGCTTTCTTTTTTCTCTTTTCATTGAAAAACGTCATCCACCTAAAAAAAAGTAGTAATGAGTCTGAGTAGATAAAAATGAGTCTGCGCAAAGTGTGTGCCCACAAACCTAAAACACTTCTAGGCAGGCTTAGGGAAATCTCTGATGTAGAAGTCATAGACGTGGAACAGATATCCCCTTTCTCAAGCATTTGCATGTGGAAGGGAGCAGGTGGAGCTCAGGGAGGCCTGAGCCCAAAGTGACCGAGTTTAGTGAAAGCCTTTCTCTTAGTTGGAAATTGAGATATGTGCTTTGCCTGGTTGGCTGTTTGTGTCCATCACTAAGGCTTCAGTCAGTTGGGTGAATGATGCCCTTCCAGAAACTCACAGCCTGTTGCTTTTAGCTTTAGTGTAACTGACTGACAAAACCAGGGCAAGCAGAACATTAACCACAAAACAGCAGGCACAGGAAGTCAAGGAGTGAATTAGATCAATAAGATTCTTCACTGTATTTGCCAGCCATTTGATTTTCCTCAATGCCCCTTAACAAGCAGGGGAAAGCAGCCACAATCTGGTTAGCATAGGGCAGGAAAAAAAAGAGTAACACATTCAGTTTTGCAGAACACAAATCCTATGTATTTCCTCTTTCTCTGTGTGAGACGATGGTGTCTGTCTAGTATTTTCCATTAGACAATAAGAAAGTACTCAACAAGCTCTTCAGTTGAATTGCTGTGTGCAGAAGGTGCTTGCCTGCTGTAGTTACTGGGTTGAGTATGTTTGGAATTAAAGTGAAGGGAAATACATTATGACCAAGCCACCAGTGTCCACCAGTCTCTGCTAGAAAGAACCCCTTTGCTCCTGACAGAATGTTCCCATCTTGGGGAGTTCCACTCTCCACAGCATTCTGCCACATTGGAAAGCAGATACAAGGAGCCTGTTTCCTTCCAGGAGCTGGAGACAGAAATTATTTGAATTTGATAGAACGGTAGAGCTGATAGTCCCAATACTGAGAAAACCATCATGGGGTTTTGATGATCATGAGCAGGCATCACCTCCATGGTGTACATCAGATAAAAAACACCTTCAATGTTCAAAGAGTTTAGTGTGACCCCTCCTATGTTTGATAAAGATTAATCCCCCAATCCAAGAAAATAAAAGGGACTAGAAATTCCCCAAAAAAGGCTATGTTTCCAGAAGTAGCTAGTCCCTTTCTCTCAGTAGCACCCCAGAGCCTTTCCTCAGGTATGACCTTCCTCACATGATCTAACACAGAGGCAGATTAAGATCATAAAACCATGCTGCCTGGAGGCCCATGTGGCACGAAAGGCTGTATTCATGTGCCCAGTGCCCAGTCCTTGTTAACACTGCAGCCTGGTCTGGGGGCTGGCTTAAGGAGACACCTGTTGCAGTAGCACACAGCTCCAGCTCCCTCCCTGGCTCCTAACTACACTGTCAGTGCCACAGAGGCTGTGTTGTGGAGAGAGCATAAGTTCAGGACAGTGAGGTAGTAGGTCTTGACCCTGCCAGGTCTCAGAAACAGGCAGTTGTATAACAGCCTGCTTCCACATTCAGCATCTTCATTTCCAGGTACCTGTTTAGGGAGGATCTGAAGGTGCTTAGAAGCCCGCGTGTGCAAACCACAGACCACACATGCAGATGGCAACACTCGTCTCAGCCATAGCTCATTTTCCAAATGATGCTTCCCTGGGACCAGTCAGGTGCCTCAGGCTTAGTCGTGACAGGGTGGCAAGGAGAAACTCAGAACAAATTAAATGCAAGCAAGGAGAGCCTAATGCCTGGTATGGACAGAGAGATTAGCAAGTCTGCAAAGTAAAGCATCAGTGGGCAGCCACATGGGAATACCCTGTTTGTAACAGCAGGAGTAGGATGGGGTTTGCCTGTGTCCAGCATTACAGTCACTGACATTTCCATGTGAAGTGGCCAAGTGAATCCTAGTGATGGACTGACCTATTTCAGTCACATGGTATTGTGTCCTTCTGCCAGGTGAAACGACAATGCTTCCCCACTCAGGAAAAAACTAGGACCTTCCCCCTAGGTGCATTTTGCTCCCAGGTTCTTTATTTCTGTAGGTATCCCATCCTAAACACTCTTCCTCTTCCTGCTCATTGTCTTCATCCCCCACACACCCCCACGCACGTGGCTCTGGATCTCCTCATCATGTTCTTCTCGTTAAAAACCCCATTGTTCATTTGTTTGTTTGTTCTCTCTCTTTCTCTCCTCTTTTTCTCTCTCTTTCCCTCTTGTTTTTTTTTTTTTTCCTTCTTTCTTTCTTTCTTTCTTTTTTTGCCTCCTCTGTTTTGTGTACCCAGGCAGCCCATTGAGTAACTTCTTTGACGTAATTAAACAACTTTTTTCAGACGAGAAGAACGGGCAGGTGAGCCATCCCCCCGGCACGCCAACCAAGCATAGCGCAAACAGCAAGCGGAGCGATTCCGGTTCTAATGACTATGGGTCTAGAGGAGACAATAAGTACCCTGCTGGCAAAGACAAGGCAAAGATGGTCTCATCAGTCGGCCTACAAGACCAACCTTAAATAAACACATAAAAATTAAATAACTTAGAGAAAACAAAACAAAACAAAAACAAACAAAAAACAAAACAAAACAAAAAAAAAACAAACAAAAAACAAAACAAAAAAAAACCAAAACAAAACAAAAAGAAAAAAGCAAGAAAGAATGAAAGAATATTCCTTAGCAAGCTAGCCTCTAAACTAGAAGGATGTATATACCTTGCCACAACAGTACAAAACTGTCTATAGACAAATTTTGTATGAAGGAATGACTGTATATATATACATATATATATTT
>VYXD01007631.1:0-15222 GCA_013397195.1 Hylia prasina
TTCTGCTACCTTCCCCTTGGCTTCGCCCTCTCCTCTCCAAGCTGCCCCTCCTCTCTAACTCCTTTCCTAGCCTGTCTTTCCCTGAAGCCACAGACTCAGCAACTGCATGGTTGCCCAAGATGGTGCCGGCTTCTTTGCTTGCTGGGAAAGCTGAAAAGCAAGAGAGCTTGTCACCTGAGCATAGCGACACAAAACACTCACAGAAACCAAATGCTGATTGTAATCAGCTTCATCTGTGCACGCTGAGTGCAGTGTGTGCTTTCTGAGCAAAAGGCAGCTTTTGGTTGTTGACAGCTCTGACATGGCAAAATAGCAAGCAAGNGCTGAGCGCAGTCAGTGCTCTCTGTGCAAAATGCAGGTTTTAGGTCTTGACCACTCTTACAAGGAAAAAAAATATAAGGAACTGAACTGAAATGCAGGCAGTGAGAAACTCAAAGCACCTTCTGATAATTGGAGAGACTACTTTAGCTGTGTGTGGACCACAGCACCCAGCAGTGGCCTCCTCCAGCTCCGTGACCCTCCTGTAGAGTCCTTCCTCTCCCACACAGCTGAGGCTTGGGCCCCAGAAGAATCTCTGAATTGAGCTGGAACACAGGTGTATATGGGCTGTGGTATTCAACCTGCAGGGTCTAGAAACCATAGAGTGGTTGCTTCTGTTGCTTTGCAGGGGTTTCACTTCCAGATCTTTGTTTTATCTTAGGATAGGCAGGCTGCATCTGGAGGCAGTGTGTGATGGAATCTTCCAAAGGGTACTCAGTCATGCCTGGATGACCTGATGGCTTATTTATGTCAGGACTGAGAGGTTTTTGCAGGCAGAGTGAACCAGGAGGGCTCAGTTTCCTCACTTCAGACCAGGGCTTTACCAGCCCTGTCTGGCCAAGCAAGCCTGGCAGCTCCCAGCCCTCAGCTGTGTCTGGGGAAATGGAGTAATTCGGGCATGAAGAATAATTCAAACTAAGAAAAACCTAAGCAGTCTACAGCAGAAGCCAGCAGCATGGTATCTTTTGGTCCATTTGTGAATGAAGGATTGTGCATATGCCAGACCCAAATTCCCTGCAGCAAGAGGAGATGCCCAGTGGTTTGAGCTTTTGGTTATACACTAATGGCCCCACAAATTTCCATGCTTTGTGGTGCCTTAGGCACATGTTGAGTGTGACATACGTGATTCAAGTTACTTTTTGTTTCTAAGAACTGCTCATTTCGAGTGCATTTAGAAGAAACACAGTGGCTTAAACAAAAAAACCAAAGTCTATCGCAGAAGTAGGGTTATGTCTAAAGGAAGCTGGGAAAAAAAAGACAGATCAATGGTAATGTTGATAAGTTTTATTTGTAACACACAGAAAAAAAAAATGGAATGAAAATGCTTTAGATAGAAAAAGAGTTTATTTTGATTATTCTTACTAATATTCACTCTATGCTTGTTTATATTTGATATATTATATAGGGTGAAATGTCCTCATTTAATTTTTAAAAAGTAGCTTCATGCACACGACTTTTATCACCCACCCATTTTTTTTTTAATAAAAAAAGACCTTTGTAGCTAGTGGTTGTATTAATTAGGGAAAGATGGTGGGAGTCAGGGGAAGAGGCAAATATGTCCATTTGCTAAGTATGAAATTCATTGTGTTGTCCATTCCTCATTTATTGCCATCTCCCCGTTGTTAATGGCCAAAGCTAATGACTGCACAACTACAGAAAATACCAAGGAGACAGAGTACACCCAGTAAAACCCTCCAGCCAAACTGAAACTCCCCATAAGATCTCCACTAATTAAAATCTCTACAGATGGGTTCCCTTAATTGTAGGAACTGGAATACAATCCCTATAATTAACACTCCACTCAAAGGCTTTTTCCACCCCCTCAGCATCTGGAGGGAGCAGCAGTCATTGGCACCTGGTTGCTGGAGGGCACAGCTGACTCTCCAGAATGCCCCACTGCCCAGGGCCCCACACATCAGTCTCATCTCTTTTCCCAGACTCTTCCACAACCCACCATGCTGCACTGAGAGGTTTCTGCCTTTGCATGGGTCATAACACCAGTATCCACTAGCACAATGCCTATTTCTCTCCACCTTGAAGGGAAATGTTAGTTCTTCTCTGAAGTCTTTTCTATCCTGGTGGGCTGGAAGGTGAGGAACTCTTCTGTGCTGCAGGACAGGGAGAAATGTCAAGATGTGGAAAAAGTGGAATTGAGGGATAGCCCAAGAAATCTTGCTGTTCCCCTTGGAACAGCAGGTGATCTTGGGGCACACCTTGCCTTATGATAGGTTTGTGAAGCATGTGTGTGTGGTACCAGCAGTACATAAGGAATGTCAGCCAATCCTGTGAGAATTTCTGCCTCTGTTTCCTGAACTTATTGTTTCTTCGAGCACAGCTCAGCATTTTCTCTCTGCTCTGTAATTAAAAGACTTTGTCCAAATCTTCACATCTCTCTCCTGGTTACATCTTTCTCCTCTTCCATCCCACTCTCCTCTAGTTATCACCCTCCTTTGCACATTCTGTGTCCTATAATCATCTATCTTCTTACTTGGATAGTTGTTTTCCCTCCATTAGCTGATCCACTAGCCAGTACTGAATCCTGTCTAGTGTTCTGCCTTTCTTCTTCCATCTCCTTGAGTCAGTGTGCCAAAGCACGGCACAAAATGCCTTCTCCCTGTGGCAGCTTTAAAACTGTGGGTCTTGTTTTTCTCTTTTCCTTTCTGCTGCCATGCGAGGCTCTGTGGTACAGTGAAGAAAACTTCCCAAGACGTGTAAGGTGGTGCCAGGCAAACTGAAAATTGTATACTCTGTCTTCAGGCTGCCCAGCATCCCCTGTCTTTTGGGACGTCTTGTGTGTACTGCTGGTGGTAACACAAACCAATGCACTGGGCATGGAGAGGCCCTGGTCCCTAAGGAACAGTAAGTACTACCAGGAGCAGCTGCTGCAGAGAGCACTTGCCCACATGCCTTAGCTAAGAATTGAATCATCATCACTGGTGTTAAATGTACTTGTGCTCTGCCACAGGGTGAACCACACGTGTGGAAGAAGTGGTGGCACCTGGCATGTGGTGGTTTTCAGCACCAAAGAAATGTATTTCTGGCCATGTATCAACTCACCTAAGAAAATGTGCCACTTTTTGGGAAAGCCAGGGGATACCATCTGGAGAGAGGTAAAAAGGTAGGAGGGTTCCAGGGGACCTGTGGGCCTAGAAGTAAAGAAAATACTTGGAGTCGCTCCACTAATATCACCGTGGAACTTGGAGGATTTACAGCTCTTCTGAATACAGGGTAGTTCTTTAAAGCTACTTTCTGCCTGCTATGACTAGCATGGTTTCTGGTGTCTTGTCTTGGAGGAGCTTCCACACAGATCCTTGTTCTTGGGGCTCCCAGGTGTGTCAAAGCTGTTCTCATGGGACTGTGGGACCAGCTGCAAAGCTGATGTGCATGGTGGCTGCAAAGGCTTCCCCAGGAAGTTGCAGCTCCTGCACATCAGGAAGTGTGAAGTGCAGAGGGCTGCCTTCCCCCCTGCCAGAACTACCTACTACTAAGGCCTCTGCTGGAAGTTCAGAGCACATCTAGCTCACAACTGTCACAGACAAACAATCCAAGAGAAGACATGGTCACGCATGAACCTGAGGTAAGTGCTGTGAAACGACCTGGTATCTTGCCCATGGACTTGACTAAGGAAATGTATGTCATACATGGGCTCTCCAGGCCAGCCCTGACAGGAGCAGCACATTCCAAATGGAAGAATATGTACACAGAAGGGGGCCAATATTAAAAAAGCCATCAGATTTCCCCTTTTTGCTACTCAGTATTTATTTTACTGCAGTATGTGAGTAGCCACACTGTACAAATCACTGGACAATTGTGTGGAAGGTATGTTATGCAGCACAGCACTGTATAAGGCAGAGGTTTTATTGCTGCCCATGCAAGAAAGCCAGTCACTAAAATACTGATGATTTAATGCTCATATGCCTTTGCTTTGGTCTGCAGCAGCTTTGTCAAAGTTTTCAATATATGGCACTTGGGGTTTTTCCTGATACTTGGGCTGACTTAGTTTAGGAACCCAAGTCTGCTTTTAATCAGTGTTTTATAAAAGAGTTTTTTTCCTTAGAAATAAGTCAAGCATTGGTATCACTGAAGTTGCTTGCTCCCTGAGATGAGCTGTCAGCTGCTGTGAAACACCAGGGTCTGCTGACTGCTCTGCAGACATTAAAGAATTACACATTTTGCTCTTTGTAGACAAGCCAGACATCCTTCAAGCTGCAAAGGTTCACCTTTGGGATGGGCAGCGCTTTTCTGAATTGAAGCAGGATCCCTACACTTGTGCTCACATAAGGCACTAACCTGCATCTCAAGGGCCTTTGTCCAGTTTTCTACATTCACATATTCAAAAGCAATTCTGTTCACATAAAATTTTCAAAAATGATCAAGTCCTCAGACTACATCCTCAAAAATTACATAGCTACTGTAAAGGGCTTTCACTGCAAGTCAATTTTGAAAATAGAACATGCCTGACAAAATAGGAAAAGGTAACCATATTTATGCTTTGTAAAGTCATAGAACATCATGCAGTGCTGCCATACAGGGCCCCAAGACGTCCCTTTGTCACAGTCATTGAAGATGGTGTACCACCCCTTTTGCACAGTATTTATTTTCTACTGTACTCTCATCTCCTCTGGGGTGGCTCTACCTGGTCCTTCTCTCTGAGGGCCCATAGTAAGAGCAGTCCAGTCTAAACCATTGCTTCTGAATGGAGTGTTTTTAACAGAATGAGTTAATTTACCTGGCAGAGGGGTTTATAGGAAAGTGCAGAACAGCATGTGGTTGCAGCAGAACAGGTGTACTATTTACTAGAGACAAATCTAAGCATGTGTTTAGGGGCACTGCTGGGTTGCTGCTGTAACCCCTCAGTCATCACCAGACATGCAGTTAGGTAATTTACCACCAGTCTTAATTGTACATAATATAGGATAAACAAGACAAAAATCCCTTGTTTTTTTGCTCACTAGCACCGGGCTGGCTGTAAACTGAGTCCCACACTGTTTCCTGCAGTCTGCAGCAGCCCAGGGGTGCCACAGCTTCCTCTACCCTACACTGAGCCAGAAGTCGTGTAGAGGCACAGGTTACCTGTCTCCAGAGGGCAAGCCCTGCTGTTATTGGATGGCCTGTTCTCTGAAAGGCTTAAACTGCTCAAAGGGCAGACTTGCTTCTCAGTGACCTAAACAGTGCTTCTGCACATGCTTAAAGTTGGGGATGAGAGGACATTTTGTTCATTCACAGCTTGCAAGAAGACTGATTTGAATTTATTAAATGCTTCTCCTTCTACCAAATGTATTTAATCTGCAGGGATATACCCATCAATTGATTTTTCTTTCTAGAGTTTGCCTAGCTATTTCAAGAGACTGCTTCATGGAAATTGCTCTCTCAGTGAATGTAGCTTGTAAACCTTTCTGATGACCTAATTAATTTTACTAAAGTCTCTTTAGTAGAAGCATTTCCTACATAAAGGCAAGGTGCCTACTATCACTGAATGAATTTTTAAATGCCTCTGGGATTTTTTCCATTTTTCTTTTAACAGTCTTTATTGTTGACCCATCATATATCATGACTGGAATATAAACTTTTATATCCACTGTCTGTGTAAAACTAAAAGTATTTATTCAATTATACACTAGCTTGTGAGAGGCTGTCTAGTAGCTGCTGCTTTTCTACTGCTTACTGAATGAAAAGCAATTCTGCTTAACTTTTCCTGCAGAAGGTGTCCTGCTGGCTTTTCACACCACAGGCTTGTTCCCAAGCCTCCAGAGTCACAGGGGTTTAATCACTGATTTAATTAATCTTTTGTAACTCTTTATTTTGTAAGGTAGGTTATAGGCAGTAAGGTGCTAGAGAGTTTGATCCTGTCTGTACTAAAGTCAGTATAAAATGCTAATGGATTTTGATGTCACTGTATTAACTCATTTGTTGTAACTGTATTTGTAAGGTGGTGAGGACTGTGAAACACACCTCTCATTCCTGCCTTGGCATAGGCATAGACACAGATTCTAGTCTGAAATCCTTAACCATAATCACTGTGGGAAATCAGTAGAGACTTACCAAATAGTCTCCACAAAACCAAAGCACAGCCTGGCAGTTCTCATATCAGTCATTCAAGGAGTGACCTGTGCACACCCTGGCATCTCCACCCAGAATAATTTCATAGGTGTAAAATGGCAGACTGAAGTCATCCAACATAAAAGAAAACATGGTGTGTCAAAATATGATAATCTTCGCTGAAGTTTAACTTATCAGTGATTGGAATGGATACCTGTCCTTTCCAATGATCTCTCTGGCAAATGGAAACTACTGCTTTTTTTCCTTAGCTTTCTCCCATGCAATGCTATAGTCAAAGCTAAATAAAAGTGAAGTGTATTCACTTCTCAATTGAGTAATGTCAATTTTAACTGCTTTTCATATACCAAACATTTTATATATTTAAATCTGCTTTCTGTTTTGCTTTCTACTGTTGATGTGTTGCCATAGGCATGAGCCTGACATAGAAATGCAAGGGAAAAGAGCCTCAAAGGGGCTGTGCTTCTGACTAGCTTGATTTGTTGATGTCATTCTTCATCTTGACTTGCTCTCCCTCTGACAATACCTAACGTCTCTCATATGAGACTTGTTCCTTTTTGTAGTCCTGCTAGGGAGGATGCTTTTGTGCATTTTCTAGGAGGGCGTTTTTATAAATGTTCATGTATGCTAAATGAGACATTCTCAAATACAGACCATTTGGTCTAAGAGGGGAATTTAAACTTGGGAAGAAGCAATGGTACTAGAAACACTGGAGAACAGCAGTACTTGCCCCTAGCTAAATGTAGCTGGAAAGATAAAATGATTTTGTGGAAATAATTCCACTCAATTTTTTCAAAACTTCTGGGGCCAAATCTGACCCATTAATATTTTCAATTTTTTGAACTTCCAGTAGAAATATTGATGCACAGGTAGGCACAGGCTGACAGTCAATGATTCATCAATCTTATTTTATAGATAGCCTCTGTCTCTCAGCTCTTTTAAACAAATTTTATTGCTTGGAAATGCCCTCCCAGTGCATCCTTGCTGGTTAATTAGAATCCCCTCACCTTGACTCTCAAACTTCTCCCACAGATTGAATGGAGCAGACTTCTGCTTGTTATCCAGGGAAATCTTCCAGCAGCTCCACAGGTTTGTACAGGGTGATGTTGAGCCTGAGGTGCTGCTGTGACCCTGCTGGCTCTGCTGTCAGCCACAGGGGAAGCCATGGCAGCTTCTGATTGAAGAAAACCCTGTCTTTATCAGTGCTCAGAGTCCCAACCTACAAACTCAGTGGAAGTTGTTGAAATTCAAAGAGGACTAGTGTCCTGTTGGAGTGAACTGAAGCAATGGCAGTAAATTGAAAAACAAACAAGCAAACACACCTCACCAAACCACAAAAAAACCAATCCACATCTTCTCCAGCTCCACAGATAACTTTCCATGTGGCCCTAAGTAAAATGTAAGCAAAGTCGAAAGATTAGATGTACCACTTTTCTCTGATCAATACAAGCACCTATCCAAACAAGTTTAGTCGAATGTGATCTGTCTTTCTTAAAATCACACTGCCTTTTGGTGTCCTTTTGTTTCTGCATCCTGATTATTATTTTCTCTAGTATCTTTTTGAAAAGGTTGTACATGATAGAGGTCAGACTAATGAACTGTATTTTTTTAAACCACTTCTTTTCCCAGCTCAAGATCTGACCCCAAATCTTTATCTTTCTGTCATTTAAGAGCCTGCACATTTTCCACTACTTCTTGTATATTAACATACATTGCAATACCTATGGAAGATATGCACAACCCTGTACTGTCATACATAAGTTTTCTGGCTGTTCAACATCAAATAAGGTTTTCAAGAAGTTGAGCCAGATGGAGTTTAAAACTCTCTCTATCATCATCATTTGTACATATGACTGCCTCTGCTCAGTACTGCCATTTTATCATTAGGTAACAAACATAGGCAAAAGTTTGGATCTGTTTCATTTATTTGAGGCTTTCAGATCAATAGAAAGAGTGTCTTTGGGATTTTTTTTCCTTTCCTCTGCAAAAATGTCATCAATTATTAATCAAAGCAGGCTAGATTTCACTGAAGAACTGGCTTCCTGCAGCATGATACTGTATGCTTAAAGGTGCATTCTTTCTTAAACTGCTGCATGCTAGAGTAGCTTTTAATTGCAACATGAATTGGATCCCCTGGTAAAGCGTAAATGAGTGTAAGTGTGAAATGTGGGCTGCAATGTTTTCACATGCAAAGAGTTTTAGTGGAAGTACTGAAACTGTGCAGAACAGGCTACACAGATGGTCCTGTGGGACTTCAGCAGAAAGCCTGAAAAATTGTCTCACTCTTCCGGGGCTGGGGCACAGCAGGGACGTTCACCTCTGTACAAAGGACAAATAGGCCCCAAATTCAGATCAGCTTTGGAAGAAGAAATGGAGGCATGACAAAAGCTGAATTTCAAGGCTGGGTGTGTATTTCCTGCAGACATTTCTAGTGACCCTTACCCTGGCTAACAAAGAATCCTCAGCCTGCCAGGCCTGGGGTTATTGAGGGAAATGGAGATGTTTGCCAGACTGAGACTCAGACCTTGCATCAACGTTGAACAAGCAACTTCCAGTATTTATTTGAAAGCTCGGTTGGCTCAGTTGAAGCCATCCCTGTCATGACAATTATGTTCAAATGCAAGCTAAAATTACTTAAAGACACATTTAGAAGGACTGTGAACCCTGTCAGAATTGATAACTGACCCTCACTTCCTTTATTATTTTCATATGCCCAGTTTATTGAATATGTACAGAGATTGAAAACCAAGTGCTGTAGTTGTGAGACATTTAAATTATGTAGTAGTAGCTCGAGACACTGTGGTTAGCCAGTAAATAAATAATCGTAAACAGACCAATTCAGAATGATCTATTTCTATATTTATGTTTGTGGCTTAAGAGAGGAAATGGGTGCTTTTCAATGAGAGAAAAAAAAATCCATCCATCATGGGGTCTTCCAACTAAGGTATCCAGTGCCAGTGTAAATGCTATTTTAAAACATAGTATCAAATGGATTTCTAGCATCTCCTAGGAGTGGAAGGCAGACAAGTTTCTTTGTATTACCCTTTTGTTTTCTGTATATTCATTTTGAGAGAACTGTAGGAACAGTTTGTTGTCTGGGATTTATTTTTTTTTCTCTCTTTAAGAAAATTGTTTTCTGTTACTTAAATTGGAATTCATCCCACTGAAACTCACCTGCCACAGAGTTCAGCAGGCAGGAAAAGGCAGTCCTGTTGGCCTTGGAAAACAGTAGCAATGTTCCAATTAATTGTAGTTGGACCAGAAAAATGGCACTTCTCACAATGACCTCATGGTTTCAATGTGTGCACTCAACTGTTTGTGCATTTCTTTTTACAGCTGCAGCTCCTGGAGTCATGACAGCCCTACTGCATTTCAGTTGTCCTTGTCAGAGAGAAAAGAGGGAAGAAGTTTCTCCCTCTACCTATGGATGAGAATGAAAAAGAGGACCCTTAGGACTCAGGCATGAGAAGGTACTGTAAAGGTGTCTCAGGTTGTCATAGTAACCTTACCCCACAAATGCTTTTTTTGAATCCTTGCATCATAAATTTTAGACACCAGAGGTTGGTTATGCTGCAGCAGAATCAGGCCCTGTTGTTCAGAGGTGTAAGTTCAGTTATGCAGGTGGCTTTCACAGCTGATGAGAAGTTAAATGTACACCTGGAATGTATAATCCTCAAGGACATGACTGACATGGGACCTAACTTCCTTGAAGTATCCTACCCCAGGTTTGGGCAAAGTATCCTGTCTATCAGAACACTTTAGTAGAAGTAAAATGTAAGTTAATAAAGATGAAGTGCTTTTTGGATTCTGCTTTGCATTTTGATAATTGTATTATTTTTCTAATTTACATCTCAGTTCGATTGAGAAAAGTAAAATTCAAACACTTGCTGCTCTTTCCCCCCCACCCAGATCTTCTGGTTAATTTAAGGTTTCCATTCTCAACCCTTAGCGTAGTGCTGTAATAGCAGCACTAAGTGCTCTAAGGGAGCCGGCTTGGGGGCTACCTTTATAGGGGTATATGTACATAGAAGCATTCTTGTTGTTTAAAGAAAAGGATCTTAACCTGCTAACTTCCCTCCAATTTTATGTGCTGACCTCACTGGGTTACATCAGCAGAGATCTGAACCCATGTGGGAAACCTGAGAAGCAGTATCCATGTGTCAGGAATAGGACCTCCTATATTACTACCTTGTAAATACAGGAATAAGCTGTTCTTTGGAAGGAAGAAAAATTTCACAGCTCTGTATGTGAATGATGGATCTGTTACACTTGCACAATTTCACTAAAAATTCTTCTGGCAAGAAAAAATGCTCTGGGAAAGCATCCCTAAAAAATCCAGCACTGCCATTAGTGTCAGCCATGCCAACACCACCTCTTTGTATGTCATCATATGTAAATCTGGCATAAATGTTTAACTGAGATAAATGTTTAACTGAATATTTCTGCTGTTTTCCTCTCACCCTGAGAGCTGTTTTTATCAGTAAACAAATTCTAATGTTTATGTACACAGACACCCACTCTGTCTTGTTCCATCATTTCACTTTTATTCTGGAGAATTATTCTCTCCGATGATGCAAGGCTGCAAGGCTGCTGTAATAGCTCCACTGAGGGAGGCTGCCTCCCAAAAGAGAGCTCTACCAGTGGGTCAGATGATAAAAACTGGGTCAGTCCCTTTAATGGACACCTAAAGTTCTTTTAATCAAAAGCAAAAGGCACTGCCGTGGTCTGTCTATGACTGGAGGAGATAGACAAGGATAGAAAGCAGGTCCCCTCACTTTCTCTGAAAGTTAATCTGTGGGGAATGCCTGTTATATGCTCCACTCCCCACCGCTAGATAAACTCTAGGAATTCCTTGCCTTTGTACACTGGGCCATTGTCAGTTTTCATTTTCTTAGGGACCCCCAGTACTTAAAAGGCTTGCACAAGGTGTTTCTTAGCATGTGCAGCTGTTTCTCCTGCGTGGGCAGAGGCATAAACTGCGCTTGAATAGGTGTCAATGCTCACATGCACATATTTTTGGCGGCCGAAACTAGGACTGTGTGATGTCTGTTTGCCACTCTTCACAGCTTCCAAGCCCTCTGGAGTTAACCCCCATACCTAGCAATGGCATGGCTTGGTGTTGGCAGTTAGGGAAGGTGGCCACGATGGCACGCGCCTGACTGCGAGTTAGTTGGAATTGATGCATTAGGCCTGGTGCATTTTGATGGTACTGTTGGTGACTTAGCTTTGCTTGTTGGAAAACATCTGGAAGGTGTGCCAATTCTGCTGGGGCTGCAAGGGCATCTGCCTTGTGATTACCCGCTGCAATCTCACCTGGCAAATCGGTATGTGACTTTATGTGCATCACATAAAATGGGTGCTCTCGATGCAAAACCAAATAAATCAGTTTTGAGAGCAGCCTGAAGAGACACTCATTCTTGATGTCTTTGAGAATTGCCTGCTCTGCCCTGGACACTACCCCCACCACATAGGCCAAATTGGTGACCAAATTAATTGGTTCCGAGCACCTCTCAAAAGCTCTCATTACTGCGGCCAGTTCAGCTACCTGAGGCAATCCCTCCACAAACTCCACATCAGCTTCCCAATGCTGAGTTTGGGGATTTCTCCAAGTCATCACAGACTTGTGGGATGCCCTGGATGCATCAGTGAACACTGTGAGAGCCTTGAATGGCCTACGACTCCTTTTCTCACAAGGAATGAGGCAGAACTCCTCATTAAACAATTTGTGAGATGGGGTGTGGACTGATATCTGCCCACTGTAGTTGTCCAGGGATATTTGGAGGTTGGCATTTCCCTGGAGCAGACACTCAAACATCTCTTTAGGCAGCCTTTTGGGACCGTTCTTTTCCTCCCCAGAAAACTTCACAGGGAGGTTAATACACGCAGTCACAACCAGCCAGCTCACGCAGTCTCAGCCTGGCTTTCTGGATCAGCTGAGCTATCAGCTCTTGTGGCCTTGTGATAGTCTTGGATCGTTGGCAGGAGAGGAAGACCCACTCTGTTATTAAGAGTGAATCTCACTGCCTTGCAATCCATTGAAATATCAAACCATGTAAGTGTGGCAATCTTCCTAGAACAATGAATTTGAAAGGCAGCTCGGGCTGGTACTGGTGAGCTTGCCTCTCGGTAAAAGCCTTTTGTGCCTTTTGTTTTGCAATTTTTGCCTCTGGGGTCAGTTCTCTGGGAGAGAGCAGGTCTCTCTCCCCCCTCAATAAATTGTTGAGGGGAGCTAGGTCTTCCTTGGTGAGACCCAGCCGGGGCCTAACCCAGTTCAAGGACCTACGCAGGGAATGGAGGTCTGCTAGGGTTTTGGGATCACTCTTAATTTCCAATTTTCGCGGAACAGTGGTCCGCGCTGTGATCTCCAAGCCCAGGTAATTCCAAGGTGACATCTTTTGAACTTTGTCTTTCTGCAGCTGGAATCCAGCAGAGTTAAAACCAGCCTTGTTAAAACTTTAACCACTAGCGTGTGTTGGAGTGTAGTGTCAATGGGGGCACACACAAGCACATCATCAATATAATGGAGGATGCTAGCCTCCCTTCTTCCAGCGCATACTAGGGACAGTAATGAGGCCACGTACTGCTGGCAGATGGAGGGGCTAGATTTCAGACCTTGCAGCAAAACTTTCCAGTGGTAGTGTTTCATTGGGGCTTCTCGATTAAGTGTAGGGACAGAAAAAGCAAACCATGGAGCATCTTCTGGGTGTAGTGGAATTTGGAAGAAACAGTCCGTGATATCTAGGACAACCAATTGCCAGTTTTGAGGGAGCATTGCTGGGGAAGGCATCCCTGGTTGGAGTGAGTCCATGTCTTGTACCACTTTGTTTATTCCTCGGAGGTTGTGGAGAAGCCTCCACTTATTTTTTCCTGGCTTTTTTATTACAAAGACCGGGGAATTCCAAGGACTAGTAGTTTCTTCAGTGTGACCTTTTGCCAATTGTTCTTCTATGAGCTCCTTGAGCATCTTAAACTTTTCTTTACTGAGTGGCCACTGGTTTACCGAGACTGGGGCATCATCCAGCCATGTTAACTTTTGGGTAGGGTGCTCCACAGTGGCCACTTCTAAAAATGCTGGAGGTCTTTTGGGATAACTAATCTGACGCCCCACTGTGACATGGTGTCTCTCCCCCACAAGAGAGTTTTATAGTTGATGACAAATGGACAGACACTGGCCAATTTTCCATCCGGCCCCTCAATTTGCACCATGCTTTTTGAGATTTTTGCCCATTGGAGCCCTCCTACACCTTCAAGTCTGCCAGCCACAGGTTGCAAATCCCAATGAGAAGGCCACACCTTTTCTGGTATAATGGTGACGTCCAATCCGCTGTCCAAAAGAACATTTATGTGGAGATGGTCTGTCCCATGGGTTAGTTTGCATCCCATCATGGGTTTGTCCTCGCCCACCACTTCTGCCCAGTAGACATCAGGTGTTCTGCCATCTGCTGGGACCCCTGCTGGAGTGGGAATGGCCTGGGCAATGATTTGCCCCTTGGCCAAATAGAATGGTGGCTGAGGGCAATGCACCAGTAGACTGAGATTAGGTATGTTCCCCTTAATGATCATAGGAACAATCTCAATTTCTACAGGTGTGTGTGCAGTGTCCGCAATAACAAAAAACTCACTGTCCAGTCCTGTGTGATCTACCGTCAAGTCTTGTGATTTCTCAGGCAACTCTACTTCAATGATTGTCCAGTGGGTAGATGTGAAAAGAAAGGCATCTTTAATTAAAAGCTTAAAACACCCGCAAGACTGTCAAGCCTTGTTAGACAAGCATTCCTCATTTTTTTCTTTTTGTTTCCCTGCACCCAGCTTCCCTTCCCCCCTTTTTTTGGTAAGAGAGAGTCCTTTTTTACAGTGGAACCCTCTGCATTTGTGTCTTGGTGTGTCACGGGTTCACGCTCGAGTCTTAGTTTTTTTGATTGCTGGTTGTTCCATCTCTCTGAGTCTTCTTCTTCTTCTGCTGGTTTTGGGGGCAGTCTCTGGAGAAGTGTCCAGGCCTTCTGCACAGGAAGCAGATGATGTGTTGAAGCTGTCCTGGTGACGTCTGTTGTCTGTCCCTTTCTGGTGTTGCAGCTGCTACAGTCTTTGGCTTGGTCGATTCAGGCTTTTCTTCCGGTGCACTGAACAGCTCTGCTTTCCTGGCACATACCCTTGCTATCTGTGTCAGTGGGGGGTGGGGGGGTCGACGGGCAGTCCTAGAATTACCCTGTGGCAGGCTTCGTTGGCATTCCTCTGAGCCATCTCCTTAGTTATTTCTGCCTGTGCCACTGGGTCCTGCGCTTGTCTCTATATTCCTGCGCGCAGGCAATCCACAAACTGCAAAAAAACATCTGAATCATGTTGTTTAATATTGACATAGCTACCTTGTGGTAAGAATGTTGGTAACTGGTTAAAGGCCTTTCCTGCCTCCTTACAAATTTTGTCTAGAATGAATTTTGATAACACTGTAGCTTGGTTCTCTGGGGTAGTCCACTGTTTCTCACCACTCAGGTGATCATAGGTGATGTCTCTCCCCTCTAAATCTTTAGCACCTTGAGCGGTTTGATTAAGTTCTTTTAGGAGGTCTTTTAAGGATGTTTTCCATGTGTCTTCCCAGAAATCAAATTCTGAGGGAGACAACAGGCATCTGAATATTTCTTTTAGATCTGCTGGTGTTAATTGGAGAGACAAAAAAGTAGATCTCATTACACTTTTAAACACCTTGCTATTTCAGCCAAATTCCTTTTGAATTTTGCATAATTCCATTCTATTTTTGTAAGAGAAAGGCTGATAGTTCCTTATGGAACCATCCCTACCAGCATATATAACAGGAGCTGCTGATGGTATTACTTCATTTGTTTTGCTTTGATCTTTATGGCTTTCTTCCCTAGTTTTGTGGGCTTGCTTTCTCCCCCCTGNTGGGCTTGCTTCCCCCCCCCTGCCCCTCCCCCCCACTCTGAGCCCCAGCCCTGGCTTCGGCAGCAGCCTCGGTTCCACCCCTAGCCATGGGCCCCAGTTCGATTCCACCCCTGTGGGGATTGGGTCTGGCACTGCCCAGGGCCCAGGGCTTCTCCCAGGCTCTAGCCTCCCCCGTGGGGATTGAGTTCAGGGCTACCTGGGTTCTGGGCCCTCCCCGGGCCCCTGCAG
>VYXD01007643.1:0-20337 GCA_013397195.1 Hylia prasina
GGTGGTGGAGTCACCACCCCTGATGTGTTTAAAAAATGACTAGATATGGCGCTCAGTGCCATGGTTTAGTTGAGGTGTTATGGCATGGGTTGGACTCGATGATCTTGAAGGTCTCTTCCAACCTAGTAATTCCGTGAATTCTGTGAATTCTGTGACTCCCTACTCACTAGGGACATCTGCTGGCAAGCTGAATTTGGCAGCATGCTTAAACAACTTGCAAATTCCAATTAATGCAAAAGTTCATGTTACTACTTGTTGAAAAGTGCCACTATAAGGAGAAGAGTTGAGCTAGTCTCTCCCAGTTTACTTGCCACACCACTGTATACTTACTTGGTTGTTCTTTTGTCCTTTTACATGCACACAATTTCTATTAACAGCTGCTTCATGTAAGAGGACTCACATCTATAAAATAGCTGTTCTAAAAGACTAATAGTAACAAATTTTCCAGATAAAACAATTTTCAAATTTATATGACAACTGAACAGTCAATGAGAAGTCCTAACTTACAAGAAATAACCATTTGCAAATTTTCCAGCACATCCTCTACCAGACTGTGACAAACAACATCAATCCCAGGATAAGTACACTATGCATTGAAGTGACTTAACTGCTGTTAGGAGTAAACTGAAGGTAATATGGTGGCTTTGAAATTTAGATGCTGAAATATACAGATTGTGAAAGTACAAAGCAAGAAGAGTTTCCGCTGTAGTTCTTGGAAATGATAGATAATTGACGTTGCTAAAAATCAAGTGTCAAATAATACTTTCTTGAAATGTAAGGTTATAATTTGAGGTTCTGAACAGAATTATTCATTATTCATTTCTTTAAGTCTAGCAGTGCTTCTGGCTACTGTTATCAAAATAATGAAACATTAGACAGGTATGTCTGTAAAACTCAGGTAAAAATCAGTTAAAGATATAAAATATGGTATTGGTTATGAATAAATATTTAAAAATATATCTATCTTACGCTCAGTGGAATCAAGATATTCACATTTAAGGCTGAGGTTGCATATTAAATTCCATGGGTTTTTTGAGTATTATATTTTAGAATGTTTCCCTCTCATCTCATACGAGATAAAAATTGCATATGCTAATTAGCTTAAAATAGATCAAAATAGATCAATATAATAAATTATATAATGAAGTATATCAGGCATATCCAAAATACTGAGACTATTAGAATCATTTATGAAAGAGACACACAGAGAGACATCTCCTGTAACTCTCTTGTGATTCATCTGTTAAGAAATGCAATTTTGAACATGTAGTGAGGATAAGCATGATCTATAGACTGCTTTAACTTCTAAAGATATTTTAATATGTCATTTTAACACCTAGAAGGCTTTAAGAATTACAGTACTTTGTTCTGTTGCTTGTGTAACGCATGGACTTTTTTCTGCGATTCAGGAGCAGTATGCTGCTTTTTGAACCAGTAGTCCCTATGTTGGGACTATCTGTATGTCCAAGGAATAATGTTGTGGACTAGTTATGTTATATCACAGTTTCTACTTAATGGAAAATATGAGAAAATATGATATGGAGGGGCTTAGGAAAACTGATCTGTCACTCCTAACATTTCCATAATAGCTACAGTAGACTATGCTGATGTAAATCCACTCAACACCCCCTCCCTCACACCTGATCATTGTCCAAATAATGTGACGAACGACATAAAAGTTGAAAACTACAAAACAGCAACTTATATCCTATGAGAATCATCCAAATATTTATTCCCAGAACATTTTTTGATGAGACACATCTCTTTGTTTAGGAGTTCTGTCTTCATAATATTTTTTAGTGTTTGCAGCTGACCAAGGGAAAAACAGACTGATGAACTGCATTGTCTAATGAGATTTATGGGAATGGCAGTTAGTTAACTCAAAACCAGTCTGCTGCACTTGTGCTTACATGTCAAATAAAGAGATTTCTCTGAATTAGATGTTATTTCTTTGTTGCAGGATAACACATTTTTGATAAAGAGCTTTTGTGATAAGAAATAGAGTTGGGAATAGAGAAGATATATATCCTGAATGCTGCCTTCTCTGTACTATATGAATATGTGCACAAAAGAAGCCCACCACAGGGTCTGAGCTGAAATAAAATGTTGTACAAAGTAGTGATGTATGTCTGGAATCATTTTCCCCCTCAAGAGAAAATCAGAAGGGAAAACCAGAGCACAAACAGTTATAGAGTCTTCTCCCCTAAAATATCTCTTTTATCAATTGCATTGCATAATGGCGGCATTCTACCATAGAAAAAACAGATCTGAATTTAGATGGCTCTCACCAGGCTTTTTTGGGGTCTGCAATTCTGGCTATAAAGGTTTGTGGTTGCAAGCCTTGGAAAAATAAATTTGCCAGTAGTGCTGGTGCATTTCAGCTAAAATCATATTCAGTATTTGGAATTTTTATGTGCATCACAATAGTTCTAGTATCTTGGAATTTTACTTTGTGCTGTCATTTTTTGACATTTAATTTGGAAACCTGAATTACTTTCTGTTCGTAGTTTAGATATCAGCATTGGGCATCTCCCTTCAATTCTCAGTACCACATCTTGATATGAAATGCAGAAGTTAGTTCTCTCAGATGTCTATAATTTAGTTCAGACTATGACTTTAGCTTCAATGCATATGCCTTCAGCTTCAATATATAATGTATAATTCGAGGAAGTTGTGCTTAAGAAAAGATTGACCCTTGTTCTCGCATAGGAAAATAAATACTTAAGATCAAGTGCTGCAGTTAAAATCCAAGCGGCTATCTATCCAAACGTGACTAAATTATTTAAGGTTCAGGATGAGAGGATTTATATCATCATACATCTAATAACCTGCTTTCTAACCACTAAAGCATGTACATATTTATATTTAGAAAATGTTTAAATTTTGTGTCAGTAAAGCTTAATGCGAGGGGTGTTTAGATGTTTGCCTTTGTATCTTTAGAGTAATGTCTGCTAATTCTGTTCCTCAGCATCAGTGTGTTTTCCAGTTGAGTATTTAGGAGTTGCAGTTACCTAAGTTTAAATGAACTACCTTGGAACTCAGTACAGAAATATGGTTATAAAGGCATGCAGTGAGAGATATATAGATATGCAGGTATTAAAATTATGATTATTGAAGTCTTGAGTCTTTTCTAAACTAATGTATAATATACAGAATATAAACATAATGAGAATAGTTATGATTTCTACTGCAATAATTGGTAATTTATTATTGACACATTGAAAAGAATGATTAATAATTTAAGTATTGTTATTCCTAGAAGCACTCACAGTAGTCAAGAACCCTATGGTGTTTCTCTGACTATGGAACAAGAAAATTTGGCCTGCTGCAGGTATTTCTAATCTTTGTACAACCAAATTTTTGCAAAAAGGAAGGACATGAATGTTGGCAACATTAGGTATCAGATGCCTTGAATCAAAGAGAATGTTCAGTATGATTTCACAATATCATTTTAGTTGGAAAAGACCTCTGAAATCAACAAGTCCAACCTTTGACCAACCACCACCTTGCCACCAAGACCATGACACTAAGTGCCACGTGCACTTGTCCTTGTACACCTTCCATGATGGTGACTCCCTGTTCTAATGCTTATCAATCTTTTCAGTGAAGAAATAATTCCTTATGTTCAACCTGAACCTCCCCTGGCACAGCTTCAGGCTTTGTACTCTCATTCTGTCACTGGCTGCCTGGGTATCCCCACCCAGCTACAACTCACTTGCAGGTAGTTGCAGAAAGTCACAAGGTCTCCTCTGAGCCTCCTTTTCTCCAGGCTAAACATCCCCATCTCCCTCAGCTGCTCCTCACAGGACTTGTGCTCCAGGCCCTTCCCCAGCTCTGTTTCCCTTCTCTGGACATGCTCCAGCACCTTGATGTCTGTCTTGTAGTGAGGGGCCCAAAACTGAATGCAGGATTTGAGGTGTGGTTCTCCCATGCCAAGTACACAGAGACAATCACCGCCATGCTCCTGCTGGCCACACAATTGCTTATACTGCCCAGAAGGCCTTTGGCCTTCTCATCTACCTGAGCACAGCTGGCTCATGTTCAGCTGCTGTTGACCAGCGCCCCTTTTCTGCTGGGCTGCTTTCCAGCCAGATTTGATACACCATATTTTACCAAATATTCAGAGAAAATTTGTGTAGTTATATTAGCCTGTATTTTAAAAATTGTTCAGGCATACTGAAAGTCACTTGAAGCTTTCTGGTAAAGTGATTGACTTTTTCAGTGTCAGGTCCTCCCAAGACCTAAGTGAAGATCAACTCAAAATGGTATAAATTACTGCTATAAATCACATAGGTATAAATTATAGGGATGATTAACATTATTTCACTTGTTTCCATTATTTCACTTCTCTTTCTCTCTGGTTTTTTCTTCATTCTCTTGTGCCCCTTCACAACACAATATAATGAACGCCTTTTTCTTTTAGTTTGGCTTTCTCCATAGTGTTTGCAAAAATCCTGCTCCATGTGACTGGCAAATCAATAGTCTTTATTGTCCTTTGGTTCTACTGTGACATACTGTAACATTAGAACTTAACTACCTTTTTCTTTGTGACTATTGCTTTGCTTATCTATCCAGCACCATTGTGCAAGTCCTTACAAATAATTTTGGCTTTTTACTGCTACATACAAACTAATGCAACTTGCATCACTCTGCCAGATGATGCTGTACATTTTCCCATTTGAATTAACTTAACTTTATAGTCTCTGTCCTCACCCAGATTAACTGAACACAGGTTTTGATTTGCCTGTGCAGTGCTGGAATATGAAACATGTTTCCCTGGAAACTTAAATGTCTGAAGCAATCATTTACACATACAGTATCACCACCAAAAGTGCATATTTTTTCAGTTCAAGTTAAGAGCAAAATAAAAATGTCTTCTTTGTTTGAAAAGAATTATATTTAAAACACTGTGAGAAACCCCTGGTGTTTAATTTCAGAGACCAAAGATTTAATCATTCCCATAATAAATTTGGATTGCAAAATATTTTCATTTTTAGATTAATTGTATTCACTGGAATAACTCTTCAGAGTGCTTCAAAATTCTGTTGAAATGTTTACCTCTAATTGCCATGCAAAACACTTCTGCCCTTTCCTCTGGGTAGGGCAAAACAACTGTCATTTTATCAAAGATTGTCTTCACCAGTCAAGAACGTTTGGATTGTTTTAATCATTCTATTCACAACTCTGACTTTCTTTTCAAAGCTATTCATAGAAATTTCTTCAAACTGTTATTTTCTACTGACAGATGCCCATTCAATATTCTCCCCTCTCTCCTCTCCTGCCTTTTCCCTTCCCTTTCTCTTGTTTATTTCTAAACCAAATTACTTGCTCTCGATCCCAGGTATTGGGAAGTACGAATAATATAAATATGTGTACATAGATTCCCATACGTGGTCACACATGCACATGGTTTAATAACGTGTCATTAGGGCACCTGGTTATATTATTAATGAAACTGCAATTTGCAGGCTTTGGAACCTTTTTCCAGCCTTCAGCCTGCCTTAGGATGAAACCTCAATACAGCTGTAGCCAATTGCTTTTTAATGCTAATTTCTAAAATATTTTACCAAACGAGAACCATAGTAGGCAACACTCAGCATGCTGAGAATTTGGTCCTGATTAGGACCATGATCTGTTTTTTGACTAGCTACTGACCTATTTGGATAAGATAGCTTGAATTTGTCCTGATTTTAAATAGGCATCTGCATATTTGATTGTGTTTTAAAATGTGTTATCAGTCTATTTTTCAACGGAAAGCTATATTATTAATAATTAACAGTAATTTTGTTCAGAACAATATTTAGGAATTTTTTTTGGCACTTTGATGTATTTACAGAGGCATTATTATTTTTTGTTTTCCAGAAAGGAAAACAGTGGGTTAGCAAATGTGATTTGCCAAAAGGTCATACAGAAAATATTGACAAAACTGACTTCCAGAATGAAATCTTGGCTTTGGTGAAATCAAATGCAAAACTCACAGAGACAATGGGCTCTCATCCCAGACTCCTGTCCTGACTAGATGCTACTGAGGGAGATTGAAGATAGAATGTGTTACTAGAATGCAGTTGGGGTATTTTAGAACTTCACACATTCGCAGCTGAACACTTTCAGAGAATGACATGCTACAGTGCCCTGTTATTGCACTGGCTCTCATGTGGTGGTGCTCATGTTTGAAAATACACCAGGGTTAGAAATATGTCCTTTTTCTCCTCCTTTGCAGAGCTGACGAATGAACTGGATATGTAAACAAATGTTCATCGGCACAGTCAGACTTGTGTGACATTGGAAGGATTATTTTTCTATAATTGAAGTGGCATAAAAAAGTGTTTAAGCAACAGTTACTGGGACTAGATGTGTCTGTGGATGCTGCTTTCTTCTTACTATGTCAGACAGAAAGTTAGTGGTAATGATATAATTATGTAAGGAAATGAATCATAAAAAGTGAGAAAAAGATTCTGAAACATTTAATGCTAAATTTAAGGATTTGGAAAGATACTCAAATTCCACACAGAATTCTGGGACCAAATGCTTTCAGTCTATTCAGCCTATTTGCTTTAACACTGACAAGTATTATTACACTTCTTGTGCTTCGTGCTTCAATTTATTTTTAGTTTAACTTACATGTCAGTAAATTTATGTCTGACGTCAGTCTGGCTCTTACCATCCTCTTTTTATTAGATGTTTACCTCACATTTCTATCAACCATCTCTGTCACTGAATTCAAATGTGCTTATTAAAGATAATGTTGGCACTGCCAAAACAGGTGCAATCACCACCTTTTCAATTTTACCTAATTGAAACACTTTTTAAACTTCAGATAACATATGTATAGTTTTTCCCTTTGGAACTCTGTTTTATCAGAGTGCTAATCTTATGCAGAAAGATTCAAATATGGGAGTAATAAATTCACAGAAACCTTTTAGAATACGCAAAATGATGGTACAGATAAGTAAAATAGAGCAGGCTAAGCGATGACCAGGGTTTTCAAATGATGAGTGAAATAAGTGTGGAAATAAAAGGTTACCTGAATGGCATTTGTTACATTCCATCCTGCTTCCCAGCTGGTGATCAGTTTGACCTGGGCATGTGGCAAGGGAGCTGGGGACTTGTAGTCTGGATCCTGGTGACAAATATCAAGCTCAAATTTCAGGGGTCCATCTGGTTCCTCTCTGTTCTCGCTGTGAGCTCTGTTCAGTTCATCGCTTTTAGCAAAATTCACGTGCTCTTCATCTGTGTCTAGGCAGCTGTCCCACCTCACCAGTCCCGAAAAGAGAGATGGTGTTTCCCTAAAGCATTTGAAAAGAGATGAAAAAGTCTGCTTCAGGTGAGCCATCCTTAATACCAAGTAAAAAAGAAAAATCTTTCATTACATGTCTTTATTTTTGTTGTATATTGTCAATCCTTTTGGTAGGTTAGCCTTGATAGTGTAGCTGTGATTAATGGAGTTTTTTGCCTGTGGTGCATTTATTTGTGCCTGTTTCAAATGGCAGCTAGAGAAATATCTCCAGGGTCTTCAACATACTGCCCAGAGTAGCACGCAGCAAGATTTAGTCTGCAAACTTCAATTTACAATTCAAATTGTTTTTCCTGTTACCTATGGCATCTATGTAGATCAGTCATTCATGAAGCATCTACAGGTAGCTGCAAGAATCTCTTCCCAGAAATTATGCATGTTTCTAATACAAATAAATAGTTCTGCCAAAAGGAAAAAAAATTGCTTCATTAAAAACTAGAGCTGATGGACTGACTGCTAAGAAAATGCATGTAAACAAGTTTGCTTTTACAGATGTGAGAATTTTCTACTGTGTTTTAGTGTCTACAGAGGTCAGTAGAACTTAAAAAATGTTCTTAATAGAGCTTAAGTAGCTTCTTTGTAACTGTATTTAATTGTTACCAGCAACATTTAGGGGAAAGACCTAGAGGTATGATGATACATTTACTTTAGGGATGTGAATGATATGATTATTCACACTGTAAAACCCTAAAAATAATATTTACAAAAGTATCCTCTTCCTTCTTGGCATGGCCCGTTGAATTTGTGAAGACAGGTAAAGAGAGAGAGAATTGGGTTACATTGTTATACCCATTTTCTATAGTTATTTGCTATACCTGCCCTATATTCCCCTTCTCTCTTTCTTTCTAAAGAGTGCTGGGTTTTAACAACTAAGCTTTTCTACATTAACAACTGAATAACTGGTACAACACTGCTGATCACACTGAAAAAAGTGTGTCACTTTTAAAAGGTCAGCATGGGGACCTTGTAGCATACGAGGGCAGTGACAATCCTTGCTTGCCCTAGCATGTCCTTCCCGTTAGAAGAAATTTCATGATTCTCAAAACAATTTTAGAAGTTTATAATTCTGAACAGGAATTCTAAACCAATGACTTTTCTGCCATATTGTATGTATTTGTGAACTCCAGTCTCATTAGCAGCTCTCAGGACTTGACCATTTCCAAAATGAATCATGCAGGCCTTGTTGTCTCCTTTTTCTTATGTGCTCAGGATTAAATAAACATGGAGACAACCTTTACTGTTCTGTCTTTTACAATCAGACACTGAAATTTCTCTTGTTCTCACCAGAAAGCTAATATTCTGAAGCTCTCCACAGTTTAATCACCTGTCTTAAAAAATAAAAATATTTCAGAAACACTACTAGTCTGGAATTACGTTCTTATTCCTACCTTGTTCGAGCCTCATCACTGACTCTTTTATGTGCCAAGTCCAAGGGTTTATCGCTCAATGCTCCAGAGTATTCTTTTACACACTGTGAAATCTGCTGACTTCTGACCTGAACTGAACAAAGTGTCTCTTGCTTGTTAAAATATCCATTTATTGGTAATTCTGAAGACCAAAGTGAATTTTGCTAGCCATCTCACAAACATATCGTGGTCCCTTGGAGTAACCTGGAAGGCACTTGAAAATACAAGAGTGGTTTTTACAGCAAATTTTGACCTCAGTTTAGTTCTCCTTTAATGGAAGCTGTTCCACTAGGAAGTTTCAGGAAGATTTTTGAGAGAAATGTTCTGTGATAGGTGTAGATACTGCCCAGACTAAGTAAACCTGGAAACAGTATCTATAAAGTGAAAAAATAATGTTTAAAGTCACATGGTTAATTTTCCTAATATATAGAGAATGGTTTGAGATACACAAATGGAATCCTGGGAAGTGGTAAATATGATTACGTATTTTCAGTCTGTTCTGAAGCATTACTCCTGTAGATGCTTACATTTCTGGAAAGGACCATTTTGCTGTCATTGGCTTTATCTATTGTGAAAGCCAATAATGTCATAGAACAGCTAATTAGTATTTTAAAAGATATTTTTATCAATTAAATGCAGATAACTATTTAACATCATAAGGAATTGAATTCCATCAAATGTAAATGTTGATTGCTACAAATGAAGTATTACATAAGAAATTGCATTGTTTATATATTGTTTATCAGTGTTTTTAGGATCTTTATTTTCTATTCAAAAGAATTATTGAGACAGCAATGTGTGCTCTTTGGTAGGGGGTATTTTTTTTTCTTTGGTTTATTTTTATTCTTTATTTTATTTAGGGATTTTTGTTTGTTTTTTTTTCCTTGTAAATGGATTTCATTCAGCTATCTAAATCAAGGGAAGTGTAAGCAAGTATAGAAACAGAGAGATATCTCTAGGTATAGAACCATTTCTTTTGACTGCACAGGCTTAGAGAGGAATTATCCTGTTTTATCCAAAGCCCTCTTACAGCATTGGAAGGAATCCCATTTTCAGATCTCTTATCTGCCAGATGCATCACATTCAGAAGTCAGAAAAATTAAATAATAGTTAAAGTTGTTTTCTCATGGTTACACAGAACTTCAAAAATAATGTAAAATCTCTTTTTAAAAAATGGCTTAGGTTTAAATTCACTGCTTCCCTACTGACTACCAAAACAAAGGCAAGTAAGTCTAAAAGTTTCCAGAACTAGCCAATTTTTAATAAAATATTTATATTAGATATCCCAAACTTGGTATATTGTTTGGATTACTTGTTTCAAAGAAATATCATTCATTTCTGACACACAGCATAGCACAGGATGACCCCACTCATCATTGTGCAGTATTTATTATTATCTACATTGAATGCTGCTTAGAGATCCTAGGAGCCACCTTTAAATTAAGTGTCTTAAGATCAACTAGTAGGAGACAGCTATTTTATGAATGGTATACAGTTTAATAAGTCAAGACAGACATGGCAGTCTGTGAGTCTATCCTTCTTTGTCTACTGGGCATGGGTTTTTCATCCTGTGTTTCATTCTCTGCAGCTTTGATTTTTCCCGCAAGTAGGGCAAACTGTGCTCTTAGTTACACCACTGTACATTTACTGGTTCTTTCGCTGACATAAATAATGAACAAAGGAAGATATACCAAAATTGGTTTTATTATTGCATTAAAAGCTGCTGTCTGGATGACTGCAGTAAATTTTGTATTTATTGTGCTACTTCCAAGCCATCAGAAATAAGCAGAAAAGGCAACAAATGAGAACTGGACTCAGCTGAAGGGTTCTTCACTTTTCCCATACAGTAATTCTGCGAGACAATCTTTCCGCAGATGTTCTTTATCCACACAAGTCAGTATTTTAAGTTTAATTAAATGTTATGTCTCTTCTTAGGAAAAACTTCCTGATTTATGGTAGGCCCGTAGGTGTGGTTATCATTGTCCTTGGCATCTACTCACCTATTTCTATTTCAGTACCTAAACTGAGATTCAAATTTTCTTGGAAAGCAGCAGACTGTCACTGTGAATCATAAGCTTGACAGGGATGAATTTCAGCAGGAGGAGCACACGAATAGGCTTGGAAAAGACACCTTGGTCAGTAGAATTTCATAGTGCAGTTGCTTATTGCCAAGGAAATAAGGTCTTCAGAGCTGCCACTTGTGCTGCCCATGGTTTTATTCAAAATTTGATTGTAGAACCCTTAGTTACACCCATCAAGAAGAGTATTTTAGAGCCATAATAAAAGTAGGCCAACAAAACGATTTATCAGCCCTGTATGCTTTTATCCCATATAGCAGTGCATTTATTTAATGTTGAATCTCACTTTTGTTGTGGGACATGGGTTTGGTTCAAGTACTGGGGGAGTAAGAATGTTGCTGCTTCACAAGGGAGAAGAGTTCTCTCCACAAAAAAGGAAACCTAAAAGTCACCACTGTTAGTCCTGAGGGTGAGGCAAACACAGCACTTCCAGGTGTGTGAGATGTTTTATCTAGAATAATAAATAAATGCTCAGAGGATATACAATGCTATTACTTCCCATAATGGAATCAGTTTGCAACTAAAGGGCTTTTTCAAATGTGCACCAGGCCTATGTATAATCTTGGATGTGAGACCATGAAAATCTTAGGCAAAGCTGGACCTGTGGTGTATTCCCATGGAACTCCAAAGCCATATGATGGAGCAACCAGGAATGCAGGTGCACTGCTGAGTGCCTGTGTTACACAGTTTAGGTGCATTCTGACTATCCCAGAAGCTCAATAGGGCCCTTTTTTGGTAAAGAAACTTTTTAGATGTATTAGTCCAGCTTTTGGTGATGGCTGAATGACTTTAAACTAAAGGACAGATGACAGTGCAAAATGAAAAAGTACCTGAAACAAAAGATTGTTCTGTTTGACAAATACATCCAGAAAAAAAATCACAGACTATCCATCCACCATTTGAGTGGTGAAGGTTAATGATGGTTGACATGAGGAATTTTTTTGGTAGTGAAAGAAGGATTTAGTTTTTGGTATGCATCCCTATGGATCCCTGACATAAATATTTGCAACTTTTTTTTTCCACACTTTTAACTGATGCTTCTTTGAATGCTCAGGCTTCTTAGCGAAATTCATCTCCAGATGTTTCTGTGACATATACAAATTTGAAAAGCAGATGCAGAAAAGGCACAACACATGATAAAATATAACATTAGTAATTGATTGCATGTGTTTGAAAAGGTTTCTTCAAGTTCACTTATTTTTATTTGTATGCTTTTGTAAGGAATTTTTTTACATTGTGGAGTGCTCTGTGTATATTACTCTGGCAAATCTTCAAATAGTTATTTAAAATTATGTTCAAGCATGCAAATATACACAAGTATATAATTGTAAATGCATGTGGCACTTTAGAGGAACATGAAAGATAACGTCCCTGTCCTATGAAGATAACCTATAATCCAGAGAGAAAATAATTATTGTGATGCTAATTCAAAACAAAAGGGAAAGAATGGAGTGGTTTACACTGAACAGATCAGTACTTGAAAATTTCTTGAAATAATTTGATCATGAACCAGAATTTGAAGAGGACCATTCTTGTCAGAGAAAGAGAAGGTGCTATTCAAAGCCTAGAGGACACGGAAGGAATTATGCCATAGAGGAGAAAGAAAGAAAACTGTAGGAATGAAGATTGCAAGAAACATAGGTCTGCAGGGTGTAATAGAAGATAAGAACATGCATAAAGAAGAAAGGAAACTGGAAAGATCAAGTATTCAAGGACGGGATGTCATAGTATGAAGATTTTTGTTACTTTACACAGAATATTTCCTAGGACATGCCACAAAATATTCATATGTAACCAGAACTGTGGATTCTTCTCTGAGTTTCTCAAAGTTCCTACATGCTAATATTCTTTCTATTTCTTGCATTACAGGGAAAGAGAATCAGTTCTGGCAATTTTCACAGTTAAGGATATTCTGCTGGAAAAAGAAATGCAATTTGTGAGGATCAGAGAAAATGCCGAGTAAAAAGACAGAAAGATACTTCATCATGAGCGGCTATTTAAACATATCCCAGGGATGACCCTCAAGGAATATTTGTGCTACAAATCAAGCTCTCAAGAGATGCACATGCTAGAAGTAGGCATTGACCTTTATTCAGGCCATTTGTTTGTATGTATCATGATGAAGTCCTTAAATGTCTAGAGGTTTTATCTTCCCATTGGCTAGTTCACTGAAGAGAAATCACCATTATCCAGGAAAGGACTAGCACTATGGAATGGCTGATGATCTCCAGAAGAGACAAGGCAGTCTTATAGCTCATGGAGAAATGTATTTTCTCTCTGTCTGCAGCACTTAAGTTACGGTTTGGTGAGTTGCATCATGGTTTTTACATAAATTAATATGGATAGGATTCCCCTGAGCAGCAGAGAAATTTTCTGAGCTACCCATTTATGCCCCTTTCATATAATGAGTAGAATAAAACAGATGCTTCTAAAGAATTGTTTGTCTCTGCTTAAAGCTGGCACCTGAAGCAGGTTGTATGCCATAGGTCAGTGGCAGAAAATTGGCCATTGTCTCCCTCTGTATATAAGGGAAATCCTGAATTACTAGCTTAGAGTTCTATACCTGTCTGCACTGTAGTCATGTGAAGGCAGGTGAAGTGAATGCCATACTGTGCATTTCCTGAATGATTATTTTAATTTGTAACTGCTGCTGCAATGTAGCCCATCTTACTGCTTTCACCAGATACTGATTGAATTTGGCATTAGAATTTATCAATAATTTTGGCATTTTTTGCCAATAATATGTGGCAGTAATTTGTTCAGACATGTAAATACATGTGAATTAAAATAATTAACCCTATTGCTAAATGTTATAGTAGGAAAAGATTCACTCATTTTCTAAAGAAATAAGTACAATATTTGAAACCTAATTTATTTGGAAGTAATTTGCTCTCATTGATTTCGGAAGTTGAATGCTTACGTTTCTTAAATTGTCACCTTATCACCTTATGGAGAGTAGGAATTTCATGGTTCTTGAGTGCAAGAATGTGGACTAAAAAGTGATTCTGAATAACTGTCTGCTATTTGGAGACTATCCCTTGAGCACAGGATAAGATGGGGGAAAAGATGTGATTATGTGGTAAATTACCATTGTAATGATGCATAAAGGAGATAAATTAAGATTACAATAGCAAATCATAAATATCATTTACATCTCTTCAGCACTGCCTTTTCAGGTTATCTTTTAAAATATACACCTTTCTGTAGAGGTGCACCTGTTTCATAGAACTGGGAAAGTATCTCAGCTTGTGGGAAATATCTAAGTGTCACACAGCATTGGTAGAAACTGTACCTATACAGTGATTCCATGTCATAATTCTTTTATTGGACTGATGAAATAATAAGAATTTAAACTTAAACTTAAGTGACAATGGTAGATGGTAAGTTAATTCAGTTCTGTTCTTGTTATGCTGAATTTAAATGATAGTTTTACAAAAATAAATACATATTTATAGTCTAATTTCAGATGGTACTGTAAAAGGACTATCAGTCACAGCATATTGGCCTTTGATCCAGCAAGCCATATATTAATAGCACAGACTACAACTAATAGTCTGTCATGTTTGAAAAAATCCATGATGTAGGTAAGTGGACAGTGGATAGATACTAACATCCTCCTCCCCTTCCTTGTGAAATGAACTGTGAAGATGTGAAGATCAAGAGTTTACTACCTGGAAATGTAACATCCAGATGAAGCAATCTGCCACTTAAGGGAGAAGGATAGGAAAGCAATAAAGCACATCTACAAATAACAGGCGAGGTTGATGGCTACGATTCAAGTTGAGAAAGTTGTTGAGAAATAAAATTGCCATGACAATGAAGAGCAGCCGACAAGCAATTCTTTACATAGCACACAAAATTATTATTTCCACTTCTTCTGAAATAACTGAGATGTAAAACATGAAAATCATGCTAGATATTTTTGAACATATGTTCCACAGTATAATAGATTTTTTACTTTGCTTTCAGGAAAGCAAATGTGTTTCCACCAGAGCTGCATTTTTTTGTGTTTATTTGTAGTCCCCCAGGTCCAACTGTATTGCTTCATCAGCAAGTTCTGCTCCCTTAGTGCTCATCGATAGTGTCTGCATTCAAGTATTCATTCTTTACAGGAAGAGTTTCTACACTTATTTTATGCCTTCGTTATATGTATTGTCTTCAAGGAACCCTATAGGGGAAGATACTGGTGTAACTTATATGCATGGCATTATTGTCATCTGTGCATTTTATTTAGTGTTATCCATAAAATCATTATTTTTAGAAGCAGTTGAAATTACAGAGATGGTTACTTAGTGTTGTGATGCTTATAGTCATTTGGAAACCAAATATTTCTTTCTCATTCTTGATGAGATACATTTTAGACTTTGGAAGATGATTTAGGACTTTCCTCACCGTTTCTTACTCTTTTTTTTTCTTTTTAATACGAAGTTCAAATGTTTGGATAAATAGTGAAATAGCATAGGCTCACAACACAGACATCCATCAATGAAAAAAAAAAAGAACTGCAAAACAAATTTTTGTTCTTTGCTGTGACAGGTAAAGAGATGCTCTGAGGTGCTAAACTTGCTTGTATTATGCAACTGAAATTAAATATCAGCACTTACCCAGATTAGAATAAGCATATGGAGTAATTAAATCAAAATGATAGAAACTTTTACAGGTGGTTAGATGAGAATAAGCAGAGAAAACAAAAGAAGCAGAAAACAGATGAATAGAACCTCTGCTGTTCCTGACTATAAAACTGCTATGCTTTACTCCCTAGGTTAGAAATGCATGGGGCCTCATAGGCAGTTTATCTCTAAGAACTCAGTTAAAAAACAAGGCATTTTATTCATTTTTATCTCATCTTTTTGTCTTTTAATGATTTATTTTTAAACCACTGTGGCTTTGTGAAGTGACAGTGTCCACTTCCAAGAAGCATTTCTGATTAAAAATAAAAACCAAATGTGGGATCATTCAAGTCTCTGTGCCTGAAGAGTAACCATATGAAATCTTCATGATATTTTCACATTTTGTGCAGCTGCTGGTAAGGGAACATGAGAGAGGAAATACTTTGTTCATAATAGGATCATATAGTAATTAAAACTAAAATTAACTATATAAAACTAAGTTTTAGAATAACTTTAAAGTTGCCAGAGAAGAGGAATGTCAATCCATTCCATTTCTACCAGTGTGATGCAAGTGCCACTAAGAGATGTCCAGCATCTGGAGGGGGATCAGATTAGCATGAAAGTACCTGAAAAGCATCACAAAGGAATTTCAGCTACTCCAGCTGGTAAGTCAGCTTCATGAAGGACTCAAATGCCTCTATGCAAAGGCATGCAATATGGGGCATAAACAAGAGGAGTTCGAGTTGTGCACACATCTGCAGGGCAATGATCTTACTGCCATTGTGGAGACACTGTGGAGACACCAAAAAGGAGCGGCTGGTGGGAAGTGTGAAGCCTTGTCCGCAGAGACCATGAAATGGTGGAACTCGAAGTCCTTGGAGCAGTGCGGATGGCACACAGCAAGCTCACTACCCTGGAGTTCAGGAGGGCAGACTTTGGCCTCTTCAGAGCTTTGCTTGGTAGAGTGTCATGGGACAAAACCCTAGAGGGAGGAGGGGCCCAATAAAGCTGATTTAATCTTCAAGGATCACCTCCTTCAAGTTTGGAATCAATTCATTCCAATAAAGAGAAAGCCAGGAAAAAACTCCTGGACAAAAACAAACACAAAAAGGAAGCCTACAGAGGGTGTAAGCAAGGTGACCCAGACAGAGAAATTGTCCAAATGGCCAGGGATCTGGTTAAGAAGGTTAAAGTTCTGATAGAAATAAATCCAGTCAGGGACATTCAGGGCAGCAGGAAAAGCTTCTGTAATGTTGGTGATAAAAGGAAGACTACAGAAAATGCCATCTTCTGCTTCTCTTGTGCAGCAGATGATTTGAGCCTTTGTCTCTGCAGGATCATTGAAGATCCTGTTAATCTTTTTCACATTCTCTGACACCACTCATTCTGCTTGCCTTCTGCTGTTGGCAAGGCAGGTTCTGAGCCACAGCACATCCCCTGCAGGGAAGGACACCATCTTCTCCTGCTCTGTCTCAGGTGCTGTCTCTCACAAGGTGCTGTGTGAAGCCCCAGACCTGGATGGCCACATCTGCCCTTCAGCACTCTGAGCCAAGGCCATACCACTAGTTGCTTGAGCTGATGACAGGGTCTGTATCTTGTGGCACATGCCCAAGTTTGTCTACCAGATCCATGTTGTTTTAAGCAGCTTTCCATCACCCTTCCATAACTCTCCTGCACAAAACAATGTGCCCAATAGCTACTACTTGATGACCCCTAGGTGTGATAGGTTGTTTGACAGCTCTAGTCCGTGGGTGTTTGACACTCCAGAACCAGGAATCAGTTGCAGACAAAAGCTCTAAGCACCTTTTGAGCAGGAAAGACTAGCAGATAGTTCTATAAACTGAATTTGCTAGATGCAAAACCTCTAGTAGTACTCACACTTTTCCAGCAGCAGGAGGCACCTCAAAATTCTTAGACAAATTCCTGGAAGTCCTCCAACCAACCCCGGCAAGAAAGAAGCCCAGAAATAGATGTGCAAAGTGTTATGGCTGTTAGCTGCCTCTGCTACACCCTGGGCAAAAGGAGGTAAAGTTTAAATAAATTAGTGTTACTTATATAGCTCTATCATGTCTATTTCTGGAGTAAGCGTGAGTCTTCTGCTTTATACTTTATTGGTATATATACTATAAGACATCCAAAAATGTAAATAACTTTACCTGAAAGGAGTTTTATTTAAAGCTAGTTAGCACAAAGGAGTTTTGTATCTTCTACATGAGCAGAATGCCTGAACATTCTGCTTTTCTTAACACTGTTATGCAAGTTGTGCAGAAGGAAATGTTGAGAAACTTCTCTCCCACATTAAACAACCAAGATGCTTTCTCTTAAGCAGACCATTATTAATTGTTTTCAGAACTATTTCAGAAGATTGATTCATGCATAAAAATGCATTTAGTCAAGGATTTCAGGTTTCAGCAATTCTGCGTTGAAAAGCTTTATAATTTTCTTCTTGAAGAAGGATCTTTAATTACATTGGAGCAATAGAGTGGGATTTATGCATATATTCTAATTATGTACTAGTAAAACTGAAAAGCTCTTCGTTAAAACCATGTGGAGAAAAATCAGACACATGCCAGCACTTCATTACTGAGAATTTAAGAGGAATTGTGTGGTGGCTTATTATCAGTATTACATAAATAGAAGGGCACTCTACATATTGCATATGTTGACACAGTCTTTTAGATTAAAAAATAGGCCGATTTTGAGAAAATAGTAGAAGATGCAAATTAACTCAGTTAATTAAACCAAACCAATTTATTCTACATTAGCACCTTACTACCTGTTTAGTAGAGCAAGTATAATAATAAACATGTTATTTCTAAGTTATAGCTGTATCTATATCTCCATGTACAGACATATATGGAACGTATAAGGTTAAAGATCAGGATTCACTCAACTTCAACCCAATTAGATCTAAATAATCATCAAATAATATGATTAGATCATATAATTGTTCATAAGAATTACATGCTTCTAGCATGATCAGAATATATGGCTTGCTTTCTGGTTAAACAAGAGCCTTTACGATGAAGGGTTTTCTCATGTTGTAAACAAGGACAGCTGGTGCACAGGCTGTGTTGCAACACACTGGAATAGCAATACAATAGATTCATTGTTACTTCTAAAATTGTGTATAAAGAAGTCATTCATATTTTAAACACAAAATTACTGAGCAGTTCTTGCCAAATTGCAGACCCCCATGAACAATTCCCTTTGAGTCACAAGCACATGACTTTTCACTTCTGAGGGTCAGTCCACAAGATAATAAAATAATTAAGACTCATGAAAGGGTTGGGTATGCATAAAATCCAGCTGCTGATTCCAGTTTCATAGAAGGGAGCTGAGTAAACTATGAATCTGAGCAGGGTGGAGCGAGGATAGCAGTGAAAGTTAGAAATATCTGTGAGTCTCTGCTAAGCTCACATTTGGCCAACTCCTGCATCTCTTTGTTATAAAGATTCCTTATATTATATACCTTGCCACAAAAAAAGTATATTTAGTATATAAAGTATATATATTGCTGTATATTCTAAGTGAACCAGCTCATTAAATCTAAAGAGAGTTGACATAGTAGTTTGATTATGGGGAAGATTTTTTTGTAGCTGTGTGTGTAAAATAGTAGCTCTTTATTTTTTAAGTAAAAAAGCAACCTAAATTATGCATGACACACATATCATTGCATGATTAAGTAACATAAATAATTTTATAATATTTAAAATATCTCATTTTTACCTCAGTACATATTTTAAATGAAAAGTATTACTGAATTTTTTAAGGGTAACTTTAAAGTAGGACACATATGAATGAGAGACTTCCACTTTCACCAGTTCTAGTACTGTCCTATTATGGACAAATTTCTCAAGTAATTTGTTTCTTACACTAATCAAATTTGATTTTAAACTTCTAAGGTTTCTTGTCTAAATTACTCTTATGAGAAGAACCACAGAATTATAGAATGGTTGAGCTAAGAAGGGACCTATGGAATTCATCTGGTTCCAACCCCTCTGGTCAGGCAGAATCAGAGATGTTTGGCCAGGGTCATGTCCAGATGGCTTCTGAACAAAAGGGTAGAGACTCCACATCTGCCTGTGTCAATGCTTGGTCATTCACAGAGTAAAAAAATGTTTCCTGACATATTCACAGAACCTTTTGTGTTTCAGTTTGTGCCCGTTGCCTCTGGTCCTGCCATTGGGCACCACTGAAAAGGGCCAGGATTCATTGACTTTGCACCCCCACTTCAGGTACTTACATATATAAATAAGAGCCTACCTCATCCTTATCTTCTGTAGGTTAAGCAGTCCCAGCTCTCCAGGTTTGGCCTCACAAGTGCTGAGTAAAGAAGGATCACCTCACTTGACCTGAGGCCAATACCTTGAGGCCAATGCCTGTCTAACACAGCCAAAGATACTCTTAGTGCAGGCAGATAACACCCACTGCTCTCCCCTCATCTACTTAGCCAGAAATTTCACTGTAAAAATGTATCAATTTGGTCAAACATGAATTTCACTTGGTGAAGCCATGCTGGCCATTCCGTATGATTCTCTTCATACGTGCCTGGAAATAGTAGCCAAATTGGCTACTCCACTGCCTTTCCAGGGATCAAGGTGAGGCTGACTGGCCTGTAGTTCCTCGGATCCTCCTTGCCCTTCTACAAGATACGAGTAACACTTGCTTTTCCTGCAGTCTTCAGGTACTTCTTGCAGTTGCCATGATTGATCCAAGTTTATCCAGAGTAGCCTCACCATTGCAACATCAGCTAACCCCCTGGGCATCTGGGGTGCATCCCATGGGTACTCACAGACTTATGCACATCCAGACCACCAAGAACTCCAACTGTTATTACCACAGTTAGAGCAGCACTGAATTTGTGTGTTGAGTTCCTCCCATATTCAGTGATAGTGTTGATAGAGATAGGCAAAATAAAACAATGAGAAATGCATGCTAAAAAAGGA
>VYXD01007645.1:10307-36703 GCA_013397195.1 Hylia prasina
ATAGGTCACAGCAAGGAGAACAAACGTATCCCTGTTTATTCTGAATTATTGGGCACAGGAGAGGCCACAGCCAGACAAAACAGTGTCACACCGAGGTTCTCTGTCACTGCATCCCTGCACATCAAGTCATGGTTACATGTAATTTCTGGGGTGTTTTACTCCCTCTTTGCAGGAGATGGGACTTGTGGAGTGCCCATCCATCCCTGGAGGTGGCACTCAGAGCTCTGGGCCCTGCAGCTCTCTGTCACTGCATCTCTGCACATCAAATCATGGTTTACATGTAATTTCTGGGGTGTTTTACTCCCTCTTGAGAAGAGGAGTAAGAGGGAGAGAGGAGTGAAATTCAGAGAGGAGATGGGGACTTGTGGGGTGCCCATCCCTGGAGCTGTCCAGGGAGGGCCTGGAGGTGACACTTGGAGCTCTGGGCTGAGGACAAGGTGGGGATTTGGCACAGTTGGGACTGGATGGGCTGAGTGGGGATTTGGCACAGCTGGGACTGGATGGGCTGGGAGGGTTTTTTCCAGCCTCAGTGGTTCTGTGTGTGGCTGCAAATATCAAATTAGCAGCACACCTGAGCTGGAAATGTTCTCTCTGCACAAGAGGGAAATCCCAAATTCATCCCCACCCTTCTCCAGTCTGAAAACATTGGAATACTCACCCCACATCCAACATTTCACAGAATCCCAGAATGGTTTGGGTTGGAAGGGACCTTAGAACTCTTCTAATTCCACACCTTGCCATGGGCAGGGACACTTTCCACTAGCCCAGGTTGCCCCAAGCCCCATCCAGCCTGGCCTCTGGCACTTCCAGGGATGGGGCAGGCACTTATTTGAGTGGTTTTTGTGGCAAAATGTTCCTATAAGCCTTTAACTGTGCTGAGGTAAAACCATTCAGAGCACTGGAACCACGTTTACCTGCCTGGGACTTGAAAACTCCCCCACCTTGATCAGCACCACGTTTTCAGATCAATCATTTATGCAAACCAACCTTCCCGTGGACAATTCAGAAGTGCCCTGTTTTCCTCCCTTTGGCTTACAACACTTCCCACGTTGCTGGGGAGTGTCATTAAATGCCCTTTTATTGCTCCCCCGGTGTAAAGCACCTGAGAACCAAGCAGAGCTTGGAGATTTACAGCCTATTTTAAACTCAGATAATGATGTTTAATTTGCTATTGGCTGTGTAAAGGTTAACAAAGAAATAACTCAAACTATCAGCAAAGGAATAGAGCGTTACGACAGGAAAATTAAGAGCTGTGGCTGCCACTGCATGACAAGGCTGATCTCATTTCCAGAGGAGCTGATGATCCACATTCACAACTGGTGGAGCACAAGGCTGGCCCACAGGTTCATCCTCTACACACTTTATGTGTTGTTCAGTTGGTTTTCATCACTAGATTTGCACCAGGGACAGCTGAGAGACGTCCTCACGCTCCCACCTGGGAGGGGTGAGAGAAGTTTTCTCCCCTCAGCAACTCAGAATTCTGATTTTTGGGGGTTACTCCTCTTGGAGCAGAGCAGCAGAGGGAAACAAGCAGCATTTACCTGCCTGCAAAAGGAACTAAGCTTGGCTGAAACCCAGCTCAGCTGCAGTTTGGGCGACATCTTTGTCCACAACGTGAGCGAAATTCGGACACATCTGTTGGCTGTGGCTGCCCCTGGATCCCTGGCAGTGCCCAAGGCCAGGCTGGATGGGACTGGGAGCACCTGGGACAGTGGAAGGTGTCCCTGCCCCTGGCACTGGATGGGATTTAAGGCCCCTCTCAGCCCAAACCATTCTGGGGTGCTGAGACTCGCTCCACCAGCCCTGCAGTGGAGAAGAGGCACCATCTGAGCTAATGTGCTGTAAATAAACACAAATCAAAGCCCTAAGTGAGCAGGTTTCAAACTGATTTTATGGCACTGCTCAAACTACACCCCAAGGCGTTGCTTTTAAAACTCCATGGGCCTGGACTCCATGGATCACACATTTTCCTGGGGAGGGAGGGATTTTCCAATTTTATTGCACTCTTACAATCAATCAATCGATCAATCATTCTCATGCAGATAACCTATTTTTTTTTCCTCATCCTTATTCAGGCCCTTGGGCAATTGCAGGAATCAACTTTTGGAAGAGCTGGGGAGAGGTTGTTGGACATATGCCCAGCAGCTTTTGGAAAAACAGAGCAGAAAATATGCAGAACTCATGGAAGAAAGACAAGCAGATGCTGCTTGAAAATATGGTTCTATTCTTGTGTCAACAAATTAGTGCAGGGGCAGCCAAAAAGCCCACACAGAGGTAACACAACAAATGTGGCCTTAAGATATTCCAGGGAAACACAAACTCTCCCTGTAGGATCTGCACTGAGACCTGACTCCAGAGCAATTCCCACAGTTTGGGATCCAGGCAGTGGGCACAAAGCAAACCCAAGGCTGAGACTTCTGCAGCTGAGCTCTACAAACCTCTCCTTGAGCAAATCTTTGTGCTCAGAAATGGTTCCAAACCAAAAAAATAAAAAAAAAAAACCCAAAAAAATATGGATGGGATTAAGAGAACATGGATTCTGCAACTTTGGCTCCACTTTATTTCCTTAAACACTCACCCAACACTGCAGCCAAGGGCGAGTTCCACCAGCTCTTCCCAAACATTCTCTGGGAGAAGAGCTGGCATCCAATGGAGTGGGAATTCAACCTTTGGGACTATTTCCACCAAGCCCAGGGTCTACCTTCATGCTCCTTTTAAAACCTCTTTCCTCATTTTTTTTCTACCTGCAAGCCCCGTGTCTTCTCTGAACACCTCCACCCAAATTTTACATTTCTTGGCTCCAAACCTGCAGAAGCATTGTGTGTGTTTGTGTGTACACTTTCCCAGCAGGATTTTAGCATACATTCTAAGGACTAAATTCACTGGAACCTTCTCATCCTACCCTTCCCCCACTTTTTTATTTTTTTCCCCCTTTTTTCCTTTCTCTTAACTCTTACCACATGTTGTAGAGGCCAGACATGAGTCACACCAAACTCCTTGAGCAGTGGGGAGGGGGAGAGGGGAAGGTTCCTTCACCAGCCAAGAGGGGTCAGTTCCCAGTCTGCCCATTCCACACCCCAGTAACCCCCTCAAAAAAAGTCCCACCAGGCAGCTGGAGACTGAGGAACTAATAAGAAATCCATGAAATGGTGGAGTTCTTTCTTCTATTGACCAGAAACTTTGTAGTGGGTGCCCCAGACCTGGAGTCTCCTGGGTTCAGTGGAGCCTGAGGAGGAGATAAACCTTAGGTGACACTTTTGTACTGAAACAAGGTGAAATCCAAGGCTCCCAGCTCTGGACTGCCTCATCCACCCCTATTTACTCTTCATCTACTCTCTCCCATTGCATCTGTTTCCAGAAGCATCTGTTTCCAGAATCTCCTCTCCAGAAGCTTCCAGAAATTTTCACCAGTTCCATTTGATTTTTTTTTTTTTGGGTTATCAGTCTTTAATTTCAGCAAATTTCTGTTCCATTCCCATCAGCCTCACCGAGGCAGCTTACAAGTCCATGGAGGAGTGATGATTTTGGGGCACATTAAAGGACCATGGAAAAGTCCAAGTGGTCATTTTGGGGAGGATTAGAGGTCCATGGGTAAGTGCAAGTGGTGGTTTTTGGATCATGAAGGGCCATTGAGGGGATGGCAGTGGCATGAAAATCACCAGGAAATGGAATGATCCAGCTGGATCCCTGCAGAGCCAGCTCAGACCTCTCTCCACATCCCATTCCCAAGCTTTTCTGCGTCCATGAGGATTTGCTAACTTGGTTGTGCTCCACACAGAAAACACAGAACAGGCTCAGGCCCAAAGGCTGGGCCCTTCCAAACCCTTCCAAACCCTGCAGAGCTGGAAAATAAAGATGCAGGAGCACAAGTGCCTCTGCCTGGAATGCATTTAATGCTCCCAGCCCTGGCCCAGCAACATTTGTGAGCTCTGCACCAACACAACCAGCAGCACAGGGAATCCCACCTGGATTCAAGGATGACCCACAGACAGGGATATTAAAGGACAAACTGCCAATTCCTTGATTAAAGAACAAGCTTTCAGCACCCAGCAGCTCCCTTACTGCTGAGTTTCCCCCTAAGGCTACAGCCCAGGAAGATTTTTGCTGCTTCTGGGATATTGGTGTTAAAAAAAAAAAAAAAAAGAAAAAAGAAGAAAAAAGAGAGCAATACATTGATGAACTAGTTTGTCATTGTTAACAGCACTGCTGACAAACTCACAGCAGGCCCACTGCGAGGAAGACAGCAGCATGTCTACTGAATGCCTCTTGGAGCTGAGACATGTGCTCTGAATTAGGCAAGGTGTGTAAATTACGACAGCCAGAGCTCTTTGGAGAATGCCCAGGTCTGAGGGATTCTGGTGCACTTTTGTTGCTGCTGCTGCTGCTGCTTTTCCCCGTGGTCCTCCTCTCAAAAGCAGCTTTGCTCCTCGGAGAGAGCTTTAACAGGCTCCAGCTCCTCAAGTGTCATTTGAAAGAAATAAAACTGAAATGCTAAAAAGAAGCCCCGGCTTCTTTTCCTCGTTGCATTCGTTGTTTTACCCTCCCCGACTGGAGCTTAACCTCAGAGGAGAAACAACCTCATGAGGATGGGGGAGGAGAGAGGATGAGACACAGCCTAAAAACATGGTTTGCCTTACACAAAACCATGCATGAAACTACCACACATCTGGGAACATCTGGGAACACCTTGCCTGGAACACGGGCTGCCAGGTGGGTCCCAAAAAAAGCTCCATTTCCAGGAGTGCCCTTACCAGGAACACTCGGAGCTGTTGCTTTTTGAAGGAAACCCTCAATCTTTAAAAAAAACAACACAGAGAGACCTTGAAGCAGAGAATTCAGTTTGCTCTTCTGCCTTTGGACAGCAACGTTGTCCAAACTTCCCATCAAAAACGTTGTAACCTCCCATCAAAAACGTTGTAAACCCTTTCAAGATGGAATTATTGACCTTTCCCTAAACTTACGGCAGAGTCTCATATTCCACAGACTCAGATTCCAAGCACGGAACAAAGTCCCAGTCACAGATTAATTTGGACACTTGGTGCTGGTTATTTTACACTTTCAAAAGCAAAATCCATTAACCTGATTTGAAAGTTGCAAAGAAGGCAGCTCTTATTGAGTAAATTGGCCTGAAATTAGCACACAAACACCAAAATGGGAAGTTGGTAATGGAAAAATTAACTGAAAAATACTTTTATTACTACAGAAGATATCACTTTAAATAATTCAGAAATACTGCTGATCAATCCTGTTCCATGTCCTGCAAGTTTATCTTTGAAAAGGGTTTGGGGATCTGGAGGAGAAAACAAACTTAAAAAATAATCTTAAACAGCTAAAATAATCTCCATTATTAGTTATGCTTCTTTCAGACTTCAGGTATTGCAGTGCAACTCTTCCTCACCTTTACTGGGTTGAAAAAATGTTATTTATTTCCCTGCAATAATAGAAAATACTCTTACAACTTCCAAGAGCTTCTCGCTAAGAGAGGAAAACTTTGCCGTTATCAATTTTTAGAGTTGTTATGCAAACACAAAACCCCAAACAGCTTCCAACCCATTTTTCACCATCAGCCATCTGAGTGAAAGCTTCCCCCTGTCAGCTGGAGCGGAGAGAGGCTGAGCTGTGAAACCAGAGAGGTTCAGTGAGAGGTTTGGACCACCAGAACCCACCAGTTCCTCCTCGCCCTCATCCCTCGGCTCCGGAGTTGTGGTGCTCTTCCCGTCGCTGCAGCAGAGCGTGGGTGGCTCTGCACTCACAGCCCCGTCCTGCTGCAGGGCCCAGAAAACATTCCCATTCTGACATAATCAGCGGTTTATTGCAGGGAAAATGAACCAAATGAAACTTTATCAGCTGGTTAATTAATAAGCAGTTTGCCAGCGCTGGGGTTTTTTTTTTGCCAGATATGGTTGTGTTGGACTTGTTCATCCCACGGCTCCTGCAGGGAATGAACCCAAATGCCAACTGGGCACTGGTGCCTCCAGTGCAGCTTTTCCAGAGCAAAGCACGGAATTTAGGAGGTGCTGTGACAAATTAATCATTTCTGGTGGCAGCTCCAGCTACAGAACCAGATACAAACCCCACCTTCCCTCAGGAAAACAAATCAGAAGCCAGAAGGACAGCAAGGGAAGCAATATCTTCTGTTTGATAAGGAAAAGACACCACTATCATGTTCTCCTAACCAACTTGACACTGTATTACTTTTTTAAAAAATTATTTATGGTTATGTTACTCTGGTAAAAGAAATTTGGACATCAGTTGCCTGTCAGTCCTGTTTGGACTATTTCCCATATAGAGATATACCAGCTGGACGAATTTTGGGCTGAGATCCAAAGCTGGGAGAGCATTTTGATGGAGCAGAAATAGGACATTGTCCAATCCCTCAGCTGAGGGATTTTCCTTCCTTGTTTCAAAGGCAGGAAAGGCACCGCTGAATTTCCAGCACTGTCACCTTCTATCCAAACGGATATTCACCTCTAGTTCCCCCCAGCTCCCGGCTTTCCTCTCTCTATTCCAGCCCTAAACCCATCGGGTGCCTGGAAACAAGGGGCAGATTGAGCCATTCCTGCTTTGGAAGGAGCATCCCTGGCATCCCTCCCTGCTCCCGCGGCAGCCAAGCGCTGGGTGATGACATTTGTCACCGGCAGGTCACGGTGCACTCACATCCTCCCTCCTCACCTCACGTCCTGCCTCCCCTGCCACAGCATTCCCACCTGCTCCAGGGAGCTCCAGGCAGGATTTGGCAGCCCAGCTCCAGACTTTTACTCCCACTTTGAGCCGTGGTACCACAGCTCTGCTCTGACAATCCCAAATGTCACTGGTAACAAGCCAGGCTGATGTTTGTGGTGACCTTAGACCAGGCTCAAAAGCTGCAAGTCAGTTTTCCCACACCAGAGCTGAAGCAGAAAAATATTAACTTTTTTATTCTTTTTCTTTCACAGTTTCCCCCCTCTTATTAATGGAATCTAACTGAGGACTTCCAACCCAAAGCAGTCAGATCTGACTGCTAAAATTGAAGCAAAGACATTAAATTATTTGGTTAAGGGGAAGTGCATCAGATATTAATCAAAACTGGAGTCCCTGGCTTCTGCTTTTCTGGTAATTCCATATCTTTTCCTGCACTGGAATTACCAGGGCTCTCTCATCTCTTCAGATCCTACAGGATAGATTTTTTTAATGGCTGGAGTGATGGTGTAACATTTTCCCATTTCAATCTTTAGGGTTACTGCTCAAAATACAAGGCCAACCCCCAAATCTGAGAAGAGCCAAAGAATTCAACAATCTCAAGCCCCTTTTGAGGCAGGAGATGAGCACGGAGAGAAGCACTCAGGAATAACGGGGGAAGCTGATCTCTGTGAGAAAACCATCGCAACAGGTAAAGGGAGGTGTAACATTATTATCGCCGAGCCATAACTTCTGGAAATACACCCCGGCTTGACGAATTCTTGAAGAAAAAGCCAGTGAGTGTCTGCTGTTATTGGTCTAATGAGCTAACTGTGAAATCCGAGCTAAAGACAGCTCCCTAGTGGCTGCGGCTGCTCCGGGAGCCGGAGCAAACCTCTCCAAAGCCCATCACTGCAAAGCGCTGCTGACAGCTCGGGACTGCGCAGCGCACGGATTTATTTCACAGACAGGAATTTAGCACCCCGAGCCGGCCTCCTGCTTAGCAGGGAAGGTGTTAAAATGCAGAGCCCTCCCCGCACGTGGGGTTTTTTTGGGTTTTGGGGCTGTTTTGTTTTGGTTTTTTTTCCCCCTCCCTGACCCCTCCTCGCACAAAACACAGAAGCAACTCATCAATTTGGTCGCCTGCTCCCGGCTGCGAAACACTCAGCATCCCTTTCCCTCCTAAATATCCCCAAAAATAACACAGCAACACCTCGAGGAGGGAATGCAGGCAGCTGCTCCCGGTGCCAGCTGCAGAACTCCCAAATATTTTGCGTGACCTTTCATCCTACAAATTTATTTATTTCCAAACGGCGGCCGCCTCCTTCCGTACCTGACAGCTCACGAGCACTGAGCTCATCCAGGGAGAGTTACAGGAGGAAAACTGAGGAGCCAAACACTCTCTGATGGTACCTAACCTGTAGAATTCCTGCCTTGTTTTAAACTTTGCCTTCAACTTTGATCACGTAAGCCTCTGTTGTTATTGTTCCCCCCAAATTTGCTTTTAAAGATTAAAAAAGGGGTTTGCAGAGCTTTGCATCGTTTCAGTTTAAGAATGTGTTGATAAATCTGGGGGTGGAAAAACAGCTCAAAACCCATGGCTGCTGGTGCTCAAACACAAATACTCAGATGTTCATGCAGGGAAACTTCATTTCTGTGAACACAACTGCAAAAGCCCTGGAAGATCCCCCCAAAACAGAGGAAATTCAATACAGTTGGCAGCGCAGCCAGGACTGATTACACACACAAACCCTGTCTGCTCACACATCATGCTTCTATTTTTAGATTTTTAGGAAACAAAGAGCCCTTATTAATGGCCATATTCTTGTTTGGGGTAAAGGGAAGGGAATAATTTTGTTTCTATTTCTCCATCAGCCTGCTGGCTTTCGCACAAAGCTCTGAAGCAATTACACTGGCCCGTGCCCTGGATGAGAGACTCAGCAAACATCATTAATGTGATTATTCATTTACTTCATTGAGCTCTTTCTTCTCCCATTCCTGGGTGCAGCACTGAGGGTCTGACACGTCCCTGTGCCAGTGGATGTAGCTCCCATCAAGGCTGGACAGCTGCCTTCAGGGAAACAGCTCCCCTAGTTACAGCAGGAGATTAATTAATAAAATACAGCCAGAGATTCTTGAGCAGGGCCAGGCCAGGGAGCGCAGGGGATGACCTCATCCAGATGGAAAAGCACCAACTTTTAGAACTCTGATTCCACTCACAAAGCCACCCAAAACTGAAGGACTCACAGAGAAAGACACCACAAGCACCTTCTGGATGCTGCAGGTTAAATTTTCTCTTTGGACCCTGATAAAAGGTGCATCTCATTCTCTCTCCTGGAACAAAGTCACTCACGTTGTGCACATTAGATACAATGATCTAGAACAGAATCCTTAAATTCAAAACCAGTAGGGTGGAGAAGGTTTCATTCTCAAAAGTTCTGAAGAGCCAGAAATTTCTAGAAATCAACTTTTAGGGTGATTTTTCCAAGCCAGCCGTTAGATTAGGATTATAATTACTGCTCTAAACTCCTTGGCAGCCCAGCAGATCTGGTCTAAATGGTGATGGGGGAGCTAAAGATTCGATTTTTGCAGTCCCAGACCTTGGTGAATCAGCAGGTGAGCTTCAGAGAAGGTTTCCAGCTGCTGGTTAAAAACATTCTGCCACCAGAAGTGGTAAAATTCAGTCCTTCAGAACCTGATGTCACTGTGAGGAGGCCTCCTGCCACTCCATCAAAAGTTTCTAAACCTTTTAGAACTCTTAAATGATGGATGTTACAAAGCCCTGCTGGCCCACAGTAACCAGGCTCTGTGTTACCCAGTTTACCCACCAGTGACAAATGCATTTGCACTCCCAGGTGAAACCTCTTAAGGGGAAAGGATGAAGTGTGAGCCTGCAGTGCAGAGAAGCTGATCAGAAAATGGCATCATCCTGCACAACGCAGGGCATGGATATGTTAAATGGAATTGTGTGGGGACTTTCTCCTCCACCCACCTGCCAGGCTCCAGATTTTAACAGGAGATACAGGTGTGGACATCAGGGAAACCTTCTGCTGCTCAGGGTTTAGCTTAGAGGAGCATCCAGCTAAGCAGAAGAGCTTGAAAAATCTCATTGCAAGTCTCCTCAATATTGACTCTTCCTCCTTTTAAATCAGATTTATACAAATTGTCCCTCCCCATTTCCCAGAGCACACTTACAGCCATTCATGTGTAGGGCTCAATGTTTTTAGAGGAAATTCTTATCCAGACAGCTCAGCCTGGGAACAAGGCTCCTGGCTGAGACAAAACCTTGGGAAAAGGACACCCCACAGCTCCTGTCAGCACAGGTAAGCAGCTGCTCTGCCTGCTCACAGCTGGAGCTCTGAAATCTGCTGGGCACAGCATCCACCCAGGGGCTCCTGTCGATTCTGCTCTCCCCAAGCAGAGTTTTGACCCTCACAAAAATCTGATCCTTTTTGCTTCATTGCTCTCCTTTTTAGCTCCAGTCATCTGAGGAGAAAACTTCTAGGAGAGCCTCGTCCACAGTTCCAAGCAATGAAGGGGAATACTTTGGGTTTTTAGGTCGGGTTCTGCCCTCACAGACTGAGGAGGGAGGTGAGCAAGGCTGGTTCTGTGCACTGGCAGTGAATTCCAATATCCCTGTGTCCTGCTTTGCCTCCTTCACATCCAGCCCCTTCCTCCCACTCCATGGAACAACCTCTCCCTTACTGCCCCAATTCCCCAAGGTATTCCACCCCAGTATTTCTCTAAGCCTGTTCAGATACCAATATAAGGCAACTGGAGATTAAAAAAACCCCAACAGAACGGGGAGAGATGAAGCTCATTACAGAAAATAACATTAAGTTGGGCAAATGAACCCATTGCACACTTGCAAACATTAGAACTTCTGGTACCAACACAGCACAGGAGAGCTCTGCTCCTCTCCAGCCTCTCCAGGCTGGGGGATTTGGGGTGATCCCTCCTTTGGGGTCCCAGTGATGCAGAGCATCACTGAGGTGCACGGCAGAGAAGCTCAGAACAACACCCAGATTCACACATGAGCTGTGGCAGTTTTGGGTTTTGGTTTTTTTGGGTTTTTTTTTTTAATCCAGCTCTTCACTTTCCCCTGCACAAACCTTCCTCCAATCCCACCCTTCACTGCAATACTGCCAAGGGCAACGTTGCCTCTTGATAATTCCAGCCTTTGTGTGCACCTCCAGGAGGAAGAGACATGCAGAGGGAATTTGGGGGCTGCAGGGAGATGATTTCAAACTGAACCTTAAAAAAAAGGAGAAAATGCAGAGCTGGGTGGCGTGAGGCAGGAAATAAATCCTCTCCCCTCTGATCCACACTACAGATCTCCTCTTCCCCCCACACACATCTGCCAGCACTGGGTATTGAGGGGGGATTGCCTGGAATTCAGCACTTTTTAGGAAGGTCCACATTGGCTGCAGGACCATTTTTGACTCGAGGAGCCCACAGCCCAAACCAATCACAGCTGAACAGCAAGACCTTCCTTCTGTGAAATTTAAATTAAAAGGTGTTAGGAGCAGTCATTTCACTCCCAGAGCCTTCACCAATTAAGCCGAGTGTTCAATATGGTCAGGTCACCCTCTAATTTGGATTTTTCACCCACCCACATGTCAACTCCAAAAAAAAACCAAACCAAAACAAAAAAAAAAAATTGATTTTAAATATTAAAATCATTGTTGCAAGTTGCTGAGCTTAACATAAAGCAAGAGCATAATGAAGGCTACTGGTGGCTGCTGCTGCAAGGGGCTGCACAGCCTGACCCTCACTCCTAATCCCCTGTAAATTCACCCAAAAAGTCACGAACTACATAATATTAGTTCTTACAGGCTGACATATTTCCCTGATCTTTCATGGGCCACATGGGGAAACAGTTTTCGCCTGATCTGAATGAAGAAGAAAAACAGTGATCCTAATCAACCGTTTACCCTTAGTGGCTTCCCTAAACAAATCTGGGAAAGAGCTTAAAGGCTTGGGAATATCCTCGACCCTGCTTGATGCACTGTAATAACCCTACCTAATTATACTGATATAAAAACTAATTGGAAAGATAGCAAATGTCAGGGTAAGATGCAAATTGTAGGGTGTTAATTGCTGAACAGGTGCTGGAATAGAATTAAATGAGCATCTTGATTAGGAGAGTGGAAAAAACAAATGTGGACCCCGAAATCAAGTTGGCCACGTGAATTATTTAGCAGGCTCCTGGTACCAGCAGAGGGGTCGTGTTGGTGTGACCTCTGCTTTGTGAGGGGTGGGCTGGCAAAACAATGCTGAACTCCAGGAGAAAACGTGGCTTAGGAGACAGAGGTGGGGCTGTGGAACAGGGGGAATTTTCAGTGGGATGAGGGAGGAGGATTTTTTATTTTTTTTTTAAATCTAACAAGATAAAGGGGAAGTTTTCCACATGGGTTATTGGGAATCACCGATCCCACAGAATCCCTGAGTGCAGGAGAACACTCAGGTGTGCAGTAACACTGAGGTTGCTGCCTTTTACAGCAAATATTTGGGGATATGAGACCTGGGCCAGACAAAAATGGACTAAAAGCCCGTTTTTGTACCTGCCCACAGGAGGAATTCCCTCCACAGCCAGGAGTCCCGCAGTGACACCGCCGTGGCAGTAAATTTTTTTCACACAGACCCTTCAAAACCCATCTCATGTTTCAGTTGCCACTCAGTGCCCAGCAAACAGATCAGATCAAATGACATCAATTAGAACCAGCGGCCTGGAAACCAGAGCCCCCATCGTTAGCAGGGATGATTTGGGGCACAAGAGTAGAATCACTTTCCTGAAGGATTTTATCCCCACTTTTTAATCTGAGGCGACTTTTTCTTGGTGAAAAAAATTAGAATGCTGCACGAGCCTGCTGAGTATAGAGCCAGGTTTTGTAAAGAAAAGCTTCTTATTTTCAAAGAGTTTCAACAAGTGACAAAACCGACTGAAATGTTTGGCCAGCCATGAAAGAAAAACTATGAAGAATCCTAGAAGATAATTTTTGAGAAACTACCAACAACATTTACATGGTTATCCAGTTCTATGAATTACTTTACACACAATGGTTCAAAGAGCTGTGACGTGGGGAGAAAATAAACATTTCATTTGGGTCCGTTTAACAAACAAACACATTTCCCTGCATAGCAGTAGTCACTATCAGGGGCAAGTTGGAATTATTGCATTATTTTGGAAGCAGCTACAGACCCAGACTAGAGCAGGACCCCAATTCTTCAGGCACAGCACAAACCCTCTGCATTCCAGAGCTTCCCAGGGAGAAAAGATAGAGAGGGAAGAGCTGAAACACCAGAAAAACAGGACAGTTGTCCTGGACAGCCTTAAAATATGAGGAGCATAAAAAAGATATTTAAATTAATATAAGCAAGAGCCAAATTTGAGGCTTTTCAATGCAAATTAAAAGTGCAGAGGACCCACAGCATAGAAGTTGGATGTGGAAATTTTTGTTTTACAAACTAACAAGCTACACTCTCCTTTTAAATGCTGTATCCCAAAATATTCCTGCAGCACTGTGCTCTGCAGTTGTCTCCAGACTAATTCTCCATTAAATACAGTTTTACATGTCAGACCCCTTTTTGCAGGAGGCAGCACAAAGCAGAGTTCACACAGACAATAGGACGTGACTTCCAAAATTCCTCTGACACAGGCACTGGCAGAGGTGGGAATAAAACCCTCGTGCTCCTGACAATTCCTCCAGAGGAAAAACCGACCTGCACAAGGCGACAGTGACACAAAGAGACACAGGGCATGAGAGTGCAGAGCCCTTTTCCCCCACCCAAACACAAAAATCTCAATAAAAAAACCATCTGCAACGGTGCCAAACCTTCAGAGAGGGACATTATTACACCAGGAAATGCAAGAAAGGGACAAGAAAGTGTCAAGGAAATGCAAGAAAGGGACAAGAAAATGTCAAGGAAATGCAAGAAAAGGACAAGAAAGTGATGAGGAAATGCAAGAAAAGGACAAGAAAGTGTGGAGGAAATGCAAGAAAGGGACAAGAAAGTGTCAAGGAAATGCAGGAAAGGGACAAGAAAGTGTCGAGGAAATGCAAGAAAAGGACAAGGAAGTGGTGAGGAAATTCAGGAAAGGGACAAGAAAGTGTTGAGGAAATTCAGGAAAGGGACAAGAAAGTGGTGAGGAAATGCAGGAAAAGGGACAAGTGTTTAGGAAATGCAGGAAATGGACATTGTGCTGCTCCAAGTGGGTCTGCACACACACAGGGATGTGCTGCCATCACCCCGTGCCAGGGGACAGGGACCATGGCAGGGGTGAAATGTCTCACACAGACCTTTGGGGACAAAGGGGGATGACTCCTTGAGGCTGGACACTGCAGGTTTGTGTCGCTGAGAGCTGCCTGCCCTTGGCTCCCAGGGGATTTGACATCCCAGGGGTGACAGGAGAAGGGAGTGGGCGCCGCTTCCCTTCCCCCTCTTCCCCACTTCCCATTCCCGGTGCCCTGGGGTGGGTGCAGCAGTGCAGGACCCACAGCCACCCCTCCCTACTGCAGCCTCCTGGGCTGGAAGCACGAAAATTCCCAGCTCAGGGAATTCTCCAGCTTCAGCTCCACGTCCCGGAGGGGAAGGGGCTGACACTCCGATCCAGTCGTGTCTTGGTTCAGCTCCTCTGTTCAGGGCACGAAGGACCTGAAATGTTGTGTCTGGGGGAGGGTGGTGCTGGGGGCAGAGGGGCTCAATCCATGGGCTGTGCAAAGCCCTGCACGGGAGTTTTGGTGCAGTCCTGGAGGTTTGGTACCTGCATCGAGCTCGGCTGGGCTGGGATGGGGAACTGGGGTGTTAAAAACCACCCCAAAACAGCCCTGAAAAACCTCTGGGCTTCTTACACAGAGAGGAAAGTAAAGTACATGGAAAATACAGGGAATTATTGTTATTATTATTACTATTATTATTGTTGTTGTTGTTATTGTTATTCAAAACAATCTTTAACTTATTAAAGCTTGCAGGAAGATCAAACCTCACACCCTCCTGCAGCTGCTGCAGTGTTAAAGGGAAATCTTTCACACACCAAAGACCTGAAGTACAGGAATATTCCTCATAAAAATTCATTCACGGGTTACAGAATTCTAGAATTAGGATGAAAGAAGTAACTTCAAATTAAATCCTCTTTGACATATCCAGTACAACCCTCAGCTCTGTTATGATATTTTATTATTCTAAAGAACCATCAATTTATGAGTGCAGAACAAGACTGAGCTTCACCCGTCTTCATGTAAAACAATGTTATATTTATCTGTAAAAATATATCTAATAATTTAATATATAATAACACATAATATATAAGGTGTATTATTTAAATATATTGTATTGTAACTATATAATATATATATTTCCATGTAAAAATAAAACCAAGGGGGCACACACTCACACTCCCCATCCCAGGAATGGTTCCTGCTACATTTTAGGCAAATTTCTGGGCAGGACCAGTGTCCTGCCTGTGCTGTTTGGCTGAGGAGGAAGAACTGACAGCGACACTTTTTGAAGGCACCAAAGGAAAGCTGAAAAATGAGAGAACCAGATGTCCCTGAAGGAATGCTGGGAAACGTTTCAGATAAAGAGGAAAGGGGGAAAAAAACCCAACAAAACAAAACAATCTTTAACCAAAACATCCCAGAGGATGGGGGGGGTTTTTTTTGAGGTTCTCTGTGACCTGACACAACACTGGGCAGCTTTTTCTCCCCTCTCTAGCAGAGGGATTTTGACTGGGCAGACACTTTGTCACCACCAGGGGAAGGATTGACAGTGGCAGGGAATCAGTTGGAAAAGTTGTGGTCACTTTTCTTCCAAGCCCTGAGCACCCACGTTCCCAAAGAGAGAAGAGATCTGGAAAACCAAATTCCAAGTGCTCCTAATCCAGATTACAATTTACATTTAAGCACCCCTTACATTTAAGCACTCCTAATCCAAATTACAATTTACATTTAAACACTCCTAATCCAAATTACAATTTACATGCAAGCACTCCTAATCCAAATTACAATTTACCTTCAAGCACTCCTAATCCAAATTTCAATCCAGCACCAGCAAGTTTGAACTCCCAGGGAACTTTCTGGCAGCCATAAATTCCCAGATCATTTCCACAGTAAAAGCTGAAGGTAAATGGGTGTGGAAGGAGGCAGAGCTCAGCTTTATCAGCCACCCAAAACTGCACTCTGTGATTTAGAGTCATGAGAACACGAGAAACTCAAGTTTCATCTTTTCAAAAAAAGGCAACTTCAAAATCTGAATTTTCTTACAGAAAGTTTGTGACTGGAAGGAAGCAGGAGCCCAAATATCAATCTTTGCACTTTGACTTTTCAGGACTTATTTCATTTAAGCTATTTACCCTTCTTATGTTGATGCTTGATAATACAGAGTGTTAATTGCTTTGCTGAACCAGGAACCATTTAAAATAACTCTTTATGATAAGTAAACCTAAGCACGCCTCTTAAAAATTAATTAAATATGATTTGTGAGACGTCAGCACTCAGCTTTGATTTCCTCGTGCCATGAGCTGGTTTCATGTGTTTGTTGTGTGCTGTTCCCAGCCGCTCTAAGCACCCCTGGAACTGCCCTCCCTCTTCCCAAACACTCCAGGATCTTCCCCTCGGGTCTGGTTTGGAAGAAGAACCAAATTTCTGTGTGTTCCTGGTTGATGCAAACCCACTGGTGTTTCTGTGCTCTGGGACACAGAGCCAGCCAATTATTCTTCCCTTTTCTGATACCAACTTCTCCCGCTGAGCTGCAGAGACCCAGGACAAGGAGCCAGAGGGGAAATGAGGAAAACTTTTCCCCTGGAGCAAAGGAAGAGACCTAAGCAGAGAGCAAGGCAGCTCCTGCAAAGATCAGGGTGAAAAGCAGCCTGGTGGCACAGCCAGAGCACAGAACCAGCACAATTCCTCCCACAGTCCATGGAGAAAGTTGCCTGATTCTTTGAGGGAAGCATTGGGAATGCAAGGGAAGGACACTCAGAGGAGGAGCTACACCCAAAACTGTTGTTTTCATTTTTATTTTTATTTTTCTGTTTGTATAGATATAAAACCATTCCAGAATGCTTGAACACAACCTTCCTCCTGCTCCCACTGAAATGACATCACGGATTTGCACAAGATAAATACCCAAACCCATAACACACCATGCAAACAGGAGCTTTGGTGGCTGTTCCCTGCTGGAATAAATAAAAATAAAAATCTCATTCAGCCTGAGAAATGCCATTTCACCAGCCTTATGTCAACTCCTGACAGCCACTGAGAAGGACAAGGCATTAAAAGCCACCACAGGGCAACCAGTTGCCACCTGATTTTCATTTTATTTTCTGGAAACAGCCTTTGTAGGAAGACACAAACTCACGGAGGGAAGAGCTGTTTGCCTAATGGGCTCCCAGCCACTGAGACTAAACAAGCTGACTGCTTAAAAACAACTCGGGAGCCACAGCAGAAGAGAGAAAATTATTGCTTCCTGTCATGACCAAATATTAAACACAGCACACACCTAATGGCTCTATCACTCCCCAGGGAAGGAGCTTTATGAACAATAAAACCCCAGCAGACTTGCACTGTTTGGACTTGGAGGCCTCATTATGGGCTCAGTGATCCAATACAATTTGCAAGCTCGATGGGCTCCACTTGGAGGAAAAGCCACCAAATGTGGAGCTTTGGGATGCCCATGGAGACATTGGCATTTGTTTGTGAGGAAAAGGAGCAGAGGAGATGGGGAGAGAAAGGTAATAAGGAGGAAAAAGAAGGTGACAGCAGAGGATTAAAGATGCAAACCAGGGAGAAAAAAGGGAATGGGGATCACAGCTGCAGAGGGGAAATGTTGTTCCAGGACATCCTTATGTGATCCAGCCTGGAATGCAAGACTTGGGTTCCTCTCCTTCGTGTGGAGTGTGTCCTACAAGCTGTCTCCTACATCATTTTTAAATTATACAAGCTTTTAATGGCTTTAAAATTACTTCTCCAACTGATTTAAGCTTCGGATGCACATTATGTGCCTTCAGTCTCAATCTTTTCTTCACAAGGATTTGGGGTGACGTCCCAAGCAGGACAAAATTGTTTCATAGCCCCTCTGAAAGCAGGAACACATTAACTGGGAGAACTTTTTCAGAGGTGAAGCAATCAGCTCAGAGAGGCTGAAACCCCGGGATGTTTACAGGGGCAGAAAATACGGGAGATCCCACCAGAAACAGATGGTGAAAGGAACACACAGGGCAGGGATGGAGAGAAACAAAAGGTTCAAAAGGAAAGCAAGAGGCAGTAACTAAAAAGCTTAGGGCAGATGAAGTGACAAGTCCATAAAACCAGGTCTAGACAGAGGCCGAGAGGAGTGCAAAAGTGAGAAGGAAGAGTATTTCAGGTCATAAATACACAGAGGATGCTTTCATTAGGATGCAAATACTCTGAAATATTGGCATTTTTATTGATGAGCACAGACAGAGCCAGGCAAACACAGACCCCAGGACTGGAGCTGTCACACACTGCTGCTCTACATACCCAGAATTTCTCCTGCGCTGTTTGCACAGAGAATTTATCCTCAGCTTCTATTCCCAGAGGTGCTTTAGTCCATGGGAAACTTGTTTTCCATTCCCCTTTCCACCACTGCCAACCTCATTGATTCCAATGGCTCCTCACTCTGCTCTCTGTCCTTCTGAGGTCAGCAGCCCCTTGACCTCCTCACTCCCTGTTTTATGAGCACAAACTGGGCCAAATTCCCCCCATTTACAGCAAAAGGCCTCAGTTTAAAGAGGAGCAAGGATTCCCCTGCACCATGTGTAAACTTTGCTCCCAGCTTTGCACTGCTGCTGCAGGATTTAGCCCAGGCACCATCAGTGTCTTTATCTCAACTCATCTAACACGACTGGAATCCATCCATGCTTGTGTCCAAGCTGCTCCAGAGCATCAGAGAAGCTTATCTGATTTATGCAGAACTGCTAAAATCCTTTGGGTCTTGTCTTCACTGGGCTGATTTTCTTAAGGCTCCCAGGCAGTAGTAGCAACAGTCAGATTTTATTTCTTTAAATTATAAAATGCGCCCTTGCTTGGGCTCAGCCACGTTTCCCTTGCAGTTCTCAGGTCAGGACATGAGCTCACTGTTCCAGTTACAGATTGAGTGGAGCTGAAGTGACCAATATTGATGGGTCCTCCCACCCATGTTCCCTCTAACACATCCCAAAAGGCATCTCTGTGTTGGGAGGGCAGAGATGCCCACGGTGACAGCACAAAGGCAGGAGAAAACCTGCACAAACACTGCTGGAAACAAGGTTCCAGCTCTGTTTGACTCCCCAGCGACCTGAAACCAGCAGTGATTCAAACCCATCCCTCATTTCTTGCTCCATTCCCGAAGCAGCAGCACCCAACAGTCCTGGGGGAGAGAAACTTCACCAATTGCTCCAAAAGCACCTCCACTGTGACAGCAACGCTCTGGCACATCACCAGGGTGTTTCCACACATCAGTTCTCTGCAAATGTGCCTTTGTGTTATCAGGGGAAGTCAGAAAGTCTCGTTCATGGTTTATAGTTAAACACGGACCCTGTGGATGGCTACAAAAATACAGGGGCTGTGATGGGGAGAAAGGAGCAGAACCCAGGACTCCCACAGACTCAACCAGACCATTCTTCATTTTTCTGGCACACTCAAAAAGATATCTAAGCTTCTTCTGACTCACCAGCTTGCTGGAAAATCTGTTGTCTGTCAACATTAAATGAAAAAGATTAAGTGACACGAGCTACTCTCCAGTTTTGCCCATTTGCAAGCTTTAAGTGTTTGCACACATCAAAGATTTCAAGATGTTTTGGACAGCAAACTAGCAAAGAATTTTCTTTTTGTCTAAAAGAGCGGGTGAACTAAAAAGAAACAAACAAATTAGGCACTAAGAGAACCACTTGTCAAATGGCTGGGATAGTGCACTTTAAGTTACTGACTCCCCACAAACATCCAGTCTGCTAAAAAATTCATAAAGGGACAGATGGCACAACAGCAGCTCTTTGCAGGAGAGCAGGGTTTAGCAGGGAACAAAGGACTTGGACTCCCTGGGACAAGGGGAGAGATCACTGTAGGTTTGGGGGGCTTGGCAGGGGGGGACTGGGGCACACAGGGAGCTGGGGGAGCTCCTGGGCTCACCCCGCAGCAGATCGTTCACTTTGCCTTGGCCACGGAGAGCAGGAACAATCAAACTCTGCCACGCAGGTCAAATCCTCCTGGCAGCAGGAATGAGAAAAATAAACCCCAAAAACTCCTGTTCAGGGATCTGAAACTGCTCTCCACAGCCAGGCAGCTGCCCATGATTTGTATTAAGGGGGAAACTGAGGCACATGCTCATGTCACTTAAGGTGACAGGGCAAGCCAGTGCCAGTGGGAATTTAATCCAGGCCTCTCCAGTCTTGCTGTTCTGCCTCTGAACAGAAATCTGAAATTTCCTCTGAGGAAATATCGGGTTTTGGGATCACCCCAAAAGGGAGGTGCAAGGGATAAAGTCCTTTTTAGATGGCTAAGAAAATGAGAAAAGGAAGAAAAAGAGAAAAGGAAGAAAAAGAGGAAGAGAAACAGTCAGAAGTCTGCACTTATTTGAAGTTTGATCCTTTTAAATGAAAATTCATCTCTGTGTTTTTTTAGGGAGAAGGAAGTGCGGGGGGAGGGACACACACACACACAGAAGATGTAAAGCCCAGCCCTATTAACCCTGAAGTGAGTTTGAGATTGAAACATCCATCCCTGCACCTCAATTCCACAGCAATTAGAATACAGGATGGAGCCCAGGGCACAGGGATGGGATATCCAGGGCACAGGGATGGATCCCCATGGCACAGGGATGGATCCCCACAGGGCACAGGGATGGATCCCCACAGGGCACAGGGATGGATCCCAGGGCACAGGGATGGATGCCCACAGCTCAGGGATGGATGCCCACAGCTCAGGGATGGATCCCCACAGCTCAGGGATGGATCCCCACAGCTCAGGGATGGAGCCCAGGGCACAGGGATGGATCCCCACAGCTCAGGGATGGATCCCCACAGCTCAGGGATGGATCCCCACAGCTCAGGGATGGATCCCCACAGCTCAGGGATGGATCCCCACAGCTCAGGTATGTCATCCAGCCTCCTCTGCTCCTTCCCAGAGAGACTGACCAGTTGCCAGCTGTGCCCAGGCCTTGTGCTGATGTGGATTTTTGTTAAATAACAGCTCCAAAAGCCTCTATTTTGCTTTTTGCAGCACGCAGCAGCTGCTGTCCCTCCCCACCCACCCCAACCAGTGTGCCCAGTGCTCAGCTGGTGCCACGGGGTGCTGACCCAGCGGGGGACAGTGGTCAACCACTCCAAGATCCCAAATCCCCTCCGTTCCCTCTCCAGCAACAACCACAGCCAATAAATTAATAAAAAGTGCAACACACACCAGAATCTTCCCAGGACAAGTAGGAAGAGTTTAGGAAATGTAGTTCAATGTGGATCGGACACAATTCCTTCTCAGAATTCTGAAAAACTCTGAGCTAAATATTCAGATTCTGAAAGAGATTCTGAGCTAAAAAACCTCATTCTGAAAGAGAAATTCTGAGCTAAAAACCCCTCATTCCAAGAGCCCAAGGGGTGCAGAGGAGGCAGCAGCTACACACAGCACAGGGTTTGTGCTCCCAGGGGTTTTTTTCCCAGTTTTTTTCCCAGTTTTTTTCCCCCAGGTTTTTTTTCCCCAGGTTTTTTTGTGCTGCTCTGAGGAGTTTCCCTTCTAGGAGCAAAAAAACCAAATCTGTCCCACCCTAGTGAGGCTGCGTTGTTAATTGAATTAAGATGTTTTGTCTGAAGACATAGAAATTTCTTCTGACTGTTTAAGAGGTTTCATTTGAATTACGTGCAAATCTCTTTTGGCTGCTTCTGTCTATTAGAAAAGGGGAGGGGAAAAAAGGTAAAAAAAAAAACAGAAAAGCAAATTTTTCAACTAAAAAAGTCACACCAATTCTGTACCACAGAGGCTTCAATTAAACAACTTCAATAAACTCAGTAAAGTATTAAGGGTAACAAGTATACAAAATAATCTCCTCTAAAGAACTTGAATCTTCAAGGAACACAAAGAAAATTTTAAAAAAATCAAAATATCATTGCCAGTTGATGAATTTATATCCAAAACTACACAACTCACCTACAATGAGAGAGAAAATCTGCAGTAAAGTGATTAATTAAATTAATTTGCCTCTCCCACCACCTCTTAATCTTAACACCAAGTTTCTTTTTATTTCCTTCAGCAGGATAGGAAAGGCAACAAATTAATTCTAACACAGGGGTAACAAAATCCAGTTTTCAGCTGGAAGTGCCATCCTCAGAGGAATGAGCTCCCACCCAGCCCCTGCACCTCGAGTCCTGCCTGTGATTTCCAGAAAGGAAACACAAAATTCACTCTCCAGTTTCACCAGGAATATCAAGAAGCACCAATTCAGCCACGAGGGAGGGGGATAAAATGATAATATTTACGGTTTTGGCGTCCCTTAAACCAGCCAATCCCACAGATACCACCTTCAAAAGGTGAACAAAAACCCAGGATGAATCCACCAGAGCTGGAATCCACCACAGGAACGCACCAGAACCAGCTTAACTCTGATAATTCTGGCTGTGCACACTAAGTTAAAGCTTGCTGTGACATTTTGAGAACTGATTGTGGCTCATGTTGTCCAAAACTTTGGAGTGTAAGTGTTTCTGGATTAAAAATGCAACCCCAGCCCTGTGCTCCAGTGGAATTCCCAGTTTTGGACACCTGTCATAGCAGCCCTGCAGGATCTGAGCTGTGCCATCCCTGTTAAATCAGAGGCATCGCTCTGAAATCAAATTCTGACCAGAGTTCCACTGGAATTCTGGCTCAGAACATCACAGGAACTGAAATATTCCAACCTGTCCTGCAGATCTCTGCCAGCAGGAGAGGGCACACACCAAATTTCAGTGGAGAAGTTCCCCTTCATATGGAAACGTTCTCATTTCCAAGAGGGAGTGGAAAAATAACTGCAAGGGCCTTCGGATCTAAATCCAGTCCCCAGAGCAAAGGTCACTGCAGAAATGTTTTATTCAGCATCAGAACTTTTGGAATTCTTTCAAGGAGAAGGAGAAGCCCAACAACAACAACAGGGCTGACATTTTTTTCCCACTGAGCTATTTGTTCCTTGTTAAACAGGGACACGAGTCCCCAGGGTTTGGTGAGCACCAGAGGATTGTGTCTCCCCCCAGCTCACAGCAGGTAAAAAAAAAGTGGGGAGAGAAACAAATAAAGGGGAAATCACTCTCTTGATTGGTTGAACTCGATGACCTTGGGGACTTTTCCAGTCTCAAAGATTCTGGGATTTCATGGCATGGAAATTGTGTTTCACTTTGCTCTCAGTGCTTAGACACAGCTCTGCACAACACAAAGGTGCTTTTGCAGCTCTTCTCTCTCCATTTTCCTTTTCTTCCCTTTGATTCTTTCACCAAGCCAAGCCTCCCCCAGGCAGCAGGGGCAGAGCTGGGATAAATTCTTCTCTCTGGGGCCTAAATCTGATTTACTGACTGCCTTCAACACCAACTGGAGCAGCTTCATCAGGCTGCACCTCTTATTTATTTCCCTCACCGAGCTCCAGAGCTCATCTGGAATGGAGAAACACCCCCAGAAAGGGAAGAACCAACACACCAAAAGGAGCTGCCAGACTGAACCTGGAGGAGGCTGCCAAGCCAAGGGGATGCCTGTTGCTGCTAGTAGGGCAGGCAGGAAAAAAGTTCTGGGCTCAGAACAAATTAGGAGGGGTCTAGATGAAGTTAGGAGAGGCCTTGGAGCAAAACAGGACTGGTTGGGGCTCACTGAGCACAGCGGGTGACTCGTGATGCACATTTTATGCACAGCTGTTGGAAAGGAGAGCCCTGTTCTTGTAGTTTCCATTTAATTTTACATCAGCAGATCCCAAAGCCCCCCAAGGAAACATCAGAATCTTCAGTTTTCACGAGGGCAGGCAGCTGCTTTAGGATTTCAAATTCAGCTGGGGTAGGAACTGCCCCTGTCAAGGTCTCAACCCAGGGGCAAATCCAGGGCTTTCCACCCCGAGCTGCTTCCCAGCAAAATCCAGACTTCAGGCTGGAAAGTTCCCAAATGCACATTCATAGCAAGCATCCACACAGCCAAAAATAAGCTCAAAATTTCATAGGAGAGGTCAAGAGGGCACATCCAGGACTTCTGCTCCCCAAAGAGCCCATTTCACTGCAACTTCCAGCTCTGGCCCCAAGCACAGCCCGTGAGCACAGAATTAAAAGGGAAAACCATGGGCTGAAGGGAGAGGGAGAACCCAGCACCTCCTCAGAGTTCCAAAATTATTTAGATTAACTCTGAGACGGGGGGGGGAAAAAAAATGGAGGAAATTCTTGCAGGTCTTTATTCAAACCAGCTTTACTGCTCGGAGTGCCAAGTCCACGAGAAATACTGTGACAAATAAAGATTCTTAGAAAGGACATAGAAGAGGCCAGGCACAGACAGGCATAAAAACTGCCTCTAAAATCGATGCACTCAGCTCTCCTGTAGCATCTGCTTCAGGGAAAAGGAACCCTTTAACAATTCAGATTATTCTACTGAATAATCTGGGGAAAACCATTTTCTTCCTGGCTTTTCCTTATTTACTGTTCCCCTTCTGGAGCCCTTGCACGTGTGCTCCTTTCTGGAGCAGCTTTGCCTGGTTTTGTTTTTCCCTGTCTGGGCCTTGCTGAACTCCAGCTTCCAAACCCTCTCCTGTCAGTGGGTTCCACCAAGGAAGTTTTCTAAGCTCCCCCAAACACACACAGTTTTTACAGTGCCACTCCATGGTTTAACAAACATTTCTGTGCTTTGCCCAAAAAACCAGCAAAAGAACCCAAACCTGCAGCTGAGTAGTACATGAAGTTGTTCTGCATAAAATTGCTCACAATCCCCAACTTGTCAGATTTAATGTTGCATTTTTTTGCCTTTTTACCCCTCCCTTTCTCCCCACATTTCTACAAAAGTATTGTTCTTTTGTTAAAGCACATTACTGAAGCTGCCAGGTCGCTCCAAGCTTTATCTGCCTCAGAAATCCAGTTGGATCCCATCCCTGGTGAGGAGAGAATGTTCCAGGTGCACACGTGGGATATTTGGTCACAATAAAACCAGAGCTCCGTTTGAAAAATAAACATCCATTTTGTCAAGGCCTCCAAACGACAGACATCAAGAGATCACCAGGGAGAAACAACCTCAGATCGTTCAAAGTGAAAAACCAGAGTTTTGGGATGTTTCTGCAGGAAAAGGAGGATTCCTCTCCTACCTGTCAATGATCACAGGGTCGGATGGAGTCTCATTCCTGTTGCCGCAGCTTTTCTTCTCACAGCACCGACTGGAGAGGGAAAGAAAACCAAAATTAAGGAACCACTGGCACAGTTGAGAGCAAAGAACCAGCTCAAAGTCTGTCAGAAAACCTTCAGCACTCGAAACGTGCCTGGAAGGGTAAAAATTCCGCTTTCCAGAAGGGAAAATTAAGGAAATTGAGTGCCTAAGTCCTGGCTGGTTCCAGCTGCAGTTTGGCACTTGGCTCCCTGCAATCCATTCTGAATTACCCAGCCAAAAATGAACAGCAATACGGGCACACTGGAGACTGAGGTGATATTTATAAAGGTCTAATAAGAGATTAACAGATGTCATAATGTCATTACAGGCAGGACCAAATGGGTTATGTGGGGTTAAAAGTCCATCAAAAGGTGTCAGAACTGACTATAACCAACTTAATGGTTTGGTGCATTCCAGTAATATTATTTTTTTTATATTACTGTAATTTTTTTTTATTATTAAATATCTAAGTTTTATGTGGTGACTGGAAACCTCAGCACCTTACGAAAAGCCAGAAAATGAACATACTTAGATCTTACAAAGGATCTGAAGAAATGTTTTTCAGGCTGGCTTTTGCAATTGTTTCAGTGATAAACCCTTAAGATTAAGCATTAATTTATACACATCAAGTGCTAATATTAAGGACAATAAATAATAATAAAAAAATTAAAATCAAGATACAGTTCCTTATTTTATTTCTATTGATGTAATCACTGACATGGGTGATGCTCCTAGCGCACACAGTAGCTGAGTACCAAGAGTTTAACAGATTTTAAAATGCTCTGAAATCCTCACTTTTAATAACCTGAAGACACAAAAGAAGATTTAAGCTGTTTTCACACTCAGGTTTTCTATTCCAGTCAAAGCCAATGCGGGATGGGGAGGATGGAGGAACCCAAAAGTTTAAAACGCCTCGATCAGAATTCCCACATCCCTCAAAGTCACCACTTCAGAGCCTTTCCAGAGGATATTTTCCAAATTCTGCAGAGGTTTCTGCTCTAATTTACACACAGAAGTTTTGGTGGGTTTTTGTGCAGGGGTGCTGAATGCATTTACAAAGTTCTCAAGCCTTGTGAATATCAGAGCTTTCCAACTGGGGAGCAACTCCAAGCAGAGTTCAAGTAAATAGATGAAAAATATATAAAAATATACAAGCATAGATTGAAAAATATAAATATATAAAAATAAATATATAAAAATAAATATATAAAAATAAATATATAAAAATANAATATATGTATAAAATATCAAAAAAAAAGTAAATAAAGAAATATTAAAATAAATAAATAAATAAGTCCTTGAATTCACTGAAGGCAGAATAAAATACTGAAGTGGGAGTGCTTTTCTTGCCATGCCTAACGTTCAACTACAAATGCCTAAAATGAGCATTTAGACAAAAAAAAAAAAAAA
>VYXD01007645.1:38698-59763 GCA_013397195.1 Hylia prasina
CTTCCATCCTTTCCCCTCCTCGTACTTGACTAAAACACTTCAAAATCAGTCCCTCAACTTCCATCCTTTCCCCTCCTCATACTTGACTAAAACACTTTTAAATCAGTCCATCATCTTCCATCCTTTCCCCTCCTCGTACTTGACTAAAACACTTTAAAATCAGTCCATCATCTTCCACCCTTTCCCCTCCTCGTACTTGACTAAAACGCTTTTCAAATCCACCCCTCAACTTCCCTCCGCTCGCCCCAACACCGAAATAATAATAATAACAATAATAATAAAAAGAAATTAAAAATAAAACAAAATCAAAACCTGCCTCTAATTTCAAACCCAAATAAGCTCACAGCATGGTGGCCTTTGTTTTGTTTTCTCCTGCCCAGCTCCTCCCTGCCATTGCATAACAAAAGTGTCTAAATTCACACCATCTGGCCGATAAAGACGCGGGCCCCAGTGGCCGCCTGGCCCAGCTGATTAGAGCTCCCGTCTAGGCTGAGCCTTGTGGCGAAAGTCACAGCTGTGGGGCTCGCTCCACTCAATACAACTCTGTTATTAGCCAGCTGTAGACCCTGAGACTACTTCTGTTCGAATTATAATACCTTTTAACCCTCCGAGCATTGAGGGCGTCGGGGGCTGCCGGCAGCAGCATAACAACGAGTTTCCTCTTAGCGGGTAATTGGAAGAAAAGGAAGATGATGAGGAGTAGGGGGGGAAGTTGTTCCAGGAGAGGAGGGGGTTTTACCTTCATTTCCAGCCCTCGGGATTGTGTTATTATTCCACACAAACTCACCTAACAGGAGCTGGTCCTATTAGGACGTAAGAAGCCAAATGGGGGGGGGAAAAAAATAAATAAATTCAGGTTGGAAAGGAATAAATGGAGCCTCGCACTGGAAGCGCTGAAAGCAGTAATTATTGAGAGCTGGACTTTCAATGGCTGTGACAGATTGGTGCAGCCGTATCAATATTTGGACAACTTTCCTGCTAAGCAGGCATCTGTCACTGTCTGAGGGAGACACGGGCACTTTCCGAGGCTCATCTCCACGCAGAAAAAAAAATCTCCATGTGTGGTTATGTACAGAAAAATCCCCCCCAAAAAAATCCCTACCTTCAACTAGGGAGGATTGGAAGAGGAGCAGACAGACAGATGGACCCTCCTTGTTTTCCTTTTCAAAAGCAGTAGGCATCAATTTCGACAGCAGAGTGGGTACAGTGCATTAAAATTTTATATACTGTTCCTAATGCAAACTAAACTAGGGGCTTTAAAAATTGATGCTGCCACTTAAGCAGCACACAATGAGGAAGATTTGATTATTGTACTTAAAAGAAATAAAAGAAAATGTCAAGTTTAACTAGAGCTGGAGCCATTCCCCTGGCATTATTCAAAGTGATGTGGTGTAATGCCTCTTCAGAATACGCAGCATCCTGCTCGGAGATACTCCAGGAAAACACGACATTTCAAATCAAATGTCTTCATTAGGTTACAGAGCGCTTTTGATTCCCTTCACTAATCTGTGTTTTACATGGGAAGGACGTCCCTGAGTTGTAATTCTTCCTTGGTTAACCTATCAAGCAGCAGAGCTGAGAATAATCAGGATATTGGCTTAGATTTGTGCCACGCTACCTTAAATCGAGCACGGAGGAGGTTTGCAGGCACCGCTGAGCTCAGAAATATCAAAGCTGAGCAGAGCATCTGACACCAGAAAGGCAGGGAGAGGCAGCAGGGGGAAAGCCCAAATTAATTTTAAATCAAACAAGTCCATTTGGATGAGAAGGCGCTGGAATACTCGAACTTCCAAACCGGGGCTGCGCTCTGTGCAGGGAGAGCAGAGACAAGGAATGGGCTCGCTGCTCTCGTGTCATCACAAACCACAGCCCAACTGCACGAGAAACCTGATTTGTCTTCTCCTGGTTTCACCTGGTTGTCGTGAAACCTTTCAACAACATGGATGCACACACACACACACATATATGTAATTATATACAGGAGTTGTAGATGTGCCAGAGGGTCACTTATACACCTTTGACCTTTGCCACCACAGCACCAGGCCCTTGTGNGTAATTATATACATGAGTTGTAGATGTGCCAGAGTGACCTTTACCACCACAGCACCAGGCCCTTGTGGAGCCCACCCAGTGCACCCCTCAGAGGTGACAGACACTGTGTTTGGGCTCAAATATGGAAATATTGGTCAAAAGCTCGTTTACTTCATCCATGAGAGCAGAGCACAACACAGAAACAAGACATTTGTTTCATGCTGAACACCTGATTCATGCTATGTTAAAAAGTAATGGAATTGTTGACATGATCGAGTATTGAAACTAAGACCTCCCCTTGATAAAAATCCTGCACAAACAAGCTTCTCTCACTGCTACATTAACTTAAAAGGCAGCTTTAATAAAAATAATAATAGAAAAAATCAAGTAGCAAGCTGCACCATTAAAAGAAGCAACATTGAGTCCAAGGGCTTAACCCTCTCCCACTGATACAATAAATCACAAACTGTGTTTAATAAAGGTCACGAATGGGCTTTGCCTCTTGTTTTATGAATGTTCTATGCACATTTTAGCACATTTTAATATAAGAACATTGACTGTTTGCATGATTATATGTCTTGAAAAGAAAAATTTAATTACTCGAGAACAGGAAAAGTAATAAGTTACCATGGAAGCACGACGTACATACTTAAGGTACATGTAAGTTCAGACTTATACAAAAGTTATTAAAAACATCCTCAAGTCATTTCACCCTCTCATTTATAAATTTAAATGCTAAAAATTGTGGCTTATCTTTTTTTGTTTTGTTTTAATTAAAAGCAGAAGGCCCCTAAATATTGTTCAGATGTATAGAAAGGAAGGGTTTGAGGGTTTCTTCTTTTGGAGTAGAACTGCCCAAAATTAAAGAATATTAATGATGCTGCTTTAATTAAGAAAATTTAAATATTTCACCAAAAGAAGTTACATGAAGAGCACCTCCCAGTTTCCAGGCAAAAATATATAAGTTAAACTGCTCATTCTCATAAGGTGAGCAGAAATTTTATGAGCTATAAGAATATAGAAGTCTTGATTTAAAGGCCTCCTTTAAACAAAAATAGTGCAGCTGTAGTTGCTCAATCTCCTGCAGGAAAAATCAATAGCAAAAAAAAATAGGAAACCCCCCCAAAATCTGTTTTGAACCCAAGCAAGCATTACCCACATAAAGAGAAACTCTTCTTACACAAAGACCCTCTCTGAGGCAACAGCAAAACAAACAAACAACAAAATCAAACTCTCCCCACCTAAAATTTCCTTTCCTCCCAGCATTTGGGGCAGCAAAGCTCACAAACGATGTGTTAATAAAATTCCTCTTACCTGCACATGACCTCGTGGGTGAGCAACACCCTGCACATCTCGGGGTTCTTGTTCTGGCCCTCGTAAGTTATGGGCTACAAAAACGAAGAGAAGGGGTAAGGCAGGAGCACCAGGAGTTATTTATCCCTCAGGACATTCAGATGTGAGGGGAAGGGGTTTTAGCACTGCTCAGCATCAACTCCTTCCCCTTCACGTGCAGGGAAAAGAGCTTTGCCTTAAACATCACTGCAAAGTGGGTAAAAACCTGCAGCCCACAGAGGGGGAAGAAAATAAAAGAGGCTTAAGAGTTTTCGGTTACCCTCCAAAGCAGGTCTGCAGGGCGGCAGAGCAGGAGACCCAGGTGAACCAGAGGAGGGAAAACATGCACGGGAATGTCGAGCAAACACAAGGACCAGGTGGGACAGGGCAGCCCTGCTCACCTGCTTGGTGACAGAATCAATGAGCCTCACATAGAGATCCTGCTCCGTCCTGACACCTGCAGCGAGGGAGAAGGGGGGTAAATAAACACTCCACGGGCACCTTGCCCTAAAAGCAGCAGAACAAACCCAGTTCAGCGCCGCGTTTTACCCTCGGCATCCCGGCTGCTTCTGTCCCCCAAGCCTACCTCAACCCCAGGGCCCATCCCTGCACTGAAGGGGCCTCGAGCAGAGGAAATTGGGTTTATTTTGGAAGCCACAGCACCTCCAGGCAGACCTGCACAGCCCCCAGGAGGTGCCAGGGAAGGGCACTCACCGTTGCTGTAGAGGAGCTGGAGTTTGTAGTGTGTGCCGTTGTTCGTCTTCTCGTTGCCTTGCTCCTGAAAGGGAATTTGGGAAAAAAAAAAAAAAAGGGGGAGAAAAAAAAAAAAAAAAAATCCTTCCAGAACTTACACTTGGCACACTTAAAATGCGAGAGCTGATAATCATGATGGAAGTGACAACAAAGTTCATTAAAATTCTAAGAGGTGAATCCACTGATTGGGATGTATTAACCTTCCGAGTGACCCAGGACAAACTACAAAATCCTGCTGACATCTTCTCCTGTAGGAGTTCAAGAACTTCTCCCCCTCTCTTATCTGCCATTATGCTCCCAACTTTTTCAAGGCTATAAATTGAGAGGAATTTGTGCATTTCAGATCAGTTAATATAAAGCAGATTGACAGCGGGCAAACACAACGGCTTTTGATTCCGATGTGATCACTGCTTTGCAATAGTGCTACTTTGAGGAAAAATTGTTATTTATTTCCTGCAGGTTGCGTTACAGGGACGTTTCTTACACGTTTTTTTTTTTAAATGTAATTCCCCCTAATTAATAAGATAATTATTTATGATTCACAGTTCAGAAAGATCTTGTTCGTGGCTAAGAAAATAATTGAAAAAATGCAGAGTGAGCAAGACATGGAATTAAAATGCAAAAGCAAATGCTTTTCAAGTCCTGCCATTGACTTTGGAGCCTTAGGAAATACATAGAACCACGCTCAAGGATAATCTGACATATTACAGGTCAGATTCCACTTCTGTTTGGGTGCTAATAAAACCTGGAAGATGCGGTAAGCAAAAAAAAAATAAATAAATAAAATAAAAGTGCATTTATCCCCCCATGAATTTAATTTATTTTATTATTAGTGGGTGAATGAAATTCCTGATACAGAACGGAGGCTTCCAACCCTTTTTAACTGCAGCAGCACAGACTGGGCTCCAGCTCTGCCACAGCACCTGAGCCCTGACCAAACCACGGCTCTATTTTATTGGGGACAACAGGTATTAGAAGCTGGCAGCTCAGCGGGGAGAGAAGACCAAAATTGGAGAGGAAAAGAGGAAGAAGAAGAGTAAGGAGCCTTACTTTATCATTTTCTACAAAGTCCACAAAAGCTGTCCTCTCTATTTCCACGGGCTGCCCCTGTCTGTCGTAGAGAGCCAGAACAAAGTGAAAGAAATTGGATTTCCTCAAGTTGGAGGGTGGCTGCTTTTCAAAGTGGGCTCTGGACAAAGCTACTCCGCTGTGGAGGAAACACACGGGATGGGGTGAGGGGGGAGAGACAAAGACATTACCAGGTTGTGCAGCAGTAAAGGCAAAACAACAACACAGAAGGCAGAGCACGCTCGGGCCGTCCCTTGGCTGCCGGAACCCGAATTTCCCATTTCTCAGGGCTAAAGGCAGCGTGTGTCCTCCTGCCTCCGCTCCTTTCCCTGCCTGTCACCGCTCCTCGCTGGAATGGGAAGGGGCTGGAACGTGCCGGAGGCTCTGCGAGTGCTCTTTGCACATCCCTTTTTTCCCGCAGGAGAAAACAAGCGACCCTAAAAATCTTTTCTGCCGGCGCGCTGTCAGCTCGGGGGCATCTCCGTTTTGGTCAGAGACAGCGACTTCGGAGCAGAGCAGCGACTTCCCTCGGCAGCGAAGTTTGAATTTAGTCCCGGACTTACTTGAACCGATTCCTGCGAATTGCATCTCTGATTTAAGCCGAAAGAATTTAGTCTCGGGTTAGCCAGCCCTTGCGAAAACCTTGTCCCTGACTGCAGAAAACGTTTTGATGTTTCCCACGCGTTTCCCGGCTTGGAAAGATTCAAATGCTTCTGTTTTCTTAGTGAAATTAGTTGTAGTTCCCTCTCCCTAAAGCAAATTTCTACTTATTGCAAGAAAATAGGCGCACATGAGCACCTCCGAATTATTTAATGGGCAGATTCGGTTTATGTGCCAGACTAGTTCGGGGTTGGACAGGTTTGGGTTTGAGTCCTCAAAACAGCTCCAGAGCACTGGCAAAAGTATTCGGCTCGTTCAGAGAACTACAGATGTTTCCCTGCGTTTTCCTTGCCAATGAGGGACGGTGTGAACTCACCACATCCGCCACAACTGCACCCAGCCTGGGGCTTCCTCTCGTCCCGCGTGTAAAAATCGGGATTTATCGGTTTGTTGGGGATATCTGGGAGGAAAAGCTGGCGATGCCAGCGGGCAGCACCACCCGGCTGCGCCTCCGCCGCTCCCGTGAATTGGACCCTTCTGAGGGGCCGTTTCCTTTTACTTTCGATTTCCTCAAGGATAAACCTCTTCCCCCTCAACCGTGTTTATTAAACGCTCTATCGACATTCATAAAACTCTGATAACTCCTCCCATGGCGTTTGGAAAACCTTGCTGCCGGATCAGGCCGTGGGTGGGGGCATGGATGTTCTATTTCTAAAACGTCCCTGTTTATCTGAGGTCCCCTCTGCTGTTCCATGCCCTTCACCTTGTATCGAATACTAAATAAAATCAGGCTTACACCCGGGGTTCCCAATTCAGCCTTCCCCGACGCTATTACTTTTTGAAAAACTTTTTTTTTAAAACCCAGAGAGCAAGAAGAAGGGGAAAAAATACCTAAAAGAGTTTTCATCGTCTTACCCCTAACGGGAAGAGACTGGGGTAACTGTCCTGTGCCGACTCGGCTGGGAAGAGAAAATAAAAGGGGGGCGTGAAGGGAGATAACCCGCCCAAAGGAGCGGAAAACGAACAGCCAGGCCGCAATTTCGGGGTGTTCGGCTCATTTCGGCTCAGCAGAGACCGCTCGGGCAGGTGCTCCAGGCGGGCGGGCACGGGATGCCCGCGGGCTGCGGGATGCCCGCGGGGACCCGCGGTGCTTGTGCCCTGCCCTGCTCCCTCAGACCCTGCTCCGCCTGCCCTGAGCCCCCGGGTGAAGGTTTGGGCAACGCCCGCCAGGAATTAAGCAAAACAATTTGGGCCGTGGGAGCTGGGGTTTGACGTCTACATTTAATTCTAACTTGGACCCCTCGTGTTCGGCTGTCGGGGCCAGCAAGCAGAGACCCTGGATGGCTGGGAACAACCAGTCCAGGGCCTCACACATCTTCCTGGGGCGGAAAATAAAAAGGGTGATCCCATCTCGCTGTCATCTGAGCCCCGCACTGGGTTTTAGGGCTCCTGATGCTCTCCGGTTTTGGAGCGCTGCTGCCTAGCTCTAGCTCCAGCCTTCACTTCTCGCTGACTGGAGGAGACCCGGAGGGGGATAGAGATGAAGAAATAAATTTAATATCAAATGCGAACAACAAGGCGTAAAGAAAAGGTCTGCTTAAAAAAAAAAATAAAATAACAAGCAGGGGGAAAGTGGGAGAGAAATAGTCACGGTTACCTTTGTGCTGCTACGTTTGCATCCACAACCCCAACGTTTCTGACCCAGGACCTGACGGAATCCATCTCAGAACCTAGAGATTTGTCTTTCAGAATTGGTCCTCTTCCTAAAGTATCTTGAATTCCAAACATTTAAAAAGTCTATTCCAACTAGCAACAGTTTCCTTTTGGGAGATAAGAGAGAAGGGGGAAAAAAAAAAAAAAAAGAAAAAAAAAAGAAAAACAAAACGACGCAGCCTTCGAATCTGACACGCAAATCCCAGGAAAGTGAAGTTCAGCTTTAAAACCAACTTCTGCTTTTCAACGCTACGTGTTTTTAACGCCTTCAAACGGGGGGAAGAAAGTTTTTCCTCTTGCCAAGTAAAAGTCACGCTGATTCAGTCTTGCCTGGTGTCATCATCCTTCACACGCAGGCGAGGGGAGCCGCATCCAGAAACCCACCGCCGCTGAGGAGGATCACCTGCTCCTCAAACAGACAACGAGGAGGATCGATCGCTGCCTAATCCAGGAAGAAGGAAGGGAGGCAGGGAGGGTGGAAAACAAGCCAGGCGTGGGGCAAATCGCGACAGAAGGGCAGGGTCGGAGCGGAGGAGCGGCCGGTCCCACCCCGCGCGCGGGCAGCGCCGGCATGAATGGGCCACACGGTGGGAGCGGGCGGCGCGCGGGGGGCGGGGCCCCGCTCCAAATAAGGGTGTCTCATTTGCATACCGCGTCGCCATTGGTTGAGCCGCGCCGCCGCGCTCCGCCCCCCTCCTCCGCGCTCCGCCCCCTTCACCGCGCGGCTCCGGGGATGGAAGGAGCGCGCCCGGGCAGGGGAAGCGCGGGGATGTCGCGATAGGGATGTCGCGGTGGGGATGTCGCCATGGGGATGTCGCCATGGGGATGTCGCGACCGAGTTGTGGGTACTGCTTATGGTCATAGCCCGGCAGCCCCACACCGAGCGGCGCTGCCCCAGAGCGCACGTACTGCGCTAAAGCAGCGGGACCGGCGCCCGCCCTGGCACGGGAACCGCCAGTTTACGGTGGTGGGTTTATCGTCCCAGGCCGGCAGCTCCACACCAAAGCGTGCTGCCCCAGAACGAATAAACTGCGCTGAAGCTGCGGGACCGGGCTGGAAGGAGCGCGCTCGCCTCGCCGCAGCAGAAGCCCGGGCAAGGGAAACAGTGGGTTTATATCGCGATGGGTTATCGCGATGGGTTATCGCGATGGGTTATGGCCAGGGCCCGGCAGCCTCACACCGAGCGGCGCTGCCCCAGCCCGCACAGAGTGCGCTGAGATCGTGGGGCCGGAGCGGGAGGAGCGCGCCCGTCCCGGGACAGCCGGAGCCGGGCACGGCAGCCGCGGGTTCATCGCGATGTCCCGACATCCTCACCCCGACGTGTGCTGCCCCAGAACACCCAAACCGTGCTAAAAGCAGCGATCTCTGTCCGGCTGCCCGGCTGCCAAAGCCGCCGCACCCGCAGTGGCCGCTCCGCTGGCAGGCGGGGGATTTAAAATGAAAAATTGCTGGGAGGGAGAGAAGTGGCTCTGGGGAAGGGCGCAGGCAGGGGCTGCCGGCAGGGCAAGAGCCGGCCCGAGACTGCCAGGCACCCGGCAGACCCCAAAGTCACACCCTGAGCGCTGTCAGGTCTCACCTTAAAACTTTTTCTAACATCCCATGTAGGCAACATTTCCCATTAGAGGAAACCGGAGCTCTGCCCAGCCCGGCCCGCCGTGACCCGGGACCATTCCTACGTCTGCATTTATTTCAGTTTATTTTTTTAAACTGCTCTGCCTTGGCGATATTTTCCTCCTGGCCTTTTTGTATTCTGATCCGTGTATAGATCTGCCTCTGAAATCTATATAACACCAACGCGAAAACAGATTTCGAGACAATGAATGCAAATCTGTGCTCAGAGACCATCTGCCAGATGAGGGAATCAGATGTTCGGTAGTTAAAGGCACAGCGCAAGGATTCAAGTATTTCCTTGACTCATTATGTGCAGCTCCTCTCTTTAACCTGCTTAAATTTTTTATTTTAGTTTTTAAAACGGGATAGAACTATAATTTCCTTTTCAGAATAAATCCGCGCTCCTTCCATCCACGTTCAGCCGCGACTCAAAAAAGCCACCTATTAGATACCAGATTATTTTCACGGAGCCTCCAAAAAGAATCTCAAATTAAAACCTGCCCATAAAACTTTCATAAAAACGTATCCTCAATTCAGGCACGACTGAGGGCAAAGCCGGGACTCAGATTTATTCTGTCTACATAAGTGACAGACATGGCATTGGATGAACTGATACCGCTCGCCCAATCTTTGCTCAAGGAAATTTGCCGTGCTCACCCACCTCCCCAAATGGATAAATATGCAGGAAGTGATTTTGCCGGGTTAGCAAAAGGCGAGGCTGGCGTGATTTTAACGTTAGAGAGAAGCAGCAGCACTTAGACGGAGCTACAGGGTGGAGGCCAATATTTCAGGATACGATCTCAGCATCTCTGAGATGCAGTTTCTCTTGTATTAAAAAGCCCAAACCAACCAAACAGGGCAAGATATTAAAAAAAAATATATACTAATAAAAGTGAGAAAGCAGAGCATACAAGGCAATATCCAGGCTATGGTGAGGCATATTATAGTGGTTTTGGTTTTTTTTTTTTTACCATTTCGCAATAGGCGTGGGTACGTTTCCTGGAAGAAAAGCCCCTCTTTGTACTAAGATAATTTCTGGCAACACCACTCCGACCCTTCCTACGTTCGCTCCTAAACCCGGGGCAGGAGCGGAAGGGGAGGGGGCGGAATTCCCCCTCGCTGCCACCTTGGCCGGTGCGTTCGGGAGCAGAGAACGCTCCCCGCTAAGCCGAGCCCATCTCTCCCCTGGAGATAAAGCCGAGCTTATCCCCGCCAGGTCGGTTCCAAGCCGGGCGCTCTGTCAGCGCCGCGAACAAAGGGGACTCACTCGCGTGCCCCGGCCCCGGGGGAGCCCCGCTTTTAGGGATTCGTGCTGGGTCAGAGGGCAGCGCCGCAGGTCAGGGGAGATGCGCTCCCTTCGCCCCGCGCAGCTGCCGCCAGAATTGGGAGCTCCAGGCGCAGATGCAGCGAGCATCGTCCCCACCCCCGGCCCCGCGGGGGCTGTGGGGTGTCCCCTCCCCGCTGAGCCGCTCTTTGGGGGCGCAGTTCGCTCCCCCAGCCAAGTTTCTCGCCTTTAAGATACGATGCAAAAGCACACGGGTCCTTGAATACTTCTGAAATTATGGACTCCTGCTCTAGATTCCCCGTTTGAAGCCCCAAACTGTATTTAAAGCAAGCGAAAAGACCCTCGCTCGGACTCTTCTGATGCAAATTCGCTCAGAAAAAAAAAAAGGGAGAAAAAAAAAAAAATCGGCGTTTAGCCCCGTGCGACAGCCGATAAATCTGGGTTTGCACTTTAGAGGTTTCCGCAGTTCGGCTCGGGGAGTCGGATGCACCGGCAGGTAAACGGCACCGCGGAACTCTGGCAGGGAAAAAAAAACCCAAAAACGACCTTGGAGAGCTCGGTAAAGCGAGGGGAGGCTCCAGCAGCGCGTCCGCCGTGCCGTAAATACAATTACAGACACACACGGGAGCGCAGGCTTTGGGAAGCGGCTCCGGCTCCCGGGGTCTCCGGGCGGAGGGAGGGGAAGGACATCGGGCCGGGCACTCCCCGCATCTCCCGGGCTCGGGGGGTCCCTCCCGGCCGCCCCCCAATCCCCGCACGGCTTTCCGTCCCTCGGGTTTCATCCCGCGAATCGCTCCGAGCGATTTTCTCCCTCGGACTAAAAGAGAGAGCGGGGGGCAGTGGGGGTGGAAAGCAACTGGTTCGGTGAGGGCTGATCATTTCCTTCTGGAGGAAGAGTTATTCCCCTCCAGACTGCCGCACTCGTTTCCACATGCCGGGGTCAAAGTGACAGGTGAGGCAGGTTTGACGCGGTAAAGAGAGATGCTCGTCTTTGTTCGCGGGTTTTTAACGGCGTCGTTCCACGCGCCGGAGTCAACTTTCACTCCTCGGCGCATCTCTGCAGCTCCCAGCAGGAAGAGAGGGGGATAGAAGAGAATATTTAAGCCATTTAAAGCATAACCTTCAGCTACTGTTGTTTCCTCGCACGTTTAAGGGGTGAATGTCAGCAAAAAAGAGAAAAGAAAAAAAAAGTTAAGCTAAGCCAAAAGATGGCACTTTTCGAAGGAAACTATTTAATTCTTGTTCCTATTCATTTGCGAGAATTCACCAACCTTCAGGTGCCTCAAGGGAACGAATTGTAGGTTAAAATTATCAGCGTCAGAATGGCGAAGGACAACTAATATATTTCCCTCTTTACCCACTAATCTCCCTGGAAGGTTCATTTTTCCAGTACACCTGTAGCAGAAGAATAAATGTAAAAATAACTGTGCCTTTTGGAGACGTTTCCTTAAGCTGGTAACAGCTTCAGGTTCTGAGCCAGGCGTTCAAGCACGCACCCATCCCACTTTTAGCAGTACAATAACGGTATTCAACGAACAAAGAAGTCCCCGAAAATAACTTTAAAGAGCCGAACGTCAGCGTAAACAAAATGTTCACTCGCACGGGATAGCTTGTGATAGAAATGTGGCTACAAAACCCAGGAGCAGGCTGAGTCCTGAGCTGTGGGATGAGGAGAGTGAGGAGAGCAGACTGCTCCGACTGCTGCAAGACCACTCTGGATTTACAAGACCCTCGATTTAACTGAAATAAAAACATACAGAAAGAAAAAAAAAGCTGCTTAACACGTTTTTAACAGGGGAGGTTTGAAGCAGCTCAGGTGGGCGCAACTAAATCCTGAAAGCAACTTGAGTTCTTAACTGCACAAACTGCAAAACAGCGTCTAAAGCACTGCAGTGCTTTCCTTTGTATTTGTCATAAACCTAGTTTTATGGTTTATGACAAATATAACCATCACATTTCTCAGAAGAGAACACTCCATCCGATGGCTGGAAAAAAGCTGAAACCCCCCCCAAGAATAAAAGAATAGCAAATAAGCAGAGACACGGGTTTACAGCTGGGAACTGGTGAGCCCTACCTGGTCTCTGCCTCTCTCTCTCCCCCTTCCCTCTGGCACCATAAAGGCACCATTTACTGCCGGCAGCGCCCCACACTCGCCAGCCCTCACAAACTGCCAGGCTGCGGAGATTCCGCCCGTCACAGTTATACGCGGCGGACAAAGGAATGCTTTCAAACTTACAGATGCATAAGTAAACATTTAATAACTTCTTCCCCCGCCTCATCTTTCCCAAAAGAGAGAAAACCTTGTGTCCATCGGATCCACTCCCGAGTCTCCTGCTCACTCCAATAAGTAGGTGTTTTTCTTTTTGCTAGAACAGAAAAACACATCTGCTACGTTTTACATCCAACTTTTTTTTCTTTTTCTCCTAAAAGATACTTTTACTGCCTTTTGCCTAGCATAGTTTTTGGAACACGTTAGCAAATAATATTTTACCGTGGGGAGTGTGTGTTCCATTTTATTTTATAATGCAGATTTGAGGAGTCGTAGGGCTGAAGTTTGTTTTTGTAGCCACATGGAGGTTTGAGGCAGCAACCACACTCAGGAAAAACACTTGCAGCGGGTGTATATTTGTGCTGGGATCCTCTCCCTCACTTTGCACTTTATGGGAAGCAATCAAAGTCAACTTTTCAATATGTCTTTGTACACAAACTCTCTGAAACGTTCACCAGGAAGGAGTTTAGGTTATCACAGCCTTTCCAGTTCCAGGTGCATGCTTAGGATCCAACCCCAGCTGTCCAACAGAGTCTGCACAAGCAATGGGATAAATGCAGGCACACTGGAGATCAGAATTCAATTAATTCATTAACTCAGGAACCAAATAAAAGTGGCCCCCAGAACTGCAAACGCTGTTACAGTGGCACTTCACCTACTCTAGTCACTCAAGTGGTCTTACAAGAATTACCTGACAATACAGACATGCTTAACCTCATGCTCAAACATCTGCACAGTGAGGGCCTGGTTTTTATTTCTCGACTCAAGTGAATGCAGCCCTGCCTTAAACAGGTGTCTCACTTTAATTACATCAATAGTCACTCCCAAGTGATGCCACAGGGACACTTGGCCAGCTCAAAAGTCAGCAGACCTTAAGCAGCTCGCTAGATAAAAACCCTTCCTTTAAAAAGTGTTTAAAAATATAAAAAGTGCAGATTTCTGTAGTTCTTCCATGAAGTACAAGCTAATATTTAAACTGGAATACTCTCGAGTGACAGGGATATAAAAACTGCTTTGATGCAAACTGGTATTGTGGCAGGAATATGCAAATTGTGTTTAATTCCAAATTTGCCAGTTTTGCCCTTGACTGATGGACAAGTCAGGGCACATTATGATTAGGAAAATCACTTGAATGGTCAATAATCATAATACCTGCCTCTTTTTGTGTCTTCTTTTAAAGCATCTGCTAATAGAAGCTAAAATAAAATACACAAAATATCTAATCTAATCTGTCTATTCCTACATTCTTTCCGTAAGGCAAGAAAGAGGCATTAAAAACCCCCAATATTTACAACCTCGGAGAGAGAGCTCAGCTCTTCTCTGAATCACACTAAACAAAGAAACTCCAGGTTATTTGGTGGAACAGAACTATCAACGCACCTCACTCCAGAAAGCCAACAGGATTTCTGCCTGCCAGCTCACACAGCCAGGTTCTGATCCTGAGGAGATCAGCAGCTCTATCAGAAGCTGATTTCGTGTGACACCAGCTCCTCTCATCAGATCTTGCCATGTTTACTTCCCACCACCAGCAAAAATGCCAAAACCAAAGGCTCAAAATTCATGTCAGCAGGATCTAGGTTAGTCTAAACATTATCTTCCAGGAGGTAAGAAACCTTCCCAGAGCTTCAGGCCTTCTGCACTATTTAATTACAGTTTACCATTTGAACTGTTTCTTTCATCACTGATTTTAACAGGCTGAGCAGCAGTGCTTTGAAAGTTTCTCACACCTAAACAGTTCTGATACTTAAAAGGATTCCATCAGCCTGGCTGTAAAGCACCACGTTTTCATCAGTTAAGTGAGTAAAAAGAATATATTTTCCTAAATAGTCTGATACTCTTTCTGTATTTCAAGAGAAGGCTCTGCTTGCTAGACAGAAACGGCTACAGAAATATCTTCAAATGAAAGCTGCAACTTGTTCTTACCAGGACTGATCTTGCTGCAGACTGTGAATGGAAGAAAGGAAATTGTATGCCATATGCTTCAACATATTCCAGCCTTCAGATGCTCTGAACACATGCTCTGGAAAACAACAGAGGGTGTTTTCCTTCCCTAAAGCCAAAGAATGCATGTGGACCACAAAGCTGTGTCTGCTCAGGGTGCTCTGAAACCCTCTGAACTTCTCAGCTGCTTTGTTGTCACCGGTGTCCTGTGGACCTGGGATCAGCCACGGCTGTTTTTTTGCCTTCAGCATCAATTTGAGGCACGTGAGTATCAGAGAAGTGCTCAGTGACCATTGCTGTGGCTTGGTCAAAGGCATGTCACACGTGTCACAAACCTTTAACATTCTCTATCTGCTCTCTGCCTGCACTGATACCTCCCTTTGGAGGCCAAAACTCCAAATTTTGTGCTCTCAACTGACTCTGTGCTTTCACACCGTCCTCATACCCGAGGTCTGACCCAGGTGAGGTAAAACTCCTTTGCTGCACTGCCCACAATCCAAACTTTAGGAGAAATAATGAGAATGAGGATGGAGCAGAGGTACAGACAGGGGAGGCAGGAGGAGGAAACACAACCTCAGAACACCCAGGATGACACAATATAATCTGATCAGGAGTTGCTGTTCACTTTTCCCTTCCCTGCAGTCCTGTTGGGTCAGGGCAGTGTGCAAGAAGGACAGAAGGAAAGAGGACATCACCCTCCAGGAGTGACAACCCTCGAGCCTAGAAACCACCTGATGCTCGAGGGGCTTGAGCCCCAAGATTTGATATCTGAGCCCCGCAGTTTGAGACCCCCACGAGCTGCACTCCAGGACAAAACCTCCCAACAGTGGGTTTTGCTCTGAGCTGTGCACAGGCACCTCCAGACCCCGAGGTGAGCAGGCAGTGGGACACACACACACAGGGAAGGGCAGGCTGGAGAGCAGCACAGCACGTGCAGCCTCCCGAGGGGAAGGACATCCCGCAGGATTCCCCGTGGCATCTGGTTTTTCCTGGAGCAGAATGTGAATAATGCTCACGGTGACAGAGCCTACAGGCAATAAAAGGCCTTGGCAGGTATCAAGCAGCTCCAAACTTTGCTTTGGCTCCCTGCCAGCTGCCACAGCCAGCCAGCACTTCCTACTCCAGCCCAGGACCAGTGACCATTAAGGAATTACATGGCCTTGCTGGTTTCCAGTGAGAAAACAGAGAAAATGTATCATATTTTCATTTTAAAAAAAATCCCCCGGAAAACAGAAAGGAAGGAATTTGTGTTTCACACACACCTGCCCCCATTTTTAATATATGTTTCTAATGGATAAGGAAATTGTTATTATTCACATATCCAGCTGCCAAGGCTCCAAACAAGAACATGGGTTGGGAAGCCAAGGAAAAAAATCTCTACTTTTATTATCAACCTTTGTCCAAACAGCACGGGAAGGCTCAAAGCAAGAATCCAGAGCTCCCCAGTGCTAAGCTGTTCACAGGAATTTGTAAAGAGCTCCAAGGAGAACTCGAGTGTGAGAAGAAATAAGTCTACAGGGTGAGATAAGTAAGAAAGCAGAATTTTTCTGGGCATTCTTAGTCCTGCATAGCATTCATCTTAAGCAGATTTGGCCAAGAGGTAACAACTGCATTTCAAAGCAAAAAAATCACATTCTATCATTTCCACTGCTATTCCTTTTTTTTTTTTTTTTTCTTTTGTCAGCATTACCAATCAGGCAAAATACTTTGTATTAACTAATAAGTGATATTAAGAAACACTTCTAATTTCACAACTCCAAACCATAAAAGAAAGAAGTTTTCTTCAGTGACTGGTCCACTTTGGGAGCTTGCTTTTGGGAGAACTGGCACAGTTAAATTCTTCCTGTTTTCCCACAGATTTTCATTTCTTGATTATTTCTCCCTGTAGTTTCAATAAAATTCTATGATCCAGTCAGATTCGAATGGGTTGTTCCTTCATTATTCAGGCCCAAGTTGACAAACCCCATTTCAGAGAGCACCAAGCCCTGTTGCTCAGCATCTGCTGAAGGTAAATGCTGCAGCATCACTCCCGTCCCATAAAAAGTGGGAAAATGGGGAAGTCAAAGTTGCTGCAGGTCAGTGGGATTGGATTTCAGGAGCTCCTGGGACAATGCCATCCATGGACACGTGCAAATATGTCCCCAGGGCTCAATTACTGGCACGTTTGCCACATACCCTGCAAAACAACAACACTGAAGAGGTATCAAAGACAGCCAAAACACAAACATCTGGTTTTGGGAACATCCTTGTGGGCTGGGAACACAACAGCCTCTGCCTGTCCACCAAGGACTGGTGAAATGAGCCAAGAACGTTCACTTGGGTCACCAACACCATCAAAAAACTTGAATTTCCTGCACTTACACACTCTGTTCATGGTCTGCATGTATAACATATGTACATTTGTAATATAGAATTATAAAGGTTAGCTTGCCACTACAGGTAACACTATTGATAAAATGTTCTCTCAATTGTTGGAAGGTTTCCACTTCCACACTGTTTGTAAAATGGGAAATGTGATTTACAAGCCTTAAATAGTTTGCAGAACTCCTGTTTTACACCTAATTATTTGGTAGGGTAGGGACTAAATGATTTGCTCATCTGAGGTGTTTTAACACCTGCACTGATTTCCTGTCCCCAGGATCTCGGGTCCGTTTGTTGTTCATGAGCGCCACAGGTGAGAATCAGGGAGCTGATGGGCTGGTGAGGTTTCACCCTCAGTTTCAGCAACGCCAAAGCTGCTCTTGGATCCCTGATCCCTGACTCCACAACATTGCCCAGCCTGTCCTTGCCACAGGAGAACCCCAAGCACCAGACCAAATGTCTCTTGTGCTGTGCAGTCCGGAGCCCCCAAATACCCAGGAGCTCAGAATCCGTGTGCAACTCAAGAAATACAGGTTAGAGGAAGTAAAAAGGATGTGTCTGTCTGGAGGTTGAGTGTAGAAGAGCAGTTGGCATAAAAGCACAAGTCCATTCAGCTGACAGAGGCCAAACATAAAAGACATAAAATCACAGTTCCATGATTTAATCTGTACAACACAGTTTAAAGATTTCCAGGACAAAGCAGATGAATTCTGACCTACATCTCCCCCATGTCCTACGACAAAACTCAGATCTAGAGAATCTAATCTAGAGAATCTCTGATCTAGAGATCTCAGACCTAGAGAATTCCTAGGAAAGAAAGGAAAGGGAGAAGACCAGCAATCTTGTCTGAAAATTTGCAAAACCTGAAGGGTTTCTCAGGGAACTTTCTCCTCAGGCACTGCCAGGAGGAAGGGGAGGGCTGAATGGTGATAAACAGGCTGATAAGGCAGCAGCTCTGACAGCGCTGGGGAAAGGCTTAAAGAGGCCATGGAAAGGTCCTGGAAAAGGATGGGCAAGGGAATAGCAGAGGGAGGCAGTGTAGCTGAATCAACACCTGAACTGATCCCCCTCGATATCACTCACCTGATACTGTGCCACGGGAGCACGGCCACAGGGGCAGGACATCCCTGTCCTCCAGCCCAAGCCCGGAAATTCAGGTAGAAAGACAAAACTCAGGTCTTTAAAATGTTTTTAAGGTGGGAGTGTTGAGGCTTATTCATGTTTCAAGTGCACAGGACTTGGGCTCAGCACCCCTCAGCACGAGCTGCTCCCGGGGCTGAACCCCCAGCACTCAACTCCCTTGTGCAAATTTACCAGCAGCAAGGAAATGAAAGATGTTTTGGTGCTGTGCCTCTCATTTCTGCAGGAATTACATTTTAAATACTCAAAGAAAAGAGAGGTTAGTCAGTGAGTGAGGCAGCACCTGCACACGCCATGAGGAACAGAAGTACATTCCCCATTTATTGATCAGAAATGGGGGTCCATGAAATTTAAGCCACTTGCCTGAAATAATACAGGAAGAACTCAGCCCTACTCTCCCACTTTCCAGAGATGTCTTTCACAACACAACTGCACTCAGTCCCTTTGCAGCACAGCTAGATGTTATTCAAATTTCTTAGTGTTGGGGAAAGGAGAGGGAAATATTCTAAAAGAGAAAATAAAAGTCTCTACCATCAAGAAAAGCATTTTACACTCCTGATTAATCATGCAACAGAGTCAAATATTTAAAATGGGATTTCCTTTCCCAAAATAATGCTGGCACAAAAGACAAACCTGCAGTTCAAACGCACAGAAATATTAAAATCGAGATATTTCATGCACCATTTACCTGGGCAATGCCACCACCTTGTGGTCTGCACAGCAACTCTCTGCTCCAGCCCCAATGTCTTCGGCAGGGACTGAACCTAAAGCTGTTTTTTGGGGGAGCTTTGCTCAAACTCCACTGCTGAACAGCCCTGGCAGGGTGGCACTGAGGGAATTTAATGATATACAATTATTTAGCCACTGTTAATACAAATTAAGACGTGTCCTCAACACAAAATTACACTTGGTGAGCCCCGGAAAAAGCCCTTTTTGTACTGTTATTCCAGCATAGATTCCTTTTCTCCCTTCTGAACCATATTCTATTCCAACAGAATTCCACCCAAATTTTTCTTTTTCCTTACAGCATCTTGAGGTCAAACTGATTCCCACAAAGTCTTGCAATTCCCGCTTTGTGTAAACACACATTTCGCTTCCCAAGTGACACCTCATAGAAATGGTGCTTGCTCTTTATGTTCAGAGCAGAAACTCAGTGTTCTGCCACAACTTTACAGCCTGGAATTGCAGATGATCAGCGCTGCCTGCTCTCCAGGAGGATGGAATATCTCCACGTGGCCCAGGCACACACAGGAGAGCAACTCCATGGAATTGCTTTAGCAGAGTCAGAGAAGCAGCTCCACAAAAGTCAATCCTCACCAAACTGGAAATATTTGAAGCTCCAGCCTGATTTCTCCCTGTCACATCACCCTGGTGCCACCAGCTGCGGGTCAGACATCACCTGGAAAGGTGAGGGAACACTTGGATAGGTGCTGGCCTTGGAAAAACCCCCCAAAACCTAACAACCCACCCAAACAAAACACACACCCATTACTGCCTGTCTTGGGAGTTACTGGGAGCCTCTCTGATGAATTTGAAGCATAGTTTGGGCTGGTTTGGACCTGCTGCCTGTTTCAGGAGCAGATCATCTCCACCAGGCAGTTTCTCTAGGATTGGAACTCACCCTGCAGGTGACGGGAGCAAGAGCCCAATTTTAAGCCCCACTCAGTGAAATTTGTTGAGACGTGAGGGCCTCAATCTAAACCAGGTTCCACAGAGCCTGGTACACAGGAATCCTTCCTCCACAGCAGGACTTTGTCCCCCCAGGCACAGAGGGCAGCTCAGGCTTGAAGGGATGCTCGTCCCCACCACGCCAGAGCAGCTCTGCGTGAAGGCAGATTTCCTTCTGGATTGGATCCAGCTTTCAGTGCCTGCACAGCTCAAATGGAGGATTAACAATCCCGGGTTTTCTAAGGAGTTGGACCTTTGCAGTGTGAGTAAAGATCCCCAAGTGACAGGCAAAAAAAACTCCAACAAAACAACCCTGGATATCAAACTTCTCACGTTTGGCCACATGACTATTTATTGCAAAATCCATTTCCACTCCAAGTAGAAAAAGCCTATCTCAAACTGCCATAAAGATATAAAAGTACTTTGGATATCTCCTACTGATACAATCAAGACATCCTGTATGATGTAAGCCCAGGCTGCTTTCCAGTGCACAAAAGCACTGACAGCAATTTTTCCTGCCCAGATCGACACAGAACTGATCCAGGGTAACGTCAGAGCCAAGAACACCTTCCAAGGAAGGGACATTGCCAGCCTGCAGCATCCTCCTCACAGGATTATATCCTCTGCTTGTACTCCAGCTCCTGGACAAAGCCACCACCTTGCCAGTTTTGTATTTCTGTTACCAGTTAATTTTGCAGTTACTCCAATTTACACTTGCCAAGCAGTCATGGACCTCAGGAAGTTATACCTCATGGTCAACCTCATTCCAAAAACGCTGAGAGCTACTACCCTTCCTCTTCCTTTACCTTGCTGCTTCTTTCCCACCTCAGTGGAGCAGCTTCAGGGCCTGTGAGTGAAGCAGCAGAGAACATTCCAAGGGGAAGGGTGGCTGGAGCAGGTCAGGACAGAATCAGCCACTCCCAACCGCTCCCGTTTTCTGCAAAGCAGATCCAGGCAAAGCAGGCTCTTTGGACTGGAAACATCTGCTTTGGGGGTGACTGAGAACAGTTTTGGAGTCATTCCTCTCATTTTCTTTGCTCAGACAAGCTCTAGGGTCCAATTTCTGCAGGAATTTGAGCACCTTATTCCCTTGGGTTCCCTTTGAAAGTTTTTAGCCCATAAAGTCTTCCCCCTAAATCCCACTGGCATTTGCTACACTCACGTGCTATATTTAAACCTCTTAATCTAAATTACAAACTCTGTAGCCACTTTATGGCACTCTTAGTACACTTAACACAACAGGATCCTCATCACCATCAGGCATTTGCACAGTTATTAGTATAAAAAACATAT
>VYXD01007645.1:61211-75355 GCA_013397195.1 Hylia prasina
GGGGAAGAAAAATTACATCTTGGGGAGCTGGAGGTGATCATAAACACAGGGAAGTCTCTCAGTTACCTGCAGCAACTGAGTGCCAGATTATGGCACAAAAGCCACACTGGTGAACTTTGTCTCACAAGCAGCACCTGAATATTTGAAATTTTGTCCCTTCCTGCTGAAAGGTGCAAGAGCAGTGCCTTTGTTTAGCCCTGGACTTCCCAGTGCTCCTCCCCACGTTTCATCCCACAGTAAAAGCATCTTCCATTTTGTTGTATTCGTGGAGAGGAAGCAGAACTGAAGCAGAGAACAAAACCACTTGTGAATATTTATAAACCCCTCTCTCTGCAGCACCCCACCGACATTCTGGAGGAGTTTCACTACTCATAATTTCATTTCACATGCCAGTTACAGTAAACCCCACTAAACAGGAAACAAGAAACACCACAGGAAAGGCCAAAGGGCTATTTTACAGGAAAGATTTTCTTCCTGAAACCTGCCTGAGCTGTATCATTAAAACCAACCAACCAACCAAACAAACAAACAAACAAACAAGAGCTGGAAATTAAATCCTTCTCTTTGTGGTGTTCTTCCAGCACTTAAAATGATATTTTGCATCGGGACCTTGAGCTGCCACTGCCAAGCAAAAATATTGCCAAAAGGGCCAATTTCCAGAAGCAATTTCAATTTCAAAACTAATTTATTTGGGAGGAAGCGAATTGGAGCCTCTTCATGTCAGGGTTAAATATCCAGTAGAAAATCGGGACTTTTATCAGCAGGTCAGAGGGGCAGGCTCAGATCCTGTTTTCACAGCTGCAAATCCATCGGGCAAAGGTCGGGGCTGGGAAACCTTCCATAGGTGGCAGCATTACCGCAGGATTTTAGGGAGGAATCCAGACGAGCAGGATGATGCTCCAGCATCGACGGGAATCTCCCTTATGGGAAAAACCTTCTAGGAAATAATTACTTTATTTCTGTCGTGCTGTCACCCAGACCAGGCTGCCGTACCAACTTAGAGGGTGAATTTTAAAATCCAGTAGGAAAGCTTTGGAATTCCATCCAAACAAGGCTTAATGATGAGCTGGATTGATCATTTATAGCTGTTGATAGGTCTGTAATTATCAATAAACTCGGCTTTTACTTTCAGAGGCAGAACTGGGGGGGTTACCCCAAAAGAGAGGCACATTTACAAGGTAATTTTCAGAGTCCCACACACGAGGAGCAGAAGCTGATTTTCCTCAGCTGCTTAATCAGCTTCACAGTGTGCGTGTGATTCAGAATTCCTCCTTCCCCTTCCTCATCTCTTTTTTAGGGCACTGGTACAGAAATGTCCCAGAGGAAACTGCCTGTCATCCCTGTCACTGCTGCCTCACTCACTTACGCTTTTGCTCCCCTCTCCTGGCTGATTTCATCTCCAAAAACAAGGAGGAAAAGGCAAAAGTATATAAATCCTTTGAGAGGAGGCAGAAGGCATTCCCTGTTCCACCACCCACACTGACAGGGGAGACTTGGGCCAGAAACGATCCGGGATTTGTGAAATCCCACCTGGAACGTGGCACAGCTGGCACTGTACCCACTCCAGATGTGAGCCATCAGGGACAAACACCCCGAGCTGCTCTGAAGAACCTGAGAGTGCTGCTGGATGACTCTAAATTCGACATAGTGAACACACAAATGAGAGGGACCCAACCAAGGCTGTCCAGGGTTTCTTTTTAAAGGGATCCAAAACAAATTTCAGAGTTCTGGGGCAAGGGAAGTTCCCGTTTCTATTTTCATTTGAAGCATTTTGGGGCTCCTACCTACAAAAAAAACCCAAAAAGGCCAAACAAAAACCAAAAAACCCACAAACCCACAAAAACCAAACCAAAACAAAAAACCACAGCAAAAACTTAACTGAAAATCTCACATAAATTCTCATTTTGACAATAGTTTTACTATAAAGGTCTGAAAATTAGTTGTGTTTTCTCTAGGTTTCTCTCCTTTTTCACAGCATTTTAACAAACAGCACCCATTCCCACTAAAAATAGGGAAAGTTTGCATTTGTCCTTTAGATATTCATAAAACCTAAGAAAAATCTGATTTTTTGTTTGTTTTCGTTACTCTCCAACATCTTCCTCCAGTGAAACTCCTCTCCATAGACTCCTCCCCTCCTTAACTATTACACTGAAATTCCTTCTATTGAAAACTGACCCAAAATTCCTATTTTAGTGCATTTTCCCAGTCCTTTCTGAATAATCTCCCTAAAACATGGGACTCCCTTCTGCCATGGCCCGTGATTATTAGGAAGGGCAGTTACTGTTCCATCCATCAGATCAGTGCTCTGGGAGAGAAGCAAAATCCAGGGGGAACGACGATGACGATGAATTGATTTTTGTTTTCTTAAAACAAATTGAAAAACGCAACCAGCCCGCAATGAATTGCTCTGTCTACTCCGCAGACTGAACTTAATTAACTCTTTAATTAAAGGAGGAATTAACGCTGTTAGCAGAGCGTGGTCTGGGTCATGCCATCCTCGTCTTCTCCTCGAGTTTTGGGACACAGAGGCCCCTCTTTGTCACAGCTGCATTGAGCGATGTGTTCATGAGGCCAAAAATAACCCAGCAAGTGTCCCCTCGGCCCCCGGGGGCATCCAGCAGCCTTGGCACGGCCCTGGAAACTCGACACCTTTCCCAGATGGGAAATAAAAAACCCCAGAGCCTTGTGTGTGCACTTAAAGGGACGATGGCTTCGGTTTTCCTGCAGGTGTTTTGTGTTTTTGGGGAGGTTTTTGTAGCTGGGTGTTTTCTCAGGGAGTTGTGGGCGTCGTTCTTAGCTGAGCTCCACCAAGGGTTGCTGTTGCCTGCCTTCAATTGCACAGTTTTAGGTGGAATTATGGAATGGTTTGGGTTGGAAGGGACCTGAAATCCCACCCAGTGCCACCCTTGTCATGGGCAGGGACACCTCCCACTGTCCCAGGTGCTCCAAGCCCTGTCCAGCCTGGCTTTGGACACTTCCAAAGGAACCACAGCTTCTCTGGGAATTCCATCCCAGCTCCCCACTACCCTCACAAGCAATAATTGCATCCTAATAGTTCATTTAACCTGACCTCCTTCACATTCTGACATAGTCATCTTGTGTTCTTTTATAACTTGTCTGAGATCACATAAAATCTTACACAGAATTTATTTTACACATAGATCCAAAAGCCTTTCTGATCTTTCCTAGCAAATAGCAATTCTAGTCACTCATGTAGCAGTAAGAAGTCAGGCTCCTGAATGCCAGGTGCAGTAAGATGTCCAAATGCATGGATCCAGCTAAAGAAGCCATTACTGTTCCTTCTTTTAGAAAAAAAAGGAAGGAAGAAATGAGATTATTTGCTTAGCTGGCACAACAAACGTGAAACAGAACAGAGAAGAAAATCCAGATCACTTAAGTTCCTTGTCAATCTTCTAATGAGGAGGTCACCCTTCATTTTTGTAAAGCAGAACTATAGGATCAGTTTCTTTTTGATCCACGTTGTGATCTTTTCCACCAAAGAGATTTCAAAACCTACCCCAGAGGTGGCTGCACTTCAGTGCTACATGAAGCAGATCCTCCAGTAGATACAACTAAAATTTGTAAAGCAAAAAGGGCAGTTTGAGCTTAAAACCAGAATCTTTTGGATTGTCGATTTCTAGGGAATAAAACTTGTTTCCAAGACTGGTAAACTTTTTTTACCTTCACATTCAACTCTGGAGTGATTTTTCACATTGATGCAAGTGAAAACACTCACCTGGATTATCCTGGTGGTGTGGATCAGGACAAAATGGAGAACAACAATATTTAACAGTGCACGTGGCTGTGCCCTCTTTGGGAGTGCTGGAAACATCAGAGACTGGGCAAACAAAGGTTTGACACTTTATTCCTGCTGCCAACAGAAGTCCCAGGTGGGTTGGAATGCTCCTCGTGGAGCGAATCTGATGGCCAAAACCACATTTCCAAATGCAGGGAGCAGCACTGGATAACCATCCTCCAGGTTCATGCAGAGTTGGGGATGTCAGGTTGGGCCCTGTGGATGGTGTTTTCCAATCCCCTCTTTATTGCTTCTCCAGCCTCCCCCAAAACCACATTTCCAAATGCAGGGATAACCATCCTGAAGGTTCATGCATCCATACGTTGGGCCCTGTGGATGGTGTTTTCCAGTCCCCCCTTTATTGCTTCTCCAGCCTCCCCCTCCAGGAAATGTCCCATCAGTTCTGGAGGAACGTGGCAACGAATCCACAATTTAACACATTTCAGGTCTCACAGGGCTCTCCTGGCAAACCAACCACCCGTCCCCAGGGGAGAAAAGCAAGGTGCTCATTCCAGGGGAGCCCCACCTGCTCTGGAGCACTCTGCAGGAGCCCTGGGGGTGGCAAACGTGCCACCAGCACGGGAGGGAAGGAGTGGGCAGGCTCTGGGAGCTGCACATCTGGCAAGGCTGCATGAAACTGCTCTGCTGCTACATGCCAGGCTGTTTGCAGCAGCTCTGCTGATGCTGGCACTGCACGGGGAAGCCAGGAGGAGCAGCAGGCAGAGGAAGGATCTATTTCAGGCTGCTGCAAAATGAACTCTGCAGCTTCACTCTCTGCTCTGGTTTCTCAAAGTCCAGCTGCCTCCTCGCTATTCCAGAGAACAAGAGAAATACAGTGCCTTAAGCAAACAACTGCCTCCTTAGGCAATGTCCCAGCTGATGCAAGGAGAGGAGCTCTGAGCAAAACCGTGGCCAAAAACAGAAAACAGGAGAGTGGAAGTGGCTATGAATGTGATTGAAGGGATAAAAGGCTGGGTTTGAGCAGGAGAGCAGAAGGAAGGTGTCAGGGCCATGGTCCCTCACTGGTGGCTGATTCCTGAGGACAGAAGTTGTTACATGTGCTTCAGACTGAAGTTGTGGTTTATGCATTCAAATAACCTGCTGTGAAGTGGGGTTTGGGTGCTTGGCTTGCAAAATGACCTGATTTTTAGAGGGTCCAGGTAAACCAAACTTTTGGTTGCAACAACTGCTTTGTGGTTGCATTGTTCTGCTGAGGATCCCTGAAGAATCTGCCTGTTTCCATAGTGTTGGGTAAGAGCAGGCAGAGAGGATTTTGTAACTTTCACATTTTATTTTTATGCTGGGAAGGGAATTTTTCCAAACTTTGAAATGCACTTTTTTTTTTGTACAACATAGTGAAAACTAAGGCCTTTTAAAACCCTTTTGTTGCTGCTTGGCAAAGTACAGAGAAAGAGACTCAGCTTTTACTGATGATGGCCAGTGATAAATTTACTTTGGGCACTGGTTTGCAGTGTGACAGACTGAGTTCAAGAACTCGGGCAGAATCAAGCAGAACAAGAACTTCAACTGACCCTCTTGTGTATGGGAAACCCTTGCTAGAAAAAAAATCAAAACACTGTACCTTCCCTTCTTATCTTAGACTATCTCATGGAGATCACAGCCTTTCTTTAAATAAAATGTTTTAATTAGCTTTGTCTCCAGGTATGGTACAATATAGCTGCTGTCAGTGTGTTTGATTAAACTTATTATTGTGCTGAAAGTATTGACAAAAGCTGCTCAAACACACTCTGAAAAACCAAACACTGTTTTGCTGAGCCCCAGATGTTCCATTTGAAGCACAGCAAGTCCTTAAACTTCCACATTTTGCCTGTAACTGATCCATTGTTCCTGCAGCCTTCCTGGTGTAGCCACCAGGAGCACAACTGATCAACTTCTTGGTTTCCCAGAGTCCCTGCAGAGTCCAGGGATAATTTTCTGTCTGGGAAATATTCCTAATTTGGTCCAGTTTTGGAAAGAAGACGTTTCTCTCAAACCAGAAACACTTTTGCTTTTTGGGTAGAGGTAATTTTCTGTCACTGAATATTTATGTGCATTCTTTCGTGGCTCAGATTTCTCTAGAGAAGAGCTCTGTACTCTCAAAGAGCAGCTCTCATTTGCCACCCACTTCCTTATCACTTCTTGCAACTGTGATAAAATATGGAATGTGCAAGCTGACTGATTCTAACCTTGTGGCTTTGTCCATCAGGGCTGTTCATCCTTGGATTCAATGCCACCAAGGGGAGAGGGCTCTACACAAAAAGCAGAAATGAGCAGCTTGGGAAGCAGGAGGACTTGGCAAGTCTGGTCCCTACGACACACATTTTTCATAGTTGGACTCTCTGCTGCCCAGAAGGATGCAAACTTTGATTAAGGTGTTTTCCACAGAGAAATCATTTTAACACCACTTTTCCAGTGTGTATTCTCTGGAGTTTACCAGGCCCAAACTCACCATGCAGGCAAAAATTCAATTGCATTTCCTTGAAGCTGTAAGCACCTGAATATTCTTGCAAAGTCCATTGCTACAAAGCTTAATTGGAATTGATCATTGAGTCAAAAGTTCCTATGTGGAAATAGAGAAACAGGAATTTATCTATAGAGATAGAGCATGACCATGTAAGCCTCATGTTGGTCGAAGCAATGGGGATAGGAGAAGTTTACTTTTAATCTCAGTGACCATAAAATAAAAACAATGACACTGCAGAAATGTAGCTTTAGCCAGTGGTCTGGCTCAAGGCTGGGAATAACACTTGGAGCTCCATGAAAACTCTCGTCTGCTGTTAAGCAAAGTGAAAGGAGTCAACCTGAACCACTTTTTAATAATTAAACCTTGCACTAGTGGCTCGGATGAACTCATTTCTCTTTGCATGCAGCGTGCTGGGCAGATGTTCTAATTATTGCAGCTCAGTGCAGTGCTCGTTAGACATGATCAGCTGGATCTTGTGTCCCTGTGTGACCACGTTCTAAATCCACCTGGTTTACAGGGATGGCTCTTTTCACAGATCCCTGGACACCTAATTCTGGCATTCTGCACACTTGTGTTTGCCCAGGAATAGTTTGAATGAATTGATAGTCAAGTATCAGTAAAGGACTTTTTACTTGCTATCCCTCCATCCCTCTTAGAGTTTTTTATAAAAGATAAAAGGGTTAAAAAATAAATGTGGTTTGTTTTGTTTTTTTCCCCTGGGATAGGAGTACCCAGGTCTCTCTGCTGAAGGGCAAAGCAAGAAGCAGGATCATGTCAAAACCAGTATGTACAGGGAACCTCAAAGGCAAATTTATTCTGCTCCAGGTAGTGAAGTGCAAAGATGATACAGGCACAGGAAGGGAAAGGAGAGAAGGTCAATAAGGAAAGTAATTCAGGGCTTACTCTTGTCTAGGATTTTTAAACAGTCTCTAGGTTTGGCCAATTAAGAATCACATTAAACAACTGCCCTTTTCCTGCTTCTCAGGGGTCCTCCCTGCACAGCTCCTTTGAGCTGTATCTTCTGCTGCAGATCATGGACACATTGCAGTTCTCCCTGAGGAAAGGGCCACCTTTTCCTCCTCCAAGGCAGCGAGAGAGAAAGAAAAGTGAGGTGCAGGCACTCTCCAGGAGTCTGGACTGCAGCCTACTGCGAGCACACCCTGCCACTGCAGCGCTCCCTAATTAAAGCAGGATGACAAGCCTGTAAGTCTGATTCATCACTCACACCATCATTTACCTCAATCCAGAGAATCTGCACTAAAAAAAAAAATCAGAGCCTCTGCCCTGACGCCCTGCAGGGCTGTCACACCCCCAGGCTCTGTGCTCCTGCAGGATTCCCAGCACCATCCTCCGCTGCTTCCAGGAGTCATCCCATCAGGCAGGGCTGAACTCTGGTCTCTGGGCTGCCCCTGGGTGTGGGGACCAGGGGACACTGTCACTGCCCAAGAGCCCCAGCTGAGGCTCCTGAGGGGGGTCTGACACAGAGCCCTCCTTCCAAGGCACTTTCCTCAGTGGGCTCTCCCCCTAACACAGCCTCACTCACAGCTGTGCAATCCAAGGGGAGCAGGTGAGAAATGTGGTTGCACCAGGCCCAGAGTGCACTAAGGGTGACAGAGAAAGTCACACCAGACAACAGGAGCTCACGTTTCCTTCTACCCCCAGTGAAGCCTCTGCTCTGCACTGGAACCAGTGAGTGAGAAACTCAGCCCAGTGTGTGCTCTGGTGACTCCAGCCCCAAAGGTCCCTGGTCCTCAGAGCAGGAGACGAGCTGATTCCCAGCCTGAGTGCCACGAGCTGTTTTTAAACACGATCTGAATGTCTAAGTGAAAGGCTGCTCCTCTGGGCTGGTTAAGGGCTATCATCCCCAGTTCATTTCCAATCAAAAATCCACGGGCAGAATGCATTTGCTCAAGGTCTCCAAGGGAACGAACAACACAGCAAGGATTAGAACTAAGGATTTCCTGTCCTATCTGCAAACCACACCTCTCTCCTGTTTACAATGTGAACTTATTCCCAAGCAGAACAGCCATGTGAATGGAACAATTAATTCTGCTATTTCGGCCTCCCTTCCTTCCCTTCTAAGTTCAGTCCTGGCATTACCTTCAGGTCCTTGCAAACCTGGTACCAGAAGAACTGTGGGACAAAGCAAAGCAAGAAAAGAACATTTCAGAAGAAATGTTTCAGCTGCAAATACTCGAATTTTGATTTCTATACTTGCTTGTTTAATTAAGTTTAAAACACTTTAGAAATACCCTCAAAATATGGTGCTCTTGTTAATGAAAAAATGCAACCAAAAGGTAAATGAACTCCTAAACCAAGGAGAAAGTTAATGAGTGACTAATCAAAAGTTACCTGCACATGTCATTTTATGCACACATGACTTGAGCAACACTAGAGTGATAGTGTTACTACACAGAGTAAGCTACTATCAACAGAGATTTAAAGAGATAATACTTTTGGTTTCCTTTTTTTTTTTTTTTTAAGCCACATTTTCACATTTCCTGGAATCAAGAACTAAAAGCTCCTGGAAAAATATCACCTGAAAATTTCTCATGTCTTTCTATGATTCCAGAGCTTTGGTCATCAGTGTGTTCACACCTTAAAATACCATTGGAATTTGGTAACACCAAGCTGATTGAAATTGTCTAGAGCCTGGGATCAAAAGCAAGAATGCCTCAGCTCAAAGCCTAAAGTGACGTTTTAGTCCAAATTACATATTTAATCATCATTCCCCACCATCCGTGGTTTTTAAGGAGAATTTCTTCTGGCAAAGTGGGATCCTTGATGTGATAAGTTGATACTCCCTGCTGGCATCACTCAGAGCTACCAATTAACTTCTTACTGCAAAATGCTGCTAAAATTACAGACTCCTTCAAAGTGCAAAAACACGATTCCAAGGAGCTGATCCTGCTCCTTGTGGACCAGTTGGCTTTTTTAGGTGTGTTTTAGTACCAACAGCTTCAGTGATACATCCAAGGTAACTACAGGGCCTAAGACTTGTATTTACATCTCCTTTTTGAAATGCACCTGCACTGGTGTAATTCCTCGAGCTCCTACTGAAGGATAATAGCTTGTTAACTCAATTAAGGTGTAAAAGCACTTTGCCTCAGTAAGGATCTGAAATAAAAGATGTTAAAGCCCACTGTTAAAAATAACAGGGAAATTCTCTGCACAGCAGTGTTTTTTAACATGCTTGCTTTTCAGCTTCCTGCTTTTGTTAAGCATAAATGTTTCATAAAAGTCTCTGAGGTTTTTCTTTCACTTATTTAGATCACCTAGGCAGGTTCATTAGTAAGGTAAAATTAATACTTCTTTTCCCTCGGTAATCCTGCAATCCCTCACCCAAAAAAAAAAAAAAAGAAAGAAAAAGAAAAGGTAACATTTCTGTGTAGAAGTCATGAGAATTTGAAGGCTTGAAAAGCAAAAATAACCCAACTCCAAAAGAAAACTCCTCAAGGCCTTTGGAGTTGTGTATCCTGGCTCCTCCCCTCCCTGCAAGGTGGTGGGGATGAGGGAGGCTCTTCTCACTTCAGGGTCCCTGTGCTCCCCCCAAGGTAACTTCTCTTCTCATTTTTTGTATTTCTGTTGTGTTCCTCTCATTGACCCAAACGTACTCCAAGAGCCAAGAAATGTTAATTATCCCCTCTCTAAGGACTGAGTAGGAGAAGGAGAAATGAATAGCTTTAACCGTGTTCTCTGAGTATGGATTTATTGGTTTTGGTGTAACTGGATTTTGTCGCTGGTACAAAGAAGCTGCATTTTCAACTGAAGGGTCTCTGTTGGGTGGTGAAATTGGGGCTGGAAGGGATGCAAGCATCCCTTACCCTCAGGCAGGAGCAGCTCTGCTTAGCCTGCTCCCAGGAAGGGAATCTGCTCTTTAGGGTGCCCTTAAGATGTGCTGCAGGTATTTTCTGGCAATGTAGTTCAGTATTTAATCACTTTTGTTAGAACAAAACCACTTTGCAAGGGCCTTGTGTTGTCTCCATGGTGCGTGGTTTGGGATGACTGTTGTCATTTTGTTTTGCTGTTGTTGTTTTGCTGTTGTTTGTAGCTTTCAGAGTTCCAAGCTATGTCCAAATTATTCTGAGTTGGAAGATTCAAAGCGCCAGGTTATCCTGAATCAAGCATTTCATTGTAGCTACTTCTTTTTAGGGAGGGTTCAACCTATGGCTCGTGAATTTCTTATCTTCTCCTGTGGCTCCAGTCTTAGTTTCAATAGGATTATTAGCATTCCATAACAGTTCTCTTATTTCTTGGTTGGGCTCATCTTTCCATAGAACTAACTACAGTTTGCAAAAAAGCTCAAAAAAACCAAAAACACCCCCCCCCCCGCAAAAAAAACACCCCAAACCTAAACCCTATGGTAAAAGACACCAGAAATAAGATTGAAGTTTTTCTATAAATCTCGATTTAAGCTTCTTGTCTTAATTTTTAATTCCAAAACACCGGGACACTCCTGCCCTCTGCAACAAGCCCTCCATTAAAGAAACTTTAATTTCAACATTTCCCTTTCCAAAAATCAAACCCAGTGACTTTGGAAGTGCCCCAGTGATAGAGAGCACAAGAAATACCTTTGCAGCGTTCGGGTTTAGGACACAGCGTGACAAGAACTAGAAACGCTTCAACCTTTGTTCACACCTCGGTTTTAGCCAAAAAATTGTGGCCACTGGCAGCTGAGGCTTTGCAGGTGGAACCTGGGTGAAATCGGGTGGAGTGAAGTCAGAAAAAGCAAATGAAATTCTGTGTGCCCACAGAGGAGACCCTGGGCTGGCAGGAGGGACCCAGCTGCCCCAGCCAGGCTGGTGGAAGAGGTGAGGAGGGTGGATGGGTTGGGACTCGTCCCACAGGTAATTTTCCCTGAGACACGTTGCAGGACCAGGGTCTGCCTGACCTTTTGTTCAGCTTCCCTGCAGCAGCACCCAGAAGTGACTCAGCACTGGTTTGATAATGGCTGTTTATGTGAAATCAAGAGTGGGAAATGGGGGGTGAAGGCTAGCAAATGTTTTCTAGGAGTTAAGGCTTTCTCTGACATGTTCAAAAATACAATGGAAACCTCTCAGTGAGACACTTGAAGCTGAACAGAATGAAGCACAGAGAGCAGGGAATTACAGTGCCCTGATGTTAACCTGCACATGGCCTCGGATGGCTCAGCTATTACTAAATTCCAGTGATAATTCTGCTGATAATTGCTCCCTTTATTTCTAAACTGAATTGTTGCAATTCATTATAGTCTTGTCTAACAGGTCAAATTACTGGAAAACTAAAGCAGATACGAAATGAGTGGCTGATAGTGCTCTTCTTTGGAGCCTCAGTTGTTTGATCAGTCATTTTGACATTATTATATATATATTTATTGGTTGCTGGGCACATGTTACACTTTGTTTTTTAGATTGTTCAACTTCCACAGCTCCTGGACTAGGCTGCTGTGAGCTGACTGCTCTTTATGTAGTTTTCTGACAAATATCACAAAAAACAGATCCAGAAATGCTGTTTTGTGAGTCCTTGTTCCTGTAAGTCCCTCCCACTTCCCAGAGGTGCTCTTCAGTCTCAGCTGAAGGAGTTTATGTGTAGAGTAAGAATTAGTCATTAAAGCATGATCAGAGTAGATAAATACTCATTAAAGCTTTGTGCTGTTGGTGGCTGTGTATAAATTTAACATCATACACTTTCAACCTCCCCAGAGCACCTCAACAAACGCTCAAGCTCCAGAGAAATCCAAGCATGTGCTCAGAAACTTTGAATCAGGGCTGTGGAACACACTCTGCCCAATTTGCACCAACCATTCATAACGTGAACGCTCTGAACTACCAAGCAAGTGAACACCCAGGAAAAGGTTGTGGTTGCAAAGATGTCTCACTAATTGCTCTGGCTGTGATTTAATGTTATTTATTATGCTCCATTATTTTCTGTAGCTCAGTTCGTTCACAACAAAAACCTGAAATGTTGGAGTTACAATCCGTCCTCATGGCACCATGATATTAAACCTTTTCTAAGAGGGATTTTATTTTAATTATAAGGTATGTACTAAGGCTTCATCAATTTCTATTACTGAGCTAATTGCAGGTCTCTTTGCCTTATTTAAATTTTTTTAGCAACAGAAGTTCTTGAACCAATGCTTATTCTACTATGAGGACAAATTCTGCAGTAATTGTACAGAAGGCAATGGATGAATTAGACTAGATTTGCAAATTTTCCTGCTGAACAGTTGCAGGATGATTCTGCTTAAGTTGAAAAAAGTATGTTTAAGGAATTCTGAAAAGGGAGGAATGCCAGCTTTCACGCTGAATTTGGTATCAAGCAACGTGGTCACAAATTTGCAGAGTTGTGTGAATTTGCTCTTGAGCTCTGGGAAATGTGGACTGGGATGTTTGGGACCAGGGAGTTTGTCTTCATTGTGATTGTTTCCAAATTCACAGTGGTTTTGCTTTTAGGTTTTTGGGTTGCTCTCAGCACAACCTAAGCAAAACACTTGGTTCCAAAGATTTCCAAACTTGGGTGAGTTGCAATTCTTTGGAACATCTCATATATGTTGAGTGTTCTTTCCAAGATCAGTTTATTGCCTGTGCCTTTTTAAAATCAGGGATGCAGAGATAAATCTGAATTTCAAAATAACCTGTAATTTGGGCCAGTTGTGTGTTTCTGGTGGGAGCCTGGCTGTTTGTGTTCATTACTGGCAGTCAGTTCCCACAGCTCTGTTTTGTGCTGGAATTGACCAGCAATTCAATGGCTTTTTCGTTTATAAAAGCAGCCTCTAAGGTGTTTAGAGCTGGAATTGCAAAAATCAGTGTATGGGGTGGTTCGGGAGGCTTGTTCCAAGTCACATTTCAAGTTTGTGGCAGTGCTGGGTTTGCAGGATGAGCTCATGAATCTCCCAGCGAAATCTGGATTAGCAAGATCTACCCAGCCCGAGAAGAAAATGTTTGCACAAACATCTGCGAAGGGAAACTGATGACTTTCACAAGATCTTAAATAGATTGTACTGAATCAATTATCCCAGTCCTGTAGTTAAGTACAGCTGAGACTGTAACTGGGACCCAGCAAGCTAAAAAGGAGCCTCCATCCTCCCCGAGCCAGCGGGAGCTGAGCCAAGCTGGGCTCGGCTGAAAGCCTTTCTTTGTGGATCTTGCTGGCTGTCAGTGTGAAAGGTGGATGGAGGCTAAAAATGGCTCAGGAGCATGGCTGGTGTATGCAGGGAATAGCAATGAGAACCGAGTGAAATCAGAGCCCGAGCCCTGGACGTTGTAGAAAGCATCCAAGGGGGTGGAAAATGTGCGAGCAAACAGGTTATGTGCGGCTGCTGCACGGGGAAATGGCAGAAGGGAGCAAAGGGAAGGAGGGAGAAGAAAAAACCCAAAGGACGAGTGAGGGGGAGATGCCGTGAGAGACGTGAAGGGATTACCAGGGAAATGTTTTTCCCCCAGAGGGTGCTGGCACTGCCCGGGGTCCCCAGGGAATGGGCACGGCCCCGAGGCCACCAGAGCTCCAGGAGCGTTTGAACAACGCTCCCAAGGATGCCCAGGGTGGGAATTCGGGGTGTCTGTGCAGGGCCAGGAGCTGGATCCATGATCAGGATATTCGATTTCATGAAGGGCGAGCCTGCGGGGAGAGGGGTCAGCGAAGGGCCCTTCCCGCAGGGGACCCCGGGGGCAGCGGGGAGCAGGCACCGCAGCGCCGAGGGGCTGGGAGCGGGGAGTGCCGGGCCCAGAGAGCGGGCAGGGACCCAGCCGAGTGAGGGTCGGCAGCCCCGCCACGAGGGACGATGCCCCGCCATGAAGGCGGCCGATCGATGCCGGGCTGAGGGGCGGCACCCCCTCCATGAGGGCGGGCAGAGGCCGAGCCGAGCGAGGGTCGGGAGCCCCGCCATGAGGATGGTCAATGCCGGGC
>VYXD01007645.1:75830-110570 GCA_013397195.1 Hylia prasina
GTGGAGGGGGAAGTGGTGTGTTTTGGAGTTGAGGAGCTTGCAGGCAGGGTGGGTCTGCTGCCTTTTCGTAGAATCATGGAGTGTTTTGGGTGGGAAGGGACCTTAAATCCCATCCAGTTCCACCCCCTGCATGGGCAGGGACACCTTCCCCTACCCCAGGTTGCTCCAAGCCCCGTCCAGCCTGGCCTTGGACACTTCCAGGGATCCAGGGGCAGCCACAGCTGCTCTGGGCAACCTGTGCCAGGGCCTCCCCACCCTCTCAGGCAAGAATTCCTTCCCAATATCCCAGCTCAGCCTTTCAGTTTGAACCCGTTCCCCCTTGTCCTGTCACTACACGCTCTGGTAAAGAGTTTCCCCCTTGAGGCTTTGGGGTCGATGCTTGTGGTTATTTCTCAGAAGCGCTGCCGTGCGCCGAGAGGTTCCAGGTGCAGGCGGTGTCCACATTGCAGTCGCACCCTTCTGTAGGGAGCAGCCTCTGAGCATCTGCAAATGCCAGTGAAATTTGGCACGGGGCGTAATTAAACAGCACAGGTCTCGCTGTGTTTTCTTTCCCATTCCTTCCACTGCTTGCTCCCCGTTTCTCATCCCGAAGTGCCGTTGGTAGGCTTGGGAGTGTGCGTGCAGAACGGATCTCTTCCCTCTTACTTTTCCTCGCGGTTTCTTCATTTAGAAATGTATTCATCCCCCTCCTCTGCACACGAATTGTCTTTTCAGTGCTTTGCATGTGGAGGAGCAAAGCAGGGGAGGCTTTGTGAGGCTTGTGCTTTGCCTTTCCCCCCTCCCTACACCATATGCACATGCTCCACCCTCCTCTTGCCGTTTTAGTCGTGGGGGGGAAAAAAAAGTGCCAACTTGGTTCAAGTAAATTCTGTGGAAAAGAGGACTTTAGCTCGAGGTAGCAGGAGCGGTGATTCTCTCCAAGCTGTTCCCTTTAAGAGCTGCTGTGGTGCTAGCTGCTAAAGGGCAAATGAAGAAGTTGAAGAGAGGAAAGAAAAGGGATTGTAGGATTTTTGGGCGATGATGGAGGGGGAAGCATTTTGCCATCTCCTGCATGAGTGGGTGCTGGTGCTTGCCTTCGCCATCTCAGGTTATGCAGCTTGGATGTCTGTAATCCTTCAGGGAAGAATTTAAAGCAAGCAAAAAATGCAAACTGCACTTTATCCCAGGACTTCTCATTCTGAGGCACTTGATCTGTTCTGGAAAGATTATTTTCAGGTTTCCGATTTCCTTCTCTTTTGAGTTTTTTTGTCCCCCTTAACTTGGGAAGAGTCTCCTCCTGTATTCTTTGTTATCCCCAAAGCCCTACCAGAGCTCGGGATTAATGTGTAAATGCCATCTGTTGCTCAGCCGGTTTGAGTTGTGTGCAGGAAAAGTTCCATTTTGACAGTGGCTTTTGGGAGGAAGAGAAAAAAAAACCAAACCAACAAGCGACCGAGGCAAGCCCATTTCTGTCTCTTCCTGTATGTCCTCAGCCCTGCAGTGATTTGCTCAGAATGAGATGCAAAAGAAATGGGTGGTGATTTTTGGTGTGTGTTTTGGTGGCACGGTTCAAATGAATCACTGCCTTCAGCCGAGGCAGTAATGTTCCTGAAGTTTTCTCTCCGCTCCGTGTTCTACGGTAGTAGATCTTGTTCCCCTCCGATTGCTTGTTTGCTTTTCTGCTCGGATTTGCTGCCTTTTTTCTTTTTTTTTTAAGGCTGATAATTGCTTTCTTTACTTCTGCGAAGAGACTCTTAAAATTGTGGTAAAATTCTTTTTCTTTAGCCTTGAGTGCGTAGGGTCGGCGCAGTGGGTTTGTGAAAGGAGGAAATGAATTGTGTGCTCGGTTTGTGCTGGGTGGGAGATGGAAATTTTCCACAAACGCACGGCTCTGATGGTTTATATTTAAGTTGTTTGTGTGTGTGTGTGTGTTTAGGGGGTTTCTGACTGCTCAAGTAGGAAAAAGCTTCCTGTGAAACGCACTTGAATTTTAAATCCGTAGCTAATGGTGCTTTGGGTGAGCTTTTACACTGCTTGTGCTTCCCTGCTTTTGACCAACGCTGCGTTGAAGGCTGACAAAAACAATATCCAAAGGAAAAAGGTGGGGAGGGTGGTGTGTGATTGTGCCTGAGCACTGCTGAGGAAGTGGGCGTGCACAGGCTCTGAAATGTGCAATCTGGAACCATTGTGTGCCCGCGCTGCTGCTCACAGAGGGAGGGGGGAGAGCTCGTTTTTATGGAATTGTTTTCCTTTTTTTAGGAGCTGGAGGAGGAAATGACATTCAGTGGTGTTTTTCTCAGGTGAAAGGCGCTGTAGATGATGATGTAGCAGAAGGTAAGAGCGATATTTTTTACTCTTTTCTCACTTTTTAACCGTTCCTTAGGTAGGGAGATGATGGGTGCAGTCAGTGAAATATCCCAGTGCTGCTGTGTGCACATCAAATGGACATTTCATGTGCATTGCCATGTCCAGAGTCAGGTTTAAGCTGTGGTTTGGAAGTGCTCTGCAGCACTCTTGTAAAAAAAGTTCAGGCTTCCTAACATTGCTGGAGTTGTTTTCTAAGATTAAGATTTTTCTGATTTTTTGGCTTTTGATTTGTGTTTTTTCTTAATCTGCAAAATGGGGAATGTGATACTTGCGTTCCACAAGGAGGTGTTGTGAGAATTAATATTTGTACTCTTTGAAGATCTAAGTACTAGATCAAGTAACTGTCCCAATCTTTCCAGCTCCTATTAACAAGAGGAGGCAGAAATCTGAATATTTGTGCATGTCTACTTAGTACATAAAGAGCAGCTTTGCCTTTCAAATAATACTGGAAATTGCCTAAAACTTTTCCAGGCTGGCAGTGACAAGTGTCACGTTACACTAAGATGGCTGCCTCGGAGTTTCACTGCAAAAACTGGGCTGGTTTTCTTTTTTCCCCGTGGATTTGGGATCCTTGCAGGGATGGTGCTGGAGAGCTGAATCTCTTCTGTGGTTGTTCTTGAGGAAAGGTGCCCTGACTTCTGAATTCCTTTGGCCACAAAGTCCTGTTTGCACAAAGCAGCCTGTAAGATCAGGAGTTAAAAGTTTTCTTTTGCAAGCAGTTGGCCTTGTCACTTATGTAATTCCTGGGTTTTTTTTTCTTTTTCTGCATATCTTGAATGCTCTGACATACAAGTGAGATGAGTGTTATATTTAGAAAAGCAGTAACTACAGTTTCCATTATTTCCCTGCTTGACATGTGGTTCAGATTAGCTTCCAAAGGCCAAAAGAAAAGATCAGTATAAACATAACTGAGTTGTTTTTATTTATTAGCTGCACCATGTGGCAGATGATGCACTGAGGTTTCTGTTGTTTGCAAGTTGAAATATGTTTTTTGGAAGTGAGGAAGCTGTAACAATTTTAAGTTTAATTTAAAATTCCTCAGGAAGTAGCTTTTGAAGCTGGAACTCAAAAGTGATGTTAAATGTGGTATATTTTTTTTTCCCTGATAGATTTCCAATTGTATAACCTTTGTTTTATTTAGGTATCAAACTCAATCCTTAATTAAGTACAAGTGTTGGAGAAGTTGTGGTTGTGGTGCTTGGAAATAATTCTTCATTAAAATAGACGTTGATACACTTCCAATAGTCATGACCTTATATATAGGTGTGGAAAAGTAGCCTTGGCAGGGGTGTGGAAATGCAGAAGTGAGGAAATAGGAAGGAAGGACATGCTGAGCTGTTTTAAGTGTTGCACTTGGTGTTACACAAGGTGCCTCGCCAGCCTTGTGCTGGATCCTGGGGTGGAGCTCAGGGAATTAACTTGGAGGGAATTCACTGGCTTCAGTTTCAGCAAGCCAGGCAACTTCGTTTCCAAACTTTGTAAGAATATCCATTTTTGTTTCATGGACAGTGTAGCCTTCTCGCTCTGCGACCCAAAGAGTGCAGAGAAATTTTGTTTGGTTTCCAGCTGCACCTGCCTTAGGATGAGTCTGGAGATACAAAGTGTGTTATTCTGCAGGGTGTTGTGAATCCGAGCTGCCTGGAGAGAGATCCCGAGTGCAATTGGTGTTATCCTTGGTGGTAATTAGCGTGTTGAGCTGAAATCCTCTCTGTTCCCCTGTGTTTGTCTCCCACAATCCATCCTGGAAGTTGGTGAAAGCAGTTGTTTGTATTGATTTCTTGTTCCACAGCACATGCCTGGCTGTAATTGTGCTGGAAGCGTTGTGTCAGGGTGGTTGCAGTTTTCCATTTCCCAGCAACATTTCTGGCTTTCAGGCTCACTTCAGCGACGTGGAGCCTTGGGTGGTCCTTGCACCAACTGGAGCAGCAGCTTCTGGTCTGTTGGAATACCCAACAACGAGGTGACAGGGGGTCCAAGTGCAGTCTGAGGACCTTTTTTATTCCTTTTTTATTTCCATCTGCTTTCTTGGGGCAGGCCCGTGGTGAAAGCTCAGGGAAACCTTGTCTGGAGCTTTAATGACTCTTGAACCACTGTGGTCTGCCAGAGAACAGGTCTGGGCTCCAGCCATGCCTGTGGTGAGCACAGCACCAGCTTGTGAGCTGTGGAGAGCTGATTTTTGAGTGGCTGCAGAGCTCAAAACCTAAAGGGCATTTTGTCGTGGAATGCTGAAACTTCACTGAAAACAAAGTGAAGAAGACAAACGTGAAGGAATTGGGAGTTTCACTTTCTGTTTTCCTCCTGTTGGTAACTCAGTGTTGCAATATTTACGTTGGAAGGCTATCTTGAACTAAAGCTAAAGCTTAGTGATAACCAGGAAAACGACCTCATTTAATTGAATTAATCAGTGGGATACAAACCCAGGGCTCTCCCTGGTTTTTGTCTATAAAACAGGCCAATGGAGAATAACATTTTGGACATTAACACTTTTTAAATACAGTAACAGTTGTAGCAACTTTAAAAATCCTGTCAAGAATGCTGTTTAGTAGCCTCCAGTATATTTAGGGCCAGACCTGACCTCCAGCCTTCCCATCATGTGTACAACCTGTAATTCTTTACATACCTGGACTAGGCTGGCTGGTTGTTCCACAGTTGATATTTGGTGGCTGAAACATGAACTCTGATGCACAGTTTTTAATTTTCTGGCTTGGCAAGCACTGTGTGCTGGATGGATGTGACATGCCAGGGGAAGGAGGGGAAATTGTCACTAAAGCCTGGGGAAAGGTGGCACTGAACTTTTATCTGGAGCCTGCCTGGGTCAGTGCTGTGGCAAAGCTTTCCTGCTGAGGGTGTGAGGAGCAGAAGCAGCCTCTCTTCACTTGGTATGCATGGAATTCATCCCTGCTTGGAAGCTGTGGCCGTGCCAGATCACAGTTAAGCACAGAAATCAGGTTAGAAATTGAAATCTCGGGTGTCAGCTCCTTTCTAACTCGTGTCCTTAATTTTAATTGATGGCAGAGGTTTGCCTTTTAGTGACTTAGCAGTCCATTGTATGAGGGCAAAGGTTGTTGCAGTGTGTGCTTCCTCTCTTTCTGAAATAGTTTTTCTTCTGAAGTTTCCTATTTGTCTTGCTGGAGCCCAGTCCTCCAGCATGACTGTGTTCAGCTGTTCTGGTGTGCAGTGGAGAGGCTTTCCCAGGTCTGCTGGGGTGGAGAGCAGCAGTGCTTGTTGGTGATAAGTTCAGTGATCAGTTTATCAAAAGTGTCTGTAATGCACAGATTTCTTTCTTTTGCACAATCACAGTTTTGGTGCAAGTGAGACTTAATTGTCCAGAAATACTCCAGTGTTTTCTTAGTGGAAGTTTCCTTTATGGGAATGGTTATGGAAAAGGATTATGAGGATTTCCAGCAGCAGTTTTGTTGGTTTTACTCTTTTGCTGTTCTTCAGAATGTGGCAAAATAGCAACTGCAGTTAGGAGCAAGTAAGAGTTGTGATTTTAAACTGGCTCTGAAAACTACACACTTGCTTAATGGAGTGAGTTTGTACTTCAGAACAAATTAAGTCAAATTTATTTAATTGCTCAGCAGAAGAAGAGTCAAGCAGTTCTTTCTCAATGTTCTTTCAGGTGTAATTCAAAGGTATGTGAAAGTCTGATAGTCCAGGTCCAAGGCTGGGATCCAGGAACTTAAATCCTAAGCTTTAACCCTGAGTGATTACTGCTCATCTTGGACCAGTTGTTTAACTGTTTGGTGCCTAAGTTGTCTCTGAAAGAATCACCTGGACCTCTGCTGTGGGTGCTAATTACTTTATTTATACTTAATTTATTACTATATTTATACTTAATACTTACCCATTCTGTGATGCTTTGGTAATTACCTGTGAATTGCTTCATGTCTCCTCTTAGAGCCAAACATGGCTGTGTCCCTTTTAGCCTGAAAATGATGAACAAATAAAATTCTGTCCCCAGCTTGTGTGTGGTAAAAGGTTGCGACAAAATTGGCCATTTCCCTTGTTCAGGAATGCTTTCTGTGTTTGGTTCTAGGTGTGTGAGATCTGTCAAGTGTGGTTTGATACTTATTTTTGGCAGGTTTCAGAATTGCAGAGCAGCAGTGGGGACTGACGTCGTTTCAGCGATGGTAGTTTGTCTTGAATGCATGAGAAGTGTTATTTCTGAGTAAAGAGAACTGAAGGCAGGAATAAAGATGGCTATAAAAAGTAGTTTACCACAATCTGGGAGCTTTTTTTTTTTTTTTTTTTTAAATGATGATTGATGGAATTGGAGAGGAGAAAAAAAACTCTCAGAGAAAAAGAGTGACAGTGAGGTTGCAATAATTGCTGAGGAAAGATTAGGATATAGTTGTGGGAGGGAAGCTAATTTGGGCTTTTGAGGGCTGTGGTTGTTCTCTATGCTCAGGGGGTAACATCATTTACAAGGAGCAAGGCCTAGTACCAGGTTGGTTTTTAAGAGGTAGTTTGAAATACGCTGTAGATGGTACAAAAGAAGACCCAAGGTTACAGTTCTGTTCTGTATTCCTGAGTCTGCTTGTGTATGTGAGCTCTTCAGCTGTTCAGAGAATGACTGTCTGTATCTAGAGAGAGAAATGGGCTACTGTGTTCTAGGAACTGCTGCTCTGGGAGGACTAGAGTGTGCATTTAAAGTGTGCAGTCCCCCAAAACAAAGAGCATTTAGCAGACAGATAAATAGGCAGTGGCTGCTCAGCTCCCCAGAAGTAATTCACTCCTCTTCCTTGCATGGCTTTGGAAGCTGAGGCACTTCAGCTTGTCAGTCAGGGATTTGCTGGTTTTCTGTGAGGCTTTGCTGTTCTGAGAATCTCTGTCTTAAGTTAAAAGTAAGTTATAAAACAGCCTTTTGTGTTGGAAATGCTCTGCTAAAGTGGTCAAGCCATCAGACCCCACAGCCCACCTGAGTGCAAGCTGGGCTGTCAGCAGCACTCCTGAGGGATTACAGCTCTGCATCAGCTTTGTGAAACTTTCTAGCTTTTCATTTTAAAGATACAACCAAAATGCCTCTGGTTGGGCCATTTCTAATGCAGGCATGGGGCTCTGTGGTAGCTGTAGCTTCACAGAATGCATTTTGGAAGAGGTAAAATGAAGACCAAAGCTCCCAGTGGACGCAGAGCTGAAGGAAGAGTTAAAAGCTGGGTGTTCCAAGCTGTGCTGTCTGCTTTTCCCCCCCCTCCTCCTTTCTGTTCTCCCTGGCTTGCCTATTTAGGCCACAGCTGCATGTTTGGCAGCATTTCTGCTTAAAGAGGCACTCCTTCCCACTCTGCTGGCATGGGTGTTCACCTAAGTGCACAGGGAACTTGTTGGGGAAGCTGATCCAGCTGAAAAATTGGTAAAATTGGGGTTTTTTCACCGGATTCTTTTTCGGCTGAATTGAACCCTGATGTGATTCTCAGAGCTCTGCATGTGCTTATTCCAGCAGAGTGTGGGGAGTGATCAAGTGGCTCAGAGGAACAGGAGGAGCTCTGGAAGGAGATTGGTCTCTTTGTGGGACTTCATGTACAGGCAATGTAAGATCCTGATTGATCTCTGGCTGCTGTGCTACTACGAAGGGTAAAATCAGCTAAAAAGGACTTTAAACCTTTGCTGTTCAACATCCATACTTTGAACATGTGCTCTCTGCAGGCCAGCAATAAAATCAGTGTTACAGTATCAGAATTATTTCGTGGTGGATTTTTTATAGCGCACATGGAGTGGGTTTTCTGCTGTGTCCACACAGGCAGTCTGTGGAAATGGGATTTGTTCAGTGTTGTTATGAGCTCTGTCAGTAAAACCAGCTTGTTAATATCAGTGCAGCTCCGTTTCTTTGAAGTTGGTGTAGGAAATAATGCCACTTGAATGGGAGGTGGGTTGTTACTGATTGCTTTTCTGTAAAGCACTTTAAAAAGATAATCTGACAAACGATAATCTTCTCTTATCGTGTCTTATCAGTCTTAATATGATTTGAAAAATGGATCCCTTCACCTAAACTGATGTATTGCCTTGCATTAAATGCTGTAGAATTAGTCTGCCTTTGTTTTAGCTTCTGTTAAAGTGTGTATGCAATTAAATCTGCTCTGTGTGTGCCTCTTGGAGCAAAAACATCAATTACTGATGGTACCGAGTTAAGGCTGCAGTTTGTCCTTTCATCTGTAGGAAACACTGTGCTCCCACAATAATTTCATTATATAAGATGTTTTAATAACTGCCTTAAGGGTATTTTTCAGGCTTTTTTTTGCTGTTTGCAATGCTCTATAGTATGCAGCACCATGAGTGTGTCTACAGTATTTTTAGTGTGGAGTGAAAAGTTTAGCAGAACGAGTCAGTGTTCAGTAATCACGTGAAACTGAGGTTTGCACTTTCAAAGAAATGATTGAAAGGAGTAAAAAGCCTTGGCTTAGGTTGATGTTTAGGTTGTGAATGTGAACAGAGGCAGCAGTCACCCTGTTCCGATGAGAATGAAAGCAGATAAATACAGGAAGTATTTATTGATCCAAACCAATTTGGAGTAATCTCTTTCAGGCAGCAGTAGTAGATCTTACAGTCAAAATAACAATGCAAGGACAGTTTTCTAGGCTTTACACTTGAGTGGAACACATGTAATTATAGCTTTGTTATATTGCCACAGCTCAGTTGTGCTCTTGCAACATGCACCAGCTAAATGCTGCTTTTGTGATGTCAGTGTGTCACTAAACTGGGAATAGATGGGACATTGCCTTCTTCTGTGCCTTTGAAAATGGGGAAAGCATAGAAAGGAGTCTTAAGAGGTGAAGTATTGCTGCCTTGTGTGTGTGCACTTATTAATAATTTCATGTAGCAGGATTTCCTTAACTGAATGTAGTGCTGCTCATGCTGTGGCTCCCACGCTGCTGCTGTGGGACCCTGCTCTGGGCAGCAGCAGAGCTCCATGAGGGTGCTCTGCCCGGGGTCTTCACTGACTGGAAGGTTTGGGGGTGGTAATTTTCCTTAGAAATTAAGCACCACCATCAGGTTCTGCTGCTGTGAGCTGATATTGCTGAGAACAATCGCTTGAGGCTTCTCTGCATGACTGGAATTCAGTGAAACACAAGTGGCTGGAAGCTTCTCCCTTTCCTCTCCTAACTTATCACTCTTTTGTTAGGCACTGGAGGAGAAGCTATTAATTTGGTCAGCCATTCTTTATCAGAATGTCTTTCCCTCTCAGTGATCCACAAGTGATAGCACCATGAGGAGAACCAGCATATTTAGGTCGCATGTGAAGCCCCCGAGGCAGTTCTGCTTGCATCTAATTTTGGAAGAAAATTTTAGGGTCAGGGAAAAGAGGGTTTAAAAGAGCTGTATTGTAAGAGAGATTGATTTTCCCCAAATATATAGAAGGCATTTTGTGTGGAAATGTTGCCCTTTGCATTTGCAATTGCAGTTCTTAAATTAATGCTCTGGGAATAATGTGAGCTCCAAACACAGAGAGTTGGCACTCTGGTTTTGAGAATCTGAGAAAAGATAATTGCATGTATTCAGGAACAGTTAAGGTAATTGAGACTTCATATTATAGTTGCCTATTTTAAATACGATGTAATTTCTAATATATTCTTGTTTGTTCAATGGCAGTAACTGTGTTTTCCCTTTTATTTTTCCATGATTGTAAAAAGTATTTCAGTGCCCATTCTTTGATCCTTAAAAGCAGTGATTTCAGCTGGCCTTTGTGCTACTGTTAAATGATGATTTGAGAAGTCATGAGCTATGTTTGTGCATAGTGCTTATAAAAGGTAGTCTGAAGGTCTTTATTTTCAAATAACTTGGAAGTGAATTGATCCAGTGGACAAGAACTACATGCTGAAATAAAGCTTTGGCTTTCATGAAAATATAATGACTCTCAAAGACACTTGTTTGAGATTCCTGGGCTGTTTTCCAATGGAATTGCATAACAAACCCCTGACTTTCCTGCTGCTGCTCTTGGTGCATTGTTTAGGGAATAATATATAGGAATTTTGGAGATAATAAAGAAAAACTTGGATTTTGGCTTGTTTTGAAGTGTGACCTTGGTGTGGGAAGAGGAAATAGAATTCCAATTACACCCTGTAGTTAATTGTTATTTCAGGCAGGTGCTGCTCCTGAGAGAAATGATCCCTCCTGGTGCCTCTGCCAGTCCCTGCCCTGAGCTGAGCCAGGTCACCCCTGAGCTCCGGGGTGGTCCCTTGGGGAAACCAACCCAAATGGCAATTACATCTCTGGGGTTCCTTTTGGGATTCATTTTCCTCCCCATCAGCTTCTCTGGAGTTTATTTGTTCAACTCTGAGCCAACGTTTGCGGTGGGCTAGGTGCTGGTTCTGCAGGAATGGGGTAAGAGGTGAAAGGATGGATTTGCTTCTCTTGGAGAGGTGACAGTGGTTCTAAGGCAACATGGGAACCTCTGGAACTGGGAACAATTCAGCCTCTTCAGCCAGTTCATGTTCACAGGTGACACCTGCTTGTTCAAGGTCTGCCTCTCACATGAAAACTCTACTTTCAGTGCACTGACGTTTGTGTTTGAGGACATTTCTTCTCCCACATCACTATGAACAAACAGCAGTTGAAGCCTGCAGTGTTCATTATATAGCCCAGCAGTGAGAAAATGTCACTGTTTATGGAGGTAATAGTGAAACATTCATAAGCTGTTTTACTGGAATGTGGAACTGCCTGGAATGGCTTTTTGCCCAGAAGTTTAAAACTTTCTCTATAATCCTTCTGCCTTTTCTCACTCAGTTCTTCTCACAGCTTCATGTCATTGTTTGTTTGTTTGTTTTAAGCTAAATCTTACACTCCCTTTCTTTCTGTGTGTGTGTTAAAGAAGTGTCCAGGGTCTTTCATTTTATTCCAGACCCTTCTGGAAGTGGTAAGCTGCCCTGGAAAGCAGCAGGAGCTGGCAGCAGGGTTGTGTTCCTGCAGCAGGACACGTGCTGTGCTTAACCCAGCTCAGTAATGAGACGCCTCGGAGGAAAGGGCAGGAGGAAGACAAAGTGAGACCTGAACAAACCAAAACCACTTGGATATTCAGCACATGAGGTGTTGTTGTTGGGGATGCTTTTGCTTGGTGTGACCTGAGGAAGCTCATCCCAAGCCTGGGAGTGCCAAACATCTGCCTGTTTCTGGAGGATCTCATCATTCTGGTTCTAAACTGGCCTCAACAACTGTGCATCACCTGGTGCAGGGTGTTCTGTGCTCTGTGCTCTGCTGAGGAGCACGTCTCCTTAGCAAATGCCATGCTGGGGTTGTGTCCTGCATTCCCTTCCTGCTGCTTGCTCACTGTCCTTCTGAAGGAGCTGTCAAGAGAAGCCTTTCTTTGTGTCCATAAACTTGTTTATGTATACACTGAAATGGTTTTTGCCAGGGGTTTTCTGTTGCATTCAACTGGAAGTTGTTTGGCACCTTCCAATTCACGTTTGGTCTAACCAGGGTCTTTGGTCTGAGGTCTGTTTTCTTACAGAACTCTTACTACTCTCACTTTTTGCCAACTTCAAAGTTGAAATTTAAATATCATTATCCCAGAGGATGGTGGGGAGACTGATGGAGGACTGGAAATGGAGATAACTAAGAGTTATTGTCTGTGGTTGTTTTCTTTGGAGTCATTTTAACCCTTCCCTGCTTGTGAGTGAGACCTGGGTGCTGTTTCATAAAATGAAGTTCCAAAGCCTTTGATAGTTTCTTTGTAATGATCTTTGACATCCTTGCAGGACACTAACACTACCAAAATACTTTCTAGCTTTTTATATATAAAACAGATACACAACATCTATAAACAAATGATATATATCTGTTATGCAACTCTTCCAAAACCCCCAGAAAAGGTCCTGGTCTATAAACAGACATTTGAAACAAACACTTAAAAATAAAGGTTGGCATTTTGTTCACATTAGAAGACTATATATATAATTTTAGGAGCTGTTATAAATATGCCTTGGAGTTGTCAAGATTCCATGTGTTAGGAATCTCAAAGTCCAGGCCAGAAATTAGCATTGGCTTCTGTTTAATAATGTTTTGGGTTTTTTCTAAGAAGCTGAGGCACGTATAGAAACACAGGAAAACACTTGCCCAGGCGGGGCAAGAAAAGGCAACTGGGCAAAGGAGGATTGTTCTTTAAGGTCCCAGGTGCCACTGAAGATGCTTTAGGCATTAAAAGGGGCTGACAGCTGAGTGAGTGACCAGAGCCAGGGAAGCAATTGGAAATTTTGATTCTCCACTCACTGCACAGAGCTGTGTCTTTATCTCTGCTGGAAACTTCAGTTGTACTTGTGACCTTCACAGGCCCTGTGCTGCCTGAAATTCAGCTGGAGGGTGGCCCTTCCTCCTGCCCTCCCTCCCTGCCTTTCTGCTGGGCACCAGGAATTTCTCATTGCATTTTCCTGGCTTAGGAGGAGGCACTCAGTGCATTGTCTGGGCCACAACAGCCTCCTGCATTTACACAGCAAGATGAAAAGCCTCCAAATGTTTGGCCTGAGCTTTGCACCTGAAACAAATCCTTTGGTCAAAGAACGTGTTGGAAGAGTCTGAAACAGCAGGGTAGTTTTGAGGAATTGGTTTTTTTTTATACCTACAACAGGAATGCACACCAAGTCACAGAGTTCTAATTTTGAAAGGGATTGCCCAAGTATTGTATTTTTCTCTAATAACACTGTTACTAAATTTTAACCTGCAGTGTGTGTTTTGGGTTGGCTTCAGCAAAGAGAGCAAGTGAAGCTATTGCAGAGCTCTGTGGCTTTCTCAGTGACAAGAAAGGCATTGCCTGGAGGCTTCTTTTCTCTACACAATGGCCCAGTATGTTATTTCCAAATCTATTGTTATTTGCAAACAGAACAGCAACCCCTGGCTGCACTGTGCTGTGCAGCCTATTGAAATTCTGGCTGTGACTCCAGCAGAGATTTTGCCATAAATAGCTCTGTACTACTTGGGAACACAAACAAACCCTGAAAAGATCTGAAGTGAGGTCTGCTGAGGGACTGTTTAGCCTGTTGTTAGTGTGAACTTCAGGGTGGATGTGGTGGTGGATGTGAGGAGTTTCTCTGTAGGGTTATGTGGGGGCTGTCAGCAGTAATTAAAAAATAAATAATTACCGACCAAAGTGATCCACGGACTCACAAATCACCTGTCTTGAGCATGGGGGAGGAAAAGGATAATAAAAATTGACAAATATAAGCAAGTAGATTTTCTTTCTGGATTTTTTTTTTAAATAAAAGCTATTAGATAATGACTAAGCATTAGGTAGCATTCAAGTACATACAACCTGTAATGAAAACTATTTATTCTTTCCATGAACAGACATCCAAAGTTTATACTGATTGGATGTTTGTTATGTGAATTAATATCTGCAGTATGAAATGGGCTGTATTTCCCAGTGCTGTGTAGGTAACCTAAACACCCACTTGAGTAAGTAATGCAGTAATATTTTAGAGACTGTTCAGTTATAATTGGTGTAAGCTGCCTTGAGTAATTTGTATTCTTGAGGAGAAACTTTCTGTGAATTAGAAGAGGTGAATAAATACTTCAGTGTTTTGCCTGGGTCACAGGGCTGGTCCTCTGCTGCTCCTGTTGCTCATAAACTTTTTTCCTAAGAAAGAAGAAATCCCCTCTTAAAAGCAATCAAAGAGCACAAAAATAACTTGGGCACGTGAGAAATCCCTGCACAGAGTGGGGACTCTGGAGTGTCCCAGCCCTTGGTTATCCCAGAAATGCATTTATCAGCTGTCAGACAGAGAGGGGCTGGATCAGGGACACCAGGAGCTCCTTAGGATGTTCTCTCAGTGCAGATCTCCCAGCTGCACCTGCTGCTCCTCTTGGATGTTTATTGAAAACCTTCAGCAGCTTTGGAGGGGTCTCTGAGCTGTTCCCTGCCCAGAGCCTTGGGCATGGCTGAGGTCACCTCAGTTCTCACCCAGCTCTGACCTGCTGATAGCTGGGGATGGTCTGGAGTCACAGAACCCTGGGATGGGTCGGGTTAGAAAGGATTTAAATCCCACCCAGTGCCATGGCAGGGACACCTCCCACTGTCCCAGGTTATCCCAGCCTGGCCTTGGGCACTGCCAGGGATCCAGGGACAGCCACAGCTCCTCAGGGAATTCCAGCCCAGCCCCTCCCCACCCTCACAGGGAAGAATTTCTCTCCAATATCCCATCTTGACCTGCTCTCTTTGTTTGAACCCCTTCCCTCTCATCCTTGTCCCTGTCCATCTTTTTGGTGGGAAGAACAGCTTAACTGCTGACACCCTTTCCTTTCTGAGGGCCAAGGTGGTATTTCTGAGCTTGTTCTTTTTTGTTCCTTGTGGGCACAGTGAGAGCAGCTCCCTGAGAAACTGGAATTATAAATAAAGCAGCTCTGCACTCCAGCAAAGCACTTGTGCTACCAAGGGGTAATTAGCCTGGCTTTGCAAAACAGATACATTACCAACATATTTATCCCAGAGAGAAGAAATAAAGCTTCACTAAGACCCACTGAAATATTTTAATGCATTTTGGGGGATCCTTATACTCTGTACAACTTGCATTTCAAGGCATGTCTTAGGAGAATTAGGGAGCACTTGTGTGAGCATTAGGGATAAACCCTGAGGAGCCTTGAGAGAATGAACTGTGACCTGCAGGTTTTTCAGGGGGTGGTGGCTTGAGATGGAGTTGGGGTCTCCTGAATCTTTCTAGATTCCTAGGATGTGCTTTATCTCCAGGCCAGCAGGGATGGTTTCTGCAGCTCACAAGTGGCAGAAATAGACATTTCATTTCTTTGTTTCAGCGTGAAGTTTATTCTGGAAGATGAGTAAACATGAATTTTTGTCTTCAGCAGTGCTAAAATTGAGTTGTTACCCTCTTGGAAATTAGAGATGCAGTTTTGCTGCAGCTTTATTAATGATAGGTTGTGAGTTAAAGCTCTGCAGGCAGAAAAGATGTTGGAAAGAGTAATGTACCAGAGTATTAAAACCAGGTAAATGCTGTGTTAGAGGAGAAATAATCAAATCTGTTATTTATGAGGGGTTTTGTCTCAATTCTCCTATTGCTCAACAAGTCCCAGTTTTATGAGTGATAGTGACAGAGTGTTCAGGCACCTGAGGGGATCTCAGATGAAGCAATTGTGGGCATGAGGTTGGCTCCTGCTGCAGTTAATTTTGTTCCCCTATAATTAGATGTGTATGAGCTGCATGCAGCTGTACAAAGGACAGAAAGGATGAGTAACTCCCAACCTAAATTCTACACAATGCAAATGGAACTAAACCATTCTGTCATCTCTGTCTCAGAAATCAGGGGAGGTTTTGGTGGCTGCAAGTGGTTCTGAAAGAACTAGAACTGGCCTGGTTTGTGTGTGTGGAAGTGTTTTCTGGGCTGTGTGCAGCACTTAGTGCAGCTGCTTTGTTTAAAGGGAGAATTTGGGGTTGAAATGAGGAAATTCCAAGGAAAGGAAGCTCTTTCTTGTGTGAGTTGTCTCTATGTAGCAGCAACACCTAAATGTTTTATCTGTATTTAAAACTGTAGAGCAGAGTACCCTGACACTGCCAGTCCCCCTTCAAACAAAGCACAGATTTCATATTCTTACCTTTTAGCAAATATTTCCCTTGGGGCTAAAAGAAATTTGCTTTTAGGCAGAGTTTTATTGCTGCAGCACCAAAGAACACGTGTCTGCTGATTTTTTTCAGTGCATTGAAGGAAGGTTTGGTTCTATGACTCTTGTGGGCTGTTAAAAACTTGGTTGGTTCCCAGAACTCTTGTGGCATTTATTTGCTGGAGGTTCTGGGCTGCTTTGCATCAAAACAGAGACACAATTTCTCCAGGTTAAGTGTCAGTGCCTGTGATGGCAGCAGGGCACAAACAAAGCTGGGCCAGGAACCCAGGATGTCAGATGGATTTTTATGGCAGATATTATGAAACAAAGTCAATTAAGACTCATAATGCATTTAGGTTTTTAACCAAATGTTGCTTAGGCAGGATATTTTATCTATTTTGTCTGTCTGTTATTTTTTTTTCCTATTTCCCATCAAACTCCTCCTTTCTCCTGGGGTGCTGGGGGTTCATGGGCTCCATTTGTGCTGTTCTCCAACCTCTGGGTAACTACTGTTCCAGGCTTTTTTTGGTAATCCTAGCCTGGGAGTGAAGAGGAGTTTTCACTGTCATTGAAAGGGGATTGATGCAACACTGAGTGTGACACATCCTCAGTAGGAGGGCCACTCTTCTTTTCCTCTTCCCCCTCTGAAAATAGATTTAAGCTTCAGGAGCTGGAAGCTCTCAGCAGCTGAATTTTGTGTTAGGAAACTGAACCCCACGGTAGCTTTTCCATCAAACAGGTGCCTGGCATTTAAAAATGCTGAAACACTGGGTTTACTCTTGATTACTTTTTCATTTAAAAGCAGAACAATTCTGCTTGGAAGGAGCAAAGCTTGTGGACAGATTGAGCCCTTTAAAAAACAAAATGATTATTGCTCTATAATATTACAGTAGCTGCAAAGAAAAGGCTCAGGGAGACGCTGTGACCTTCAGCTGCTCGTTCCTGGTCCTGGATAAATGTTGTAGTTCCACAAACTGAGACACTGACCCTCCTTTCTGAGGTGACTTCAGCAGTGGGGCTGGATTTGTGCCACCCAGGCCTCTCCTGTTGATGATATTAATAAACTGGTGTCAAATGTCCTGGGAACGGCTGATGCAGGTTGAAAGACCTTTGTTTCAGCCAACAATGGACCTGAATTAGTATGAATAGGAAAAGCAAATAGGCACTTCCCGTCATGTTGGAAGGAATATTTGAGTTTGGGAAGCGTGTTTATTAAGAGATGTGAACCAAATGCTCATCGCTTGCTCTTTGTCCCCAGCAAAATACTCCCTGTGTATCTCTGTTATCTTCCTAAATATGTTTGCAGTGCTAATAATGTCAGGTGGAATCCTGTTTGAATGCATTATTTAGGATATTCTTTGGGGGAAAAACTCTACACCTGTGTAATGAAGGTCTAAAAGGGGGAATTGACTTAGTTATTGTTTTCCTAATCAGTTTTATTCCTCCATTGACAACCTGGAGGCCTCTTGCAAAGACTAGAAACTATTGGGATAAAGTGAAATAATGGAGTGGTGCCTGAGCTCATCTCTGACTGAGCTGCCTTTCAGAGTGCTGCAACTGCTGGTTGTGGTTTCCAGGCAGAGGATGCCTCTAGAGCCTCCAGGGAATTCTTGTCAGGTATTAAATAATCCTTTATTATTGAGTCTGGAGTATTTTCAGGCTGCTGTGGCTCGTGTTGAGTAGAAAAATGGCTCAGTCTTGAGCTGGTGAGGTCCCCACTGTGCAGCAGCAGTGTGCACATGGAGTTACTGGGACAGCAGCAGTGTCCCAGGGTCCTGGAGCTGTGGGAGAAGCTTCAGCCACATCCCCCCTCACTCCAGCATGGGAAGGGCTGTGGGGCACCTTGCCTTGGGGGTACATGGAGAAGGCACCCTCGGAGGTGGAGGCAGCTCCTCTTGCTGCTTCCAGGGTGTCCCATTTTCACATCAGCTCCTGCTGGAGCCAGCTTAACCTTCACCTGTTAAATCTGCAGTGCCTGGGTGTGGGCAGCCCGGTCAGCAGCAGGTTTTTGGGGGGTTTATTTGTCTGACCTGTTGTAAATGCAGTTCTTTTCCTGCTTCTGTGCATGTGATCAGCCTGCTTGTGCCTTCCTCTGTCCTCCCAGCTAGATCATGTCCTGCCCAGGGGCAAGGCAAGTGTGGGAACTCTGCTTTGCAGCATCTTTTGAACTAAATTCCTCCAGCTGATACTCCTTTGCTTGGTGGAAGGAGGGAATTTGCCTCTTGATCTCTTGTGCATGTGTTCTGAAAGGAACTGCAGTCATGTCTTGCAGTTTAAAAATAGAAAGTAATTAATCAGCGTGATGAGGGTTAATGGTTTCTATCCAGAAACCAACGAGCTTTGCATTTGTTTGTATAGAGAGAACATTCTTCTGTCTGCTGCTGTTGAGAGTTTAACAAGAGAGGAGTTTTCACAGTAAGTTTTGAAACACTTATTAATAAAAACTTATCTGGGCTCAAAACCCCCAAAACTATTTAATTCAGCAGATGAAATGGTTTCGAGGGAGCAGTTCAGGACTGTTTCCTGCTAACAAATCCTGACCCCACAGGGTTTCTTTCTTCTGTAGCTTTGCAGTGAAGTTGGTGTGGAAGGAGTTCCAGAGTGCAGAGCCAGACCTGGTGAGCAGAAATAAAACTTCCAGCCCCGTGGTTACAGTGATCATGGTGCAGGTATTGCACAGTGGATGACAGTTGTAAATCAATTTAAGGTGTAAACTTTCCTGCCCAAAGCTCATGATACTGTTTTTCAGTGTGAATGCTTTCTTTTCAACCAAGATAAAATTTCAGAGCAATTTTCTGTCATTGTCAGTGGTGGGAAGCAGGGACACATCAGTACCTGACACATCTGTTTTCTGAGTGCTTTGACTTGCTGCCGTTTGTCATCTCTGTTTTTCCTTGCCACCACAGGTGTCTTGAGTTTCCTACTATAGATGGAGACAGGAAACCAGTGGTCTGAGCTTTAAATCAGTTTTCTTTCTGTTCTAGCAAAGGCAGATTCTGGCCTTGTTTTAGATGGAAGCTCCTGGAGACTCTGCACACAAAAGTGCAGTTAATTGGCATTTTGGGTTCGATGGCCTTTCCAAGTCCAGCTGTGGTTGCTCCTGAGTGTGTTCCTTGCTTTCCCCCACAGCAAATTTGCTCATCTGGTGCCTTCAGCTCAGTCTCAGTGAGCTGTTAGCTTAGCAAAATACAAATTGTTTAACAGAAATGAAATGTGTTGCCATTGTTCACAGAAGTTTGAGGTCATGGAGATGATTTATAAGTGTTCCCTGTGGTGATTTCTGCTCCTTCAGAGACTGGGAGAGTTTGCACAATTCTTTGTTGGTCTCTTGCCTTGGTCCAAAAATGGACTATGGGGAAAATGATGGTGAATTTGGTGGTGGAAACTTGCCCTGAGGTGTTGAAGCAGCTGCCCAAGTGAGGCACAGGAGCTGTTTGCCAAGCACAAGAGTTAAAACATTCCGTGTGCTGCTGCCCCTCCAGCCTGGGTTCTAATGTTGGCCACAGATTGTGCTTTCTGTGAGTTCTGTGTAAGTGAGGATGTTACTTTGGTGCCACTCAAGATCACATAAAGATTTCTGGAAGCTGCTGTTCCAGGTGAGAGATTAGCAGATGGTGATTCTGTTCCCTGCTTTACTCTTCTCTTGTAAAACACTTCATCTACATATTGGTTCCTATCCCAGCCTGTGGAATTGGAGTCCCTCCTGTGCTAATCCTGTTCTCTGCAGGTGCAGTGCCATCCTCTGGCTGTGGCTTTGCAGGGAGGAGCAGCTTCTGGTGCACATCTGAGCACTGAGCCCAGCAAAGCTATTTAGGAGCATTACTGGCCTTACAGTGGCAACAAGATTAGGGCTGGTGCCACCCTTACTGCCCTGGGAGGGGGTGGAAGTTTGTTGTTGTGTTTTCTAGGAAGCCATGAGGCTTAACAGAAGTTATTTGCATGAATTTGCAAAACCACCGAAATATTGTTCTGTACTTGAGTGTTAAATTGCATTGTCTCTGGGGTGTCTAAGTGTTACAAATGCAGCTGGAAGTTCTAAGCCATCCTAATACACATAAATCCTGTGGAGTCTTGGAGTACTGGCTCTTTCCCTTGCCTCCAGTTCCTCCTCCCATTAAAAAAAAGGGACTTAATTCCAGCTCCTGCTTCTGAAGGCTGGTGATAACAGAGTGTTCTTGCTGTCATTGCTGGGACGAGGGTTTGACAGCACCAGGAGTGATCTCAGGGGGATGTGGCACACTCTGAGCTGTGCTTTGCCAGGCAAGAGTAGAGCCCTGCTTACCTGGGAGCCCTCAGTGAGCAGGGCAGGCATGGGGCCTGCTCAGGAGACTTAGGAAGTAACAGGAAAAGCTTAATCAGGCAGTATCAAACTTTTATGTTAGGGAGGTAAATAAAAAGTCTACAATTAAATGTGTAGTAGTGATAATGAGTAGATCACCCTGGCTTTCTAAGCCAAAGTTGAACTCATTCTTGAACTAGAACTTCCCTAGTGTATCTTCTCTCAAAGACTGGCACAGTTGGAGAAGAAAGGGTGAATGAAAGAAAAGAAATGGGAATATAGAGCAGTCCAGGAAATGAGAGCAAAGTTATGGTGGCTTAGGCCTGCTTGACGAGGTTCATGTTTGACTATTTTACTGAGGTGAGTAATTTCTGCTGTGAGGTCCTACACGTATTCCCTGTTTGGCCACTGGTATCTTGTGTGTGCTGCACGTGGGCAGGGATGGAAACAGGCCTGGGAGAGTCTCAGCCCTGAGGTGCATCTTCCCCAAACAGCACAAACTGTTTTCAGCATCAGCAGGAAAATGACAACTTTGCCATGGTCGTGTTTTTAATTTTCAGCCTCCCTGGGCTGCTCCAGGGAGTTCACTCACTCGGAGTGAAGGTGCAGGGCAGGGAACACTCTGGAAATCTTCCTCCTCTCTGTGGAGCTGCCAGGTTTGCACAAGGCAGCAAACGCAGCCCAGTTAGTGTCTGCTGGAGCTGCAGCCTGGGCTCCTGAGGTGTGTTTGTGTCTGCCCCAGCAGGGCCAGCAGCACTGAGCAGGAGTTGGCCACCAGACAAACTCCCCTCCCTGGGAAGGAGGGCAGCTTTGTGTGCTGCAGAATTCCAGAGCTGGGAGCTGGGAGAGAACAAGGATGGAGCTGGCTCTGGCAGAGAGGCACAGCACAGAGGGAGGATTTTTGCCACCAGGGCAATAACCCCTCTCTGGCTTCCCTGTTTCTACGTGCATTTCTTCCTGTCCCCATGGTTTAAGGAATTAATATATTTTTAATGCCCTTTCTAGTAGAGAAGAGATCTATTTAAAGGACTTCTGGAAGGAGTCTCAAGCAGTGAATTGAACAGTAGGAATGCCTTCTCCCAGCTGCCTTTGGGTTTGTTGCCTAGTCACTTCAGGGAGATGGAATGAATGCAGGGAATCGCTCCTGCAAGTGAATGAAGAAGAGGGGAATGAAGTCAATAGTAAAACTGGTCATGGTGACTTTAGAGCATACAATCCTTGTGCTCCCTTCCCCCTCTCCACAGACATAAATTAGGGCTGAGGCTGGAATGCAGAGGGTGTTTTCTTTTATACCACCAGCACTAAGCAGTGTGTGGCATATTCTGCTCTCAGGCCTTTCCTGGGATGTGCAGTTGTGGCTCCCTGTGTTGGGAGCTCTCCCCTGCACACAGATGTGTGGTCACCCTGCCTTAATCTTGTTTAAGCAGCCCTCCTGTTCACTGTGGGGTTAACACCTCGCTCTCTACCTTCAGAGATAAATACACAATATATCAGGGCTCTGGATGAAGCAGAAAATCTAAATCACAAACACTGGGCTGTTGGTGGGATGACTCAGTGCATTGTGGAGCTGCTGAAAATATTTGAAGCCTTGGAAGAGCTTTTGTTTTCTCTCCAGTGTCTTTCACTGTTTGTTTGGGTTGGTGTTTTTTTCCCCCAATGATGAAGTACATAACACCAAAACAAAACCATTGCTGGAAACAAGAAAGTCCAGTCAAAAGGTAGAAATTTCTGTGTTAGCTGTGACTTGAGCTGGACTTTCTGGAAGTTGCATCTGTTCAGTAGTTTGAAGCAGGGAGGTTTTGCCTCACCCTGGGTTGGAGAGAACCAAAGCCCACAGGTGGTTTCCACACACTGAACATGTGCAGGTTCTCCTGGACAGATGCTCTTGCTCTCTCTAGGAAGAACAGCTCAGGTATGTTCAGCAATTGTACATCAAATATTTCACTGTCTTTATCTCCCATGAGGTTTATCCATTGCTCTGCTGAGCTTCCCTGGGTTTTAATACTTATCCTAAAAATTGGTTTCTTAATGTTTTTCTTTTGAGGCAGTTTCTGAAGTACCCTTGGACTGATTGATTGATGTTTAGTTTGATGAAAATAGCTTTTCCAGGCTGATAAACTGAGGAAGTGGTTTCCACATTAGGTCAGTGAACTCAGTTTTCACTCCCCAGGACAGAACTGCCAACCTGTAAATAATCTGCTTTGCTTTACAGACAAGATTTTTTTGAGTTGCTCCTTTGGAAAATTCCAGAAACCATGTTTTGAGCCTCTGGGAAGATTTATAAACAATACTTCCTAAATAATGTTCAAATGCATGTTAAATGCTACAATTCTTTGTTCAGTCCTTGGAAGCATCAGGAGATTGCTCCACTTGTGTAAACACTCTGATTTACTTGCTCTCTGCTTAGGCAGCAGATCAACATGATTCGAAAAACTTGCACAGAAACCTTTTGGGTCTGCTGAAATAAAGACTCTCTTTGTTGCTGCCATGATTGACTCGCTGCTGCAGAGTAGGTGACATGTTTTGCCTACCAAGCATGTTTTCTGGGCAGAGTTTATATAAAGTTCATGGAACATTCAAATAGATAGCCTCTTCTCTGCTAATAAAATCTCCTTTATTCTATTATTGGAAACAAATTTAATACAGAATTGCTTTTCAGGTTTGCAGTGGGCCTTCTGGCATGAAGTCATGGGCAGTTTTCTTCTGCTGGTTGGGGTTGATGAAGATGGTTTATTTCCTTTTTCAGGATGTTTGGACAGTGGTAAAACTTTATCACAATCCTTTCTTTAACGTTTCAGAAAACCTGATTGTGATAATGCACATGTTCTGCATTCACTGCAGCTCGTGGGAGGCCCCCAAAGTGTGCAAGTGTTCTTAGGTATTTGTCACTGAGTTTTTCTTGCTGCAAACACTGCTTCTAACAGGGGAAAAGGCATTGCAGCTCTGTTGGATTCCTTTATTCTTCTTTTTCAATTTGAACTGGTTCTGCTTCCAGTGCACTGGCCCAGTGGCCTCAGAGCCTTACCTGAAGCTTTGAGACGTGTTTTATCCTTTTCCTATTACCTGTCAAAGCCAAACACCTTATTAAATAATTGGTTTTTTGGCTCCTCAGGTTCCTGTCTCCATTTTTCCAGCATGGAAAAATTTAGTCCTGCTTGAATCCGGTCAAGTGTCCAGATCTTGCTGCTGGTTTTGATTTTTATTGAAGCGTTTGAAAAGTGAAGATGTCTCACTGAAGCTGGAGGAACTTAAAGCAGGTTGTGAAAATGAAGCTGATGTGCAGAAGGAAAGGAAAGCTTGGCCAGATTGTAGCTCTGGGAATTTCGGGTGGCTCTGGGGGAAGCAGACCCTGCCCTGTCTCCATGTGCTGATGGGTCCAAACCTCTCCTTGGTTGGAGATTTTTCTGATCAGTGCCTTGGTTTGACTCTAGAGTTTTGTATCTCTGAGGTGGGGATACAGCTGTGCAGCACCTCTGTGTTTCCACAGCGTTTTGCTCCACCTGCTGCAGAACATTTTCATTATAAATGGGATTTCAGGTTGTGTGGCTGTGTCCCACGCCTCCACCCCTTTGCTTTCAGGTCACTAAATAACATTATTGGAAAGCATTTAGCAGTCTCAGAAGTGTTCCTACAACAATAAGGGATACATTGAATGGAGCTGAAGGACAGAATGTATAGATCTGTGCAGAGAAATACTTGTAAATGATGTAACAACCTCTGAACTCTTTGTCCCAAGTTGTGCAGGTGAGAAACCTGGTTGACTTGGTACCTGCAGGAATGCAGGTGTCCCTTGCTGTGCTGATCTCTCTGGTGATTGATGCTGCCCTGTAGTGTTTGAAACCCTCAGCACTGGCAATGCTGGTGGCAGAGACGTGCTGAGATGCTTGAGGGGAGGACAGGTGTGATCCCCAGCGTGTGCTGATAAGGCCCAGGAGGGGGTTGGGTTATCAGCTGAGGGGTGGGTGGTTGTTTATCTCTGACACTGTGCTGGCAGAAGGGGGCACTGGAATGCATCCTGTGCTGACAGGAGGGCACCACACATCTGCCTGTCCCTTAAACATCCCTCCCAAGTGCTCCTGGCACTGGGAAGGGATCAGTGCCCAGCCTGTGGCCAGCTCTGTGTTTGCAGGCTCCCACCTCGGGAGAGCAGCACAGGCTGGGGATACTCTGGTGCTGCTGAAGGGCTGAAATGGTCAGGGAATTACAATTATCATTGGGAAAAAGGGGAATGAGATGGGTATTTACAAACATGACGTGGGTTTGGTAGTGAGGGTGTTAACACAGATGAGAATCCAGGCACTGGGGAGGGTGAAAAGCTCCCCCTGTCATTTCTGCAACACCTTTAAACCCAGCCAGGTGAGCAGCAGTGCCTGTGTCTGCCTCTTCCTGTGACAAAGCCATGGGAATGTGGAATTCCAAGCCAGGCTAGTGGCTCTCAATGTACAACTGCTCATTTGCTCTCCAGTACAGGTTTCTTTATAAATCTCTGTCTTGGTTTGGGATTACTTCAGCAGAAATCACTTTTTTTTGCCATGTTTTTAGCACCTCTTTTTTGCCCTTGGAGAGGGAACAGTCCAAGATTACACTGTGGAAGGTACATTGGATTTATTGCTGTATCTTGAGTTTTAAAACGAATTAATATCTTCCCATTGCAATTGCTGCTAAGGAATGTATTTGGTTTTAAAGCTGATCCAAGTACTTGGAATGGTGTGCACGGTGTCAGTCAGGCACTGGAGAGTTTTCAGATCCTTGTCAGCACTGCCTGGGCCTGCTGGACTCCTGGAGGTGTGGGCTGTGGGTGCTGAAAGTTTGTTTGTGCACTTGAGTCTGTGATGGAGCAGGAGATCATTGGGGGAAAGCTTGGATTCTCCTGGAAATTAAAATAAATGCAAAAAAAGGGAATGTCTGGGATCTATGGAAAAGTGGTTGGCTTTCTGCTATAGGTGAGATTTGTATTGTCAGTAAATCCAGTATATAGCGTCATCAGACCTAGGAAAATAGAGATTTTTCTCCTTAATTAAAGGGTTTTCTGGCTGCTGTTCTAAACTTTCCAGTGACTTTCACCAAATAAGTTGGATTAATTTATCCATCTGTTCTCATACGTGAGACTTCTAAGGCAATTTTTTGTTTGCTCTTCTCTTTCTTGGATCTGCTGATAATTTACTGTGATGTCTTACCAGTTTCAAGACTGGCAGAGCTTGTAGTGTTAAGTCTGTTTTTCACAATAGTAATTATTCTGTGTACTCAGTGCTGAGAGATGGTGGTGTGGTTTTCTTTAATTAATTGATACTTTTTTAAAGTCTTTTCCTCTTGGAGGAGTACAGCCATGTGCAAAAGTGGAGAAGTCAAAATCGGGCTGCTTGGTTTGCACCTCCCTCTTCCTGCACCTCGGTGAATTGTTTGTTATCTCTGTGCCCCTGGGAGAGGTGGATGGGGCACATTTATTTACCCATTAACCACCACATCTGCACCTCAGTGGTTCGATGGGAGATAAATCACCTTATCTTGGTCACAAGCAGAAGAGTGACTGCCTGAAGTCACTGCTGCCTTCTGGGGGGGAAAAATGCTGAGAAGTGGATTTTTAAAAAAAAAAAAGTGTTTTTTGTGTGTGATCTGTGTCCTGGCTGAGTGAGGTACAGGCTGAGGTTGTGTTTGTGTCCTTAACTCTGTTTGGTGACATTCCAGCCCCTTTGAGCAGCGCCAGGTGACAGTGGCAGGGGGGGGGTGGGGCATCTCTGGGATTTCTGTGTGATACAAAACTCTGTGGAGCTGGTGTTTGCCTCTGAATCAGGCAGGAATTGATCTTTTTCTAACTCTAAAACGTCATGAATGCAATGGAGGGAAAAGAAACCATCCCACAGAAAATAGTGTTTACCTACAGCTGACTGGCATGGAAGTGAAACTCTCCAGCAGTTTCTCCTGCAGAAAATTAGATTTATAGAGCTGTGTTGCAGTTTGGTGTTTCAAAAATGGTTTGGCTGCTGATTCAATGATTGGGAGTCCAAGGAGCATTTGTACCTCTGGAAATGGGAATGGGTGGGCTGGAGCTTGAGTTGTAATTTGTCCTTTCTGATTTATGAACAGCTCAGTTTGATTCTAGGGATTGCAAAAATTCTTGTCAGTGTGTATTCACAATTTAATTTTAGCACTCCCCTATAAAAACACTTGTGATAATGTAAACCTTCATCCAGAAGAGATATTCAGCTTTTTGGAGACTCTGGAGGTTTTTTCCTAATTTTCTGCAGCTGTTTTTTCCTTGCATTCCTTAGACTGATGTCTGAACTTTTCTCCCCTGGTACCTTTTGCCTTTAAGTTATCAAATGTGTACTGAGTCCTTAAAAGAAGAGATGATTTGATGTCATATGAATAATGATTGTATCTAAATCATGCATCAGGAAAAATTGAGAAAATAAATGTATTTATTAGGAAGGTACAGCCTGTATTATCTAAATAGGGTCAGAGTAGGAAAATCAGTTCTAAGAGGATATTAAACCTTTCAGGACAAGGTAATGCACAACACCAAGCTTGTGGCTCTGGCATGGTGATCTTTTAAATGCTTCTCAAATGTACAGCATAAAAAAAATACTGGGTTTTTTTTGGAAGAAACTTCTACTTGCCTTTTATAGATGTCCTTTTAACTAAAGTAGGTTTTTTAATGGTTTGGGGTTTTTTTTAATCATGGCTTTCTTTTCCACTTGCTATTTAGAAGAGTGATTAATCTGTGGGGTTTATTTTTGTTGTTCTGCAGCGGATATAATTTCTACAGTAGAATTTAACCATTCTGGAGAGTTGTTAGCAACAGGAGACAAGGGAGGGAGAGTTGTCATCTTTCAGCAGGAGCAGGAGGTGAGTGCTGTCTAATTACACTGTTCTTTCTATTCCCTTTTTAAAGACAAGGAGCGTGTTTGTATAAAACCCTTTACACAAAGTGCATGCCTGTGTGATAAGTGATTACAATATTGAAATTTAATGAGGACTCTGTGACACGGATAGAAATTATTTTAAACACTCTTTGGCTGTGGTCTAAAGGATGTTGACAGTGAAAACCAAAAAGGGGTTGGACACAAATGACTTTTGAGGGAGCTGAAGTTGGTTCTTTTACAGTGACTCTTCCTGGCTGTGAGGATGATTTCAGATTTGACTGTAGCTGGGGATATTATTAAAAGTTGCCCTTAAGCAAGTGTGTAACTGTGACCTCAGATGTCCTTTCCACTCTGCTGTCAGTCAGGTAAAACCACAGAATCCTCACACAGAGGCATTTTTCTCCTTTTCTCCTTGTTTTTTGGTCTTTAGGCTCTACGCCCATGTCAGTGGGCAGCTGAGCTGCAGTGCCTGATTTTAACTGAGGCTGTAGCTGGAAGCTGCTGTGGTCAGAACGTATTTCAGGGAGATGTCACTGCTAGTTTGTGTTCATTCTTTACTTCAATTTCCATTTTGAAGCTGGGGAATTGCTGTTCCCAGAGCAGGGGGCTGTCTGTGGTCCCCGTGCCAGCAGCTCCCCTGGGTCACTGGGGACATCTAGTGGGGCTGCCTGGCACCAGCTCCTGAGGGGTTCCGTGGCCTCTTGTTTTTATTTCTTTATCACTTGTCATTCTCGAGGCTTTTAAGAATCCCCTTGTGTGTAGCTTAAAGTTGCAGCAGCTCCTTGCCTGCTCCCAGGTGAGCTGTGTTTGAGTGGCTCCTTGGTTTTTGGAGCCAAATCCAAGCTCACAGCCTGGAGCTGGGATCCAGGGGCAGGGAGAGAACCACCAGGGTTGTCAGATGAAATTCCACACAATCGGTTTTGCCTTTTTTTTTTGGCTCCTCTGTGTTTAAGGGGATGATTTGTATTTAGGGACTCAATTCCCTGATGCACTGGTAGCTGGTTGTTCCAACAAACTGTCTGGAGCAGCTTTTATGTGTGCAGGTGTATAAACCAGCAGTGTTTTATTTGGAATTCCATGCCCTCCTTGTGCCACGCTGCACTGGAGAGCTCTGCAGCCCAATCCTGCAGGGAAAGGTGAGAGGGGCTGTGTGAAGAGCTGTGCAAAGCTGTGTGTGGCTTCACCCAGTGCCAAAGTGCTGCCACCTCCGGGCTGTTCCTTTAAGGGCAGTGACATCAGTGCCAGGCAGGAAGGGGAGCTCACAGAAACTCAGGAGGAATTTGCGTGGGCACAGTGCAATTACCTAAATTGGAATTTAACATCAGGCACTTGGGCCAACACCTCTCCTTGTTTGGATTTATTTTTTTTTTCCTTTAAGCACCATGAGACTGAGAGTTTGAATTTTGGTTTTATCCCGAGGGTGGATTTCACATGTTACTGGGTTTCTGTATTATTCTGGTCCTGTAAAGTTTTATTAGAATATATAAGAATATATCAGGTTATTTAAGCCTCAGTCATTAGGGTATGGAATTGAAGGAAAGCTCCCTGGATTTCCTAAGGCATTTCCTACAGCACAATAGATTTCCTTTCCAAGCTGTTCCATGCAGTGACCCAGCTTCACTTTTTATTTCTGACTGAGGCTTAGAACAAAGTCCCTTCCATTCTCCAGGGTGGGAAAAGCAGTGTAAGGGACAGGTGTGGTGCAGAATTCTGATTTCTAAGCATTTTGCCCCTTTATCCCTTCCCCACCCCCAGCTTATTTGAAAGTGTAGGAATTCCTGCCAGCTCTCAGGGTATGAAACACAGGAAAATGATGCAAAGAATGTGACAAATGTGGGCCAGCAAGGGTTGTATCAGAAGTGTTTTGGTGAGGTACTGAGGGATGAAATGAGCCCGTGGACATGAGACACCAGAGAAGGAAGGAAGGAGCAAAGTCCCCAGCCAGGAACATATCACAGCAAAGGCATCTGATGGTGCAACCCCTGCAGTGGGTGGGACAGGAATAAAGCACAAAATCCAGCTTGAAAACACTTCAGGTAAACGTGGGGAGCAGAAATGGATCCAGTTTTCTGCACTCAGTGGGTGAAATTCAAGGTTCAGTCCGTGCAGGGCAGTGTTTTGGTGCCTGAGACACAGATTTCAGGGAGGGGAATTGTGCAAGCCTGAGACACAGATTTCAGGGAGGGGAATTGTGCAAGCCTGAGACACAGATTTCAGGGAGGGGAATTGTGCAAGCCTGAGACACAGATTTCAGAGAGGGGAATTGTGCAGCTTCTCAGTTCTGCAAACATTTCCACCTGGGCAGGTGACTGCAGGGCTGACTCTAATGCCAGAGCTGTTGTCAGCAGAGGTGATGAGCTCTCTGNGGAGGGGAATTGTGCAAGCCTGAGACACAGATTTCAGAGAGGGGAATTGTGCAGCTTCTCAGTTCTGCAAACATTTCCACCTGGGCAGGTGACTGCAGGGCTGACTCTAATGCCAGAGCTGTTGTCAGCAGAGGTGATGAGCTCTCTGCCCTTCTGGAATGAGGAAGAAAAAGCTGCTTAAGCAGTTCAGAAGCTCTCAGGGGACTTGGAGATTATAAAGCAGAATAGTGGAGCTGCTGGTGTAAATTTAGAGGTGCCATGTGGGATTTCCATGGTGTGCCTGGAAAGCTGAATGTACTCACAGAGTGGATTTGCCATTTGTGGGTCTGTGTTACAGGGGAAGGAATATTCCCTTTAAACAGCAGAGGTGGAAAAATTAAAGATGAAAGAAATTGGGTTTTGTGGGGGGTTTTTAAATAAAATATTTAGGCAAAATATTAGTTTGTTCAGCTGCTCAGCATTAATGTGAAAACTTGTTGGAGCTGTTACATTCTGAGGGGAGTTTCTGGAAACTTAACCTGCTGCATAAACTGTCTCTTCTCTGATGTTGACATTCAGGTAGTAGTAGAAACTTTAATAAATTTCTTGCAACAGAGATGATGCCTATCTCATTTTGTTGACAGGCTCATGAAAATCAAGCAGGTTGTATCCCATTGTACACTGTGTATGTGTCTTGATCATTTCATTCTCTTTTCAGAACAAAACCCAGTCTCACAGTAGGGGAGAATACAATGTTTACAGTACCTTTCAAAGCCATGAACCAGAGTTTGACTACTTGAAAAGTTTAGAAATTGAAGAGAAGATCAACAAAATTAGGTGGTTACCCCAGAAAAATGCTGCTCAGTTTTTATTGTCTACAAACGGTGAGTTTATTTTGCCCCATAACATGTTGTTTTGTAGGTTTGCTGTTAGGATTTGGTCTGATCCTCTCCAAAAGGCTGGAATCAAGCAGGGTTTAACTGCAAGGATTGGGGATGTGCCTCTGGTGGCTTTGCTGGGCACAGGTGTCCCCAGCACAGGGTGGCTCATTTGGAATTTAGTTGCTTTATTAGCCCAGAGACCTTCATGTGTACGTGAGTCCTGTGCCAGAGCTTTCATTAATCATTCATAGCAGCCTCTGTCCTAACTGCAACTTGCTCTAACTCTTATAAAAAGAACAAACTGTGGAGGAGGTTTTTTTAAAATGCTTTTTATCTCCTCTTGTTTTCCCCAAGCAGCATTTTTGTCTTTTTTTGGTGCACGTGGGCGGCCTTGTCTCGTTTGAAGGCATCAGCAGTGATGCCTGGTGTCTCTCCACAGCCCTCATTTTAAACTGTGGCTGTTTCATTGCAGATAAAACAATAAAATTATGGAAAATCAGTGAAAGGGACAAAAGACCCGAGGGTTATAATTTAAAGGAGGAGGATGGACGGTATAGAGATCCTACTACAGTTACAACACTACGGGTGAGTAACTCCCAATCAGCTAATTACTCCTCTCCCAATCAGCTAATTACTCCTCTCCCAATCAGCTAATTACTCCATGGCTCAGGGAGGAGCTACCCCTTCACATCCTTAACTTCACCTTTCCTGTGACAGAAAGATGAAATTAAGGCTGGAAACTTTTCCACTTGGCAGAAACCCTGACTTTTGAGGTGCTGCATGCAGCAGGTGGCACGGTGCCCGTGCTGGGCAGTGCTGGGGTGGCTTTGGGCCTCACTGCTGCCCTGCTCTGTGTGCTGCAGGTGCCAGTGTTCAGGCCCATGGACCTGATGGTGGAAGCCAGCCCTCGGAGGATATTTGCCAATGCCCACACGTATCACATCAACTCCATCTCCATCAACAGTGACTATGAAACCTACCTGTCTGCAGACGACCTGAGGATCAACCTGTGGCACCTAGAAATCACTGACAGAAGTTTCAGTATCCTTTTGCCATTCTTCTCTGGGGTGGGAACGGGAAAACTTTTGTTTCCTTTCTCCTTTTTCGTCAGGTTTTATTTCCTTTCCTGAGAAGTGGTGTCTGTGTGGATTTGTGTAGGATTCCACTAGTATATTGAACAGATCTAAAGGCTAAAATCTAAATAATAATGAGAATCTCCATTAATCCTGGTTATTTCTCCCTAGTAATTTTAAGGGCTTTTGCTTCAGGAGAAGGAATGGTTTGGTTTGGAAGGGACATTCAGGTAGGCAGGATGCCTTCCACTATCCCAGCCTGGCCTTGGACACTTTCAGGGATGGAGCAGCCACACCTGGGTCAAGTTTTTGATACCAAATAGCATTTTATAATGTAGCAGTATCATTAGAATTTAAGCCAAATAAAGCTCTATATGAAAAACTTGGGAGATAGTTTGTGGTATGGAATTAATTAGTGCTGGAGTGGAGCAAAACTGAAGCAGCTTTTTTGCTGCTCTAAGAATTACCTTGAAACTGATACAGAATGTGATGTTACCACAGAGCTTTTAGACAAACCGTGTGGCTTGATTTTAACTTTTGCCTGGGCTGTCCCACAAGCCTGAAGCAGCATTTCTGAAAGCACCTAAAACTGAACAACACCTCGGGGAAAAGGCTCATTTCACTGGAGGCAATTCCCTAACGAGCTGCTGCAGATATTGTAGATATCAAGCCTGCCAACATGGAGGAGCTGACAGAGGTGATCACAGCTGCAGAGTTCCACCCCAACAGCTGCAGCACGTTTGTCTACAGCAGCAGTAAAGGCACCATTCGCCTGTGTGACATGAGGGCATCAGCTCTGTGTGACAGACACTCAAAGTGTGAGTGCCACTGTGCTCTTAGATTGTACCAAACACTGAATTATCTGTGTGGAATTGTGTGNGGTAGTCGCTCTGTGCTCTTTGTACCAAACACTGAATTATCTGTGTGAATTGTGTGACATGAGGGCATCAGCTCTGTGTGACAGACACTCAAAGTGTGAGTGCCTCTGTGCTCTTTGTACCAAACACTGAATTATCTGTGTGACATGAGGGCATCAGCTCTGTGTGACAGACACTCAAAGTGTGAGTGCCACTGTGCTCTTAGATTGTACCAAACACTGAATTATCTGTGTGGAATTGTGTGACAGACACTCAAAGTGTGAGTGCCACTGTGCTCTTAGATTGTACCAAACACTGAATTATCTGTGGATTTGTGTGACAGACACTCACAGTGTGAGTGCCACTGTGCTCTTTGTACCAAACACTGAATTCTCTGTGGAATTGTGTGACAGACACTCACAGTGTGAGTGCCACTGTGCTCTCAGATTGTACCAAACACTGAATTCTCTGTGTGGAATTGTGTAGGATTCCTGTAGTGTGCTGAACAGAGCTAAAGCCTAGAATCTGTAAGTCTTAAAATTGTATTTATGTTTTTCTGGAGTAAAAATAGTGAATGAAAGGAGTAGCAGCTTCTGTTTAGACACCAGGAATGGGTTTTTGCAGACTTGGGGTGGTTAAAGGCCATTGGGTCTGGACTTGATGCTGGAAATCTTGCGTGTGTCAATGAAGACTTCAGGTATTAGCAAAATTGATTTCTTAAGAAGCTGACCTTGCGTTGCTACAACAATAGGAAAGTTTGGCAACTGTATTACAAATGTTTCTCCTTGAAAGTTTTTGTGGAACACAGTAACAAAGGTGGAAAGCTTATTGAAACAATGTTAAAGTCACTGGGTGTATCTTTTATCAGAGACACAAACTTACCTCTTGAAATGCCTCTGTTGTTTCCCTGCAGTGTTTGAAGAACCAGAAGATCCCAGCAACAGATCATTTTTCTCTGAAATCATCTCTTCCATATCTGATGTCAAATTTAGCCATAGTGGTCGATATATGATGACTAGAGATTATCTGTCAGTGAAGATCTGGGATTTAAATATGGAAAACAGACCTGTGGAGACATACCAGGTACTGGGGGGAAATCACATGGGTTGGAAATTAAAAAACCTGGACAGAGGCTGAGTCTTACTGACGATCATGATGTGGCAGTAACAGTTTTGTCTGTAGATTCAGGCAGAGCATCCCTGAGGTTTGGGGATTCAGCTCCTGCTGAAAGCTCTTGGTGTTTGCAGGGGGATGGCAGAACCCAAACCCGTGTTTGGGGCTGGAAAAGCCTCCCTCTTACCCAGTGGGAATAACCTGGGAGGTGGGGAGGTGATCTCCAGCCACGAGAACCATGACAAGGCTTTGGCTGTCTTTATGCTCTCTGTTATTTCCTGAAGAAAACGGGAGGTGAAACATTTCCTTTTCGTGAAACGTTTTCAGCTGCCACTGAAAACTGCTGTTTTCTTTGCAAGAAAGAGCTCTTGTGAGCATTCTCCTTGCTTTTGGAGCAGCCTGGGAAGGCTGTTTCACACCTGTGTGAGTCTAGTGCTCACTCAGTTCCTCTGATCCCCCTTTTCCAGGTGCACGAATACCTCAGAAGTAAACTCTGCTCGCTGTATGAGAACGATTGCATTTTTGACAAGTTTGAATGCTGTTGGAATGGATCAGACAGGCAAGTGGAATTCTCCTCCCTATGCACTTCAGATCTTTCCAGGTTATTCTCAAAATGAGCAGTGGACCTCAAATACCTGGTTTTGGACAGGGTTGTAGTACTTCAGTAGACTTTAACGTGTGCATTATTAGCTCTGGAAGAATCTGCAGCAGACCTTTAGGGGAACCTGTGGGAAAACCTTCCAGGAATGTTCCTTTTTACAGTGATTTGCCATGGCAGTGACCTGCCACTGACACCACTTAGGAGAGCTCTTGCTTCTGTGTTAATCATGTCATTAACTGCTTATTTGCTGCATTCAAAGCAGCTCATTGCTTCCCTGTCAGTGCTGTCAGACGTGGTGGGTTTTTATTTTATTTTTTTTTAATTTGGCATCTGTCTGTTCAAATATTTTTTGAGGTAAAGGAAGGACAGGGAATCTCGTGGATGTGTTTTTCTTACTGAACAGCTGATGCAGAGTCAGGAGGTGTAAGGGATTCTCACAAACTAGATGTGCTGCTTGGTACCTACATTGACACAACTCGTGTGGCACTAAAATCACGTGGCTAAAACTCCGACGTGTTTGGGCTTTGGGCCTCTCTTGTGTGTGTGTGAAAAGCAAATTAAATGACATTCGAGGTGCTTGGATAACAAAACACCTCAAAGGGCCCAGGGGAGGAAAAAGGGTATTTTGGAGAGGTTTTAAACGTATAAAACACTGCAGTACCTGCTCCCCTTCAGCTGTAGCAGATGTGGGTGAGGCTGTTCTGGGGAGGTTTTAAATGTACAAAACCCTGCAGTACCTGCTCCCCTTCAGCTGTAGCAGGTGTGGGTGAGGCTGTTTTGGGGAGGTTTTAAATGTACAAAACCCTGCAGTACCTGCCTCCCTTCAGCTGTAGCAGGTGTGGGTGAGGC
>VYXD01007645.1:118378-137819 GCA_013397195.1 Hylia prasina
CCGCCTCTCGCGGGGGGCTGAGGGCCGCCGAGCCCCCCGAGGAACGGCCCGAGCTCGTTGCGTGGTTACACGGAGTTTACCCGAACAGCGACGATGGGGATACAGCGGGGTAGGGGGAGGAGCGTGGCTGTGGGAATGAGTTTATTCAGTGGCTGAGTCAATAGCACTGACGTGAGCTATTTCCCTCTATATCCGGCATCTCTGTCAGCTGCTCTGCTGCATCCTTTTGTTCCTGGGATAACACTAGTAAGGCACATCATGTAGGCTCTGGTACTTACTTGGTAAATGCTTTCCCCTCGTTACAAACAGCTCCTTCGTCCTTTCATCTCTAAATTTTAAGGGTAGAAGAGGTAAATAAATTGCATTAATGATTAGCTGTAACCTCCGTGGTTTACGATGAAGTTCAGCTGGCCACAAACTAAACTCTTGGTTGTTTTTCCATAACTCAATAAGAATTGTATGAAAGGAAGAATAAACCGTGCCCATTTCTGAACGCTGCTATTGTGCTGTGGTAACGCTGCATCGTGTGATAACCGTGGCACCTTAAACAATGTTACCTGGGTCAATAATTTTGACAAATTATTCAGGCCTGTTACATTTAACTAACAATTAGGCTGCCGAAGTTGCGACATGCCTGACTGGATGCTTCCTTCAGAAATGGCCGTCTCTGCTGCCTGCCCATTTTATATTTTATATTTAATTTCTGGCGACGTGGTAACTCTGTGGGACTCATTAATTTGTCTGTTTGGGTGAGGGCAGCGACAGGAGCTGAGCACAAGGTGGGACAGGGAATGTTTGACCCCCTTGTGCTCCGGGAACAAAACAAACCAACCAGCTCCACCAGGGCTCAGTGCTGCTTTCAGCTGTTCAGCCCCTGCACAGGTTTCTGCCATCCTCGCAGCTTTTCGGTGGATTTTTCAGGCTGATGAGCTCAGACACCTCTTCATGGTGTTCTCTGTGTCGTTTGTGTGTGTTTAGGACCTTTTGTTCAAAGATCTCTTAGCACCTAGAGGGCAGAAGAGCTGGGAATAACACTGGTAACCTGTGCTTTGTTGGGTTCACAGAGATAAAAAAAAGCCAAGTTGCTCGCTTTGGGAATTCTAGATGCTTCCTATATTTTAATTATTATAAAGCTCTGTTACATATTGACAAGAAGAAATCCCTCCTTAGGCAAGGGCCCATCTAGTTATGTCATGGAAAATCAGCTTAATAATTACCATTGTGGGAATCTGGTTGGCTTTCTTTTCCTTTTTTTTTTTTTTTTGTTAATATTGTACTTAATTGTAAAAGTGATATTTATTAGTTCATTCAGGTTGATCATGCCTCAGACTACTTGTGAGCTACCACTTTGGAGTATTTTTATATCTCTAAAATGTATACAGGTATTTTATTTCTGTGTTGCCTTCAATATCTCCATGCACCCAGCTGGAATCAGAAATGAGACCCATCTTCCCCAACGTGTTTAGCTCCTGCTGTTAAAACAGTCCACCGAGTTGTGGAAAAGCATAGATTTAAAGTGAGTGTATATAAATTCACAGTGAAACAATTAGCCCTAGGGCAAAGCCAAAATTCAAACAATTTTGGAGAAAAATACCATTCATGTGAACAGTTGTTTGGGTTTTTTTTTCTTTTCTCCCAAGAGTGTGTTTTATGTGATTTATGAAGAGGGGAGATGCTGCCACATTTCTTAATTGTTACTCTTAATTCTACCACTCCTCATTCTGCCACATTTCCTATTTCACTGTCAAGCAGAAACGTGATAAAAGTTTTCAGGCAGATGATTAATATAACTTCCTTAATTCTCAAAAAAAGCTCGTGGCAAGTCCCACTCTCTGCCATTTGGGCAGTTTATCCTTTGATCCATCCCTTTCCAGGAGCAGAGCTTTGTGTCCCTGTGTCAGTTTTTGGAGGCAGTGATGTTCCCTGCCCCTGTCCCAGCCCGGGTGTGAGCCCCAGCAGGAGCAGGGAGAGTGCTGGAGCTCCATGGCAGCTGATGCACCCTTGGGTGTATTTTGAGTCATTCCCTGTGAGCTCAGCTGGGAACGTGCTGCTGCTCATGTCAGCTCCTGCTCAGCTCCCGGGGGCTCCTCACTCGCAGCAGGGTTTGGGATTTCTTCCTGCTCTGGGCTTTGTCAGCCCCGGGTGGGGCAATCAAAAGGTGATTTGTGGCCGTGGCTTTAGAGCTGTGTGTCAGGGTGAGGTCTGCTCACCATCCTCTGGGTGTTCCTGTGGCACAGGAACAAATCCCCAGATCCCCTCACACCTTTGCCCTCTGCTGATTTTTTTTTTTAATGCAGATCCTGCTTTTCCAATAGCCAAAAGTGGTTGTTGGGGAATATAAAGGTTTTTTACCCTGGGAAACTTTTGCCCACTTGCTAACTGCACTTGCCACCTGCTTTTTTGCTGCTGCAAGGCAGAACAACCTTCCTGGCGAAGCTCTTTGAGTTTGGCAGTTTTATTTAGGGATTTATTTAGGAATTTATTTAGGAATTCAGGCGCCAGCAATCATCACTGATCTAGAATAACACAGCCTCTGTCTGATGCTGACTGAGCAGAGCTGTTAACACTTGATTATCTGAACGTGCAGTGCTGAGCTGGTGCCTGGGCACTCCCAAAATTCCCTGTTTGTGAATCCACCATACACATCATGAATAATTGGTATTAAAGGTGAATTCTTCACCAAATCAAAGTTGAAAACAGGCTCGTTATTAAACATCCCTCCCTGTGTCCCTGATGGAGCTCCCAGAGACAAAGCCACAGAAAATAAGTGCGGGCCCTCCCAGGTGCATTTCAGAAATCAAAAATCAATGTTTAAATGTAGAACTTGCAGAAATAATGCTCAAAAAGTAGTTTCAGGTGTGGTATTTGTAGCTTCAGACTTGCTTTTCTTACTTGGATATTTTTACCTCACGGGGGAACGTGTCCAAACTTTAAAAAATAGTCACCCAAATACAAAAAATACCCTGAAAGCTCCTGCCTTCAGGTGGAACAGACTAAATTACACAGAAATTGTGGTGACACATATCTCTAAAACCTGCTTGTTTCCAACTGAAACATATCACTAAAGAATGGATCAGTACATACACTCTCATATTTAGTTAATCTGCACATGAAATACAAGTGAAGTGCATTTTAAAATAAAAATCCTCACTTTAACTGCACAGCATGTGAACTTTTTTAGCAGCTGCTGTTGTCACCTGTGGTGCACTCTTGCTCTTTGTTGATTCTTAGTGCACATGTAGGTGTCCCGTGGGTAAAACTACCAAAAAAATGGGAAAAAAACCAGTATATTGGAGCTTTATGGGAGATGTTTTTGGGCAAAGCAACCTGGATGGGACCTGAGAATGGCAGCCTGCCTGATGTATAGAAAAATCAGGGATTGATCCATGGAGTTTGGAAGTAAGGGAAAGGGGAATATAAAGCTGCACAGTTTTGCAGTAGGGGGCAGAGGGATGAAAATTCTCTTGGAGCAGGTAGAACAGTGTGACGTGTGTTGGAGTGATCCATAGTTAATTGAAGCTCCAGACTGCAGAGATGGGGCTGATTAAAGCATTAATTACTGGGGAGCAAAGGGGGCACTTTCTTGGGCAGCTCCAGAGTTGGGGAGCAGCGCAGGGTTTGGGGGTGGTGGAAGAAGGAGAGCCCCGCGTGGCTGCTGTGTGTTTCTGAGCTCCCCGAGGCCGGTGAGGGTTATCTGCAGCCAGCACTGCTGCTGCTCCCCTCTGGCTGCAGCTGATAACCCGCGGCTGTGCTCAGCCCTGGCCCTGACCTCTGCCCGCCCCGCAGGTTCCTGGGTGGAGCTGCAGATGAACGGCAACGGCAACAGCACCGACAACGGCAACGGCAAGAGCCTGGAGCACGTCCCCTCCTCCTCCTCCATCCACAACGGGGACATGGAGAAAATCCTGCTGGATGCCCAGCACGAGTCAGGACAGAGCAGCTCAAGAGGTAGTTCCCACTGTGACAGGTAAAGGAGTGCTGGCAGCCCTGTGCTTTGTTCCTTTTTGTCCTGCCGATGGGTGAAGCTTTTTCTCAGGGGAAAAGCTGCTGTTGTGCCCCGCTGTTTGGAGTAGCTGCTGGCTGGTGTGATGCTTCCACTTGTAATGATACAAAAACACATGTAATTCACCACGCTGGCGCTGTTCCCTGCGAGAACAAAGGGGTTTGCATCTTTTCTGTAGCAGATGAACTTTTGGGCAGTGCTTTCTTTGCTTTAGGGAGCGACCGGCAGCGCTGGTGAGAAAGGTAGGATTATAAATAAAAAAAATATGGAAAAGATGGGGGGGTTGGGAAGACTTTGTAATGCTGGTATTTGGGATCTGAAGGGTGGTGCAGTCTGTAACTCAGCTGAATAATGTCCAGAAGTGCCTAAGTAAATGATTCAGCTGAGATTTATCTACGCTGATGATTCTTTAATTGACAAAATGACATAATGGAATCAATTTTTCTTTAGCCCGTCACCTCAAGATGATGGACAGATAACTTTTGATGTGGAAATGCACACAAGTAAAGACAGTAGTTCTCAGGTATTTTCTTCCTTAACTTTTAAAATATGCCTTTGTAAGCTGTGGATATTTGATCTAGGCTTGAGGGGTGGGACAAGCTCTTTGTGATGTCAAAAGACTTCAATCCCGTATTAATCGAAATTTGATTTAGAGATGAGTAGTTTTGGAGTGAGGGAAAAAGGAGTCTCCATCTGTACAGCTGAGAAATGCCTCTTTCCAGCAGTCACGTCACTGTGTAACCCTGCTGGCACTGGGTGCCAAAGCTGGCTTTGAAATGTTGATATTTCTGCACAAGATTTCAGGGTGCTCAGTGACTGCTGTGCAGACACTCACATGGCAGAGAGTAATCTCCACAACACAAACTGAGAGGAGCCTAATGCTGAACTCTGAGTTCGATCATTTCATCCAGTTTGCTGTCTTCAGCAGTACAAATAAAAAGCATTCCTGGAAGAATGAGACCTTGCATTTAATTCTGCCCAAGGCCTGGGACTGTTGCAGTTCTGCCCTGAGAGCCAAAGGGGCCTGAATGAAGGTGTTGGTGAGCTCTGCATCTCACTTGTGGCTGGAATTGATGACCTCTGGGTTTGCTGTGCTTCTCACTTCATGCTGGAAGTGGGTTATCTTATTTTAATAAGAGTCACTGAGTTAAAGTCAGTGGTGTTCTCCACTCTTCCTGATTTATTTCGTTGCTTATGTGGCAACATTTGTATCTGGTGATGGGAAGTTAAATCTTTATATACAATTAGAGTGAGTGCTTGCCTTTCCCTCCTGCATCTGGGATTCACCCAGCAGAAGCTACTAGTTGCAAGTAATAAACATTTTAAATTACTAATAACACCCTTAAAAAGTCAAAATGCTAGTTCTAGAACCTTTTTATTTGACTTCCCATGCTTTTAGTCATGTTTCTGTGGGCCTTGAATGGAATGCCATCAACCTAATGTGTTTTTTTTTCCATTTGTAAATATTTTTTGCACAGTTCTGGTTTATTACATTTAGGATTAAACAGTTCTTTGTTTTCATTAGTTAAAAAAAAACAAACAGCTTGCAATGATGTGGAAATCCTGGATACAGTAATAGAATTGGTGGTTTCCTGACTTGTGCTGGCAAAATCAAATCTCTTTGAAATAATCAGAGGCCCAAGAACACTTAGTGGTTTATCAGGTGCCACCGTTTGGTGCTTATCATGTCCCCACTGTTGTCACTCTCAATTTAACACCCTGAGGAGGAGCTGATGGAGTGTTACAAGGCCTGTCCCCTGTGTGTTTCAGTCCGAAGAAGAAGCAGTAGAAGGAGAGAAAGAATTGGAAGTTTTGAAGAAAAGTGCAGACTGGGTGTCAGACTGGTCAAGTAGGCCTGAAAACATTCCTCCCAAGTGAGTTCAACTCTGGGGTTTTTTTTAAATGAATATTAATGCATTTCAATGACTAGATGAAGGAAAGGACCGTCACAATCTCGCAGTCAAAATAAATTCATCTTAGGAAGAGATTGATTTCTCTGTGGGGAGGCTAAAAAGGTCCAAACAATGAAGTTTGAAAATCAAAATAGCAACAGAATGACTTGGAGGTAATACAAAAGCACAGCAAGCTGATTGCAAGGTTTCTTGACAAAATTGCAGTTAATGGGAGAGCTGGGTACTTGGAGCTGGGATTCATGGGATTTAGTCTTGGCTTATTGAATGGAAGAGTGTTGAGCAAGTCTCCTAAATTCTCTGTCCCTTTTTTTCTTTCTATGTAAAATATGTAATGTTCATCCACGGAAGGGGAAACCTTGAGATCCTTGAATGCAAAGCATTTTTATTAAAGTAGAGGATGCTGGCTAAATCTGGCAGACTTCTGTATCTGTGTTTGGAACAAAAAATGAGGCCTCTTGCTAACAAATCACATCCTGAAATTCCCTCTCTCGGACCTACCTCTCTCTGCAGCTCCTGCTCCCTTTGTGTCTATACTGTCTGTGTAAGTGGTCTCTCCACAATCCCTCCTCTTACTACCTTTGATTCCTTACTCTGGGTAAGGACCTCGGGCTTTGATCTCTAGCTCTTTGTACTAAAAAAAAAAAAATGTTCCTACAGAGATCTGTGCATTAGTGTGCAAAAAAAAAAAAGAAAAAAAGGCAAAGAAACCAAAAAGTCTTGTTGAATTTTTCCCCCTCCCTCCTCCTCTTCTTCCAGGGAATTCCATTTCAGACATCCTAAACGTTCAGTGTCTCTAAGTATGAGAAAAAGTGGAGCAATGAAAAAAGGTGGCATTTTCTCCGCAGAATTTCTTAAGGTTTTCATTCCATCTCTGTTCATATCTCATGTTTTGGCTCTGGGACTAGGGTAAGTATTAACCTAATTCTCACTTCAACTTTTTGGTTTTCCACTTTGCTTGAATGTCAGGTCCTGCTGAAAAGGGCTTTTTCTAGAATAACAATTTTTGTCCCTCACTCAAACTTGATGTGCTTTTACAAAAGCAGGAAAACTTTGCAACAGTGAAAACTTTGCAGTCTTTAATGTGCTTTATTTCTAGACTAAATCAAGTTGTATTGAATATGCATGGATGAATCTGCAGATAACCTTTGCAGTTGTAACATGTGCAATCTGATTATGTGCCTTCTATTTAAATGCTTGAGGTTATAAAGGGGAAAATCAGAATAGATGATAAAATAACTTTTACTGACCAGTATGAAACTATTCTGTGCAAATAATGATGCTGAGGTGGTGTGTGTGGCACAGACTCTGTGATTTCCAGTTGAATGCTGCATTGTGATGTTATGAAAGTCAAGGTTTGAGTACTTAGAGAAATGAAATATTGGCTGTGTCCTGAAAGATCAGCTGTGTTTGTGCTCAGCACTGTTTTCATTGCCTGTGTAATCCCACATAATCCCTCACTTTGCCTAAATCCTTACATTCTGTTTATCCACCTTATGTTCTTGTGGGATGGGGCAAAAGCATGGACTCAAAACATGCTTTTGTTTAGCTTTGTGTTTGGTTTTGTGGGTGTAGTTAAATTTAATTTAAGCTCCTGCAAACTATCAAATAAATTAGGACAGAGTGTGTGAGGATGTGCTGTGAGGTGTTTGTACTGCAGCAAAATTGTGCATTCCTGGAATGGTTTAAATCTTGCTTGTGGTCACTGTTTGCATAGATCCTCAATGTTTTAGAGGTCACCCCCTCTCTGTAGGCAGCACTTAAAGATTTGTTTCACCCCAGCTGTCTGGGAGTGTTGCTGTGTCAGGTACTGAGAACACAAAAGCTTTTGGGTTGGGGTTTTCACATGGGACTGGAGGAAAACCCACTTTGGGTGAGTGCTGGGAGCACTGATCCTGCCAGACTCGTGCTGTCAGTGATTTTATAGGGGAGAAGTGACCTCAGACTTGAGAGAGAGAGAGGGTTTAGGGCAGCTGGGTGTGTGGGGAAGCAGGGGGGAGTCCTGCTGTGCACTGTGATCCCCTTGTGCTTTTTATTTCAGCATCTACATCGGGAAACGCCTGACCACGCCTTCAGCCAGCACCTACTGAAGCCCGGAGTGCAAACCTGGACCCCCCGTGCCCTGTGAAGGTGTTTCTGTCTCATTTAGTACATTTGACTTGAGACCATTTTAAGCATGACCCTGACTTCACCCTTTCCTTCCATATCCAGGTTTTTGCTAACTCTGGAGTTCAGTATTGTGTTGGAACTCTGTTGAGGTGTTTGGCTATCCACATTCTTTCCCTCCTCTCCCATTCCCCTGCCTCTTGGCCTGCAGGACACGTCAGAGTTGCTGGATGGAGTTTACAACTGTCTCTTTGTTGCAAGGGCTTCTCTCAATGCAAAATGCCACCAGCAAGTTTAATTTTATCAGTGATGCTGTTGCCTCCTTAGTGCAACCTGACTTCAGTTGCAGCTGTGCATGGTCTAAGTGTTGACTGCATGGTGGTGATAGAACAGTCTCTTTGGAAGGAAATTCCTGATTGGAGTGGGAAAGAGTTTTGCTTTTGTAAAAAAGGAAGCTGGCTGTGGAATAAACTAAGAAATCGCTGGCAATAAAGATCCAGTTTAAATCAGCTTTTGGGGGGAATTTACTCGGCCCCTTTCATTGGCTAACAAACACCATTTGAGTTGCAGGAGGCAAAGACTGCATAAATTTTGAAGTAGGATAACTAAATCCATCAGCATATTTTAATACTAGGTAATTGTTGTAATCTTGTCTTTTCTATGAAGTCAGCTCCTTATTCCTTGTAGGAAAACCTGTCTGATATCTAGGAAATATTAGAAAAATTGCATTGTTTGCATGTGAAGAAGCTTTTTTTTATTATTATTATTATTTCCTTTACCTGTTTTCTTAAGGGAAAATTTTCAATGTGAAATTTTCCTTTTGAAAGTAGTTCTAAATCAAGGGAAAACCCCATCAGCTGTGGTGTAGGTGGGCTCTGTGTAAAAGGAAATGATTCTGTTTGTTGTGGAACCATTTCCAGCTGCGAAGATCCGGCAGTTCCAGCAGGAAAAGCGTTTGGCTCATCCTTAAGGGGGGGGACAATCTTGCAGGTGCACAAAGGTTCAGGAGTTGTAAAAGCTCTGAAATGTCTTTTCTGCAAATGAATTCTCAATATTCCTCTCTCTCATTGTTTACTGTACAATCTCCTTTTTGGGGATGCTCGGAACCTGAAAGTCACTCGTGGTGTCTCACGTTAGGGTAGGTTTCTCACTGATGTTGTTGAACTTTTATCTTAGGGAACATTAAGCCTTGTCCTCCTTCAGTGACACTTCTCTTCAAAATGTGAAGCTTTAGTACCAAATTGTTACAAAGCATCGGGACAGTCACGTCCTTAAATAGATTTTATTGGATTTCAGAACATGTAGCATGAACTCTGAAGGATAGAATACTCTTTTTATATATATATATATGAATATATATATAAAAATATGATATAGACTTTAATACTAAGTATTTAGGGAAGCAATGCTAATTTTAAGACTAGCAAAAATCTCATTTAAATAAAATCTTTAGTAGGCTGACTTGTAGAAAATAAGAAAATCTAGTCAGCCACTTGGAGAAAACAGCTACGTATAATTTTGCTTGCATCAGACTTTATGAAGTTGATTATTTGATAGAGCAGTGATTGCTTGAACCAGTTGATGCATTGAAGCTAAATCCCAGCTGAGATTTGGGTTAAGAAAACCTTTAGTTAGCTCCCAGGAAGTGAAAAAGTTAATTATGAATCCACTGCTAAACTGTATTTATTTTCATTCTCTGCTGCTGAATGCTGCCAGAGAATGCTTTCAGGGTGGACAACAAATCCTTTCAGTAATCTGCTTGGTTTTTTTTTCCCTTTTAGTTGTGAATACTTCGTGGCACTCGAGCTGCCCAGAGGCGTGGGTTGGTTTGGGGTGTGGATATTGGGTTTCACCCCGAGGTGGGGCCGGGCAGGGAACGTGGTGTGGAGGGTGTTTCAGAGAGCACCAAACACTTCATTTGCCAGCCCTAAAACCCGAGGGGACGGGAGGAAGGCTGCACCACCTTCAGTTCTAACACAGCACCGTGTTTGGTGTGAAACTGGAGTAGTGGGCAAAGAGATTTCTACTGAGTAGGGACCCCTTTCTAAATGAAAAAGTGATTCTTCAGAATATCTGATCAATAACAGCCTGTGGCTGCAGTGTCAAGACCACTGCTGGGATTTGGAGTAAAAGCTGTGAAACCCAGAGCTGAGGAAAGCCCCGTGGTCACTGTAACACTGCCTGGGATACAATGCAGTATTTATTGAGACCCTTTGCTAAGCTTTGGAGGAGAGTCTGCAACTTCCAGTTTTACAATGAGCAGGAACAGGGTGTTGTGTCATTCAAAAAAGGGGTTTCGATTACCGAGAGTTGAAGTTTTGTTCAGATAAACGTTGTTTAAAAAAGCTTTATACCTGTTTACAGTTTTGGAAAAAAATAAAATAAAAAAAAACAAAGTAGGCTTCATTTTTCTTACATCCAGTGAAAACTGGCCTAGACTATTTGTAAATAGGATCAAGAAAAAAAATGCAGAAACTCGCACATTAAAGATGCAGGCTGACCTAACTGCATATTTACTTACCATTTTCAAAAGTGAAAGCTGAAGATTGTTAGAAATTCAAATTTTTTTTAAATTGACGTTCGTTGAAATATTGGGGTTAACTGAGCCAAAGTGATTATGCATTCTTCATCAATTAGTTAGCACTTTGTAACATTATCTACAGTTTACATGTATTAAGTTGTAGCTTATAAACATTTTGTGCCATTAAAGCTCTCACAAAACTGGTCGTCTGAAATTGCTTCATGCTGCGCCTTTCCTTTGCCTTTCTTCCCTTTCCCTTTTTTTCCAGGTCTGCTTTTTAAGGTGTTTTATGGGACTGTTTTGTTCTGGGTGACACCAACATTGAAGCTGCTGTTTATAGACTGGAATAATTTTTGTTTTTTTGAAAGATTTCTTGGGTTTGGGGTTTTTTTTTGTTTTGTTTTGTGGTTTTTTAGTGACCTGGGATCGTCCGCTTCATTTCCTGAAGCGCTTGATAAAAATATTCCCCCTTGGTTGGCCTTGTGTACCTTCTCCAAGTCCTCCAGCACCTTGTCCAGGAAAACTCTGAAAGGAAAATAATGTGGTGGCATATGAAATGTCAAATAGAATTGCTGAGATTTTGTACGATTGGTCAATTCTATTGTATTCCTTGTAATTCTCTTCTGTTTTCCTAATTGTGTTTAATTTGCAGATTAAAGAGCAAGGGAGATAAACCCTAATTGTTCATCTGCCTCCATGTTCTTGGTTCAGGAGCACGGGTTATTTCTGTTTATCATGAGGAGAGCTCTCCATTCTGGGTGGGAATGGCACCATTCTGATCACTGGTACCACCCATTTCAGTTATTCTTTTCTGTACTTTCAATCTGTGAATGCAGAACTTTGTGGAAATGGGATTTTCTTTTTCCAGAGGAGTAAGAGAAAATTACAAACCCTACTTTCAGAAAGTTTCTCTCCCTGGGGCGCACAGTGAAACTTGGGCCTGAATTTTGAGTTGCTTCAAAACCTTTTTAGTTATAATGCAAGAATAAACACAAGATCACCTTGCATAAACCAGCACTTCCTTTGCTCTGGGAAAATTATTCTGGTGTAAATCACATCTTGATGGGGTTGAGGCCTGTCTTCAGGTTCCTTTTCACTCTTGGCCAAGAATTTCAGATTCTGGGGAAGTTCCCTTCTGCCTTGACCTGAGGGAATCTCCAGGTGCTCTGTGCTGAGGTCAGTGGTGGGACCTTGAGGAATTATTCTCCTTACACTGGATTCAGCCTTCACTGTACACATAGGAAAAGCTTAGAATTTGAATTGTTCAATGGCAAAGTTCACTGTAAAAACACTATTTACACTTCTGTGTGTGTGCACACCTGTAAAAATGCCATGTGAAAGTGAAGCCCTGATTCCCTGGGAGTGTTTGTAGGATCTTTGCCCTGTGCTTGCATTTTTTGGAGACTCCTTTGTGTTCGGGGCCTCGGAAACCAAAACAAACCACCAGGGTTCCTGAGCTGTGCCCTGTACTTCAACCAGCACTTCCAAAACAAAACCAAACCCTGGAGGTGCTCCTGAAAAACCTGGTGCTGGGTGCAGCATCCCCATGAGAAAGAGAAAACTCAATGAATTTCCTCTCCATTGGCCCCCTCTCTGTGCCCTGCCCGGGGTGAGCTGAGCTGACATTAGGGGGAGAGCGAGGGGTGTTTTTCCAGGAAGGAAAGTGAACATGACTTAACTTTCTGAGCTGCTGCCAGAGAACTGAGAGTATGGAAACAGGCATTCTTCTGTTTTAAACTCTTTTCTGATAAGGCCGAGAAATTTGTTTAGAGATTTATTTTTTTTTTCCCCAGTGGTGCGGCTTGCGTAACTTGCTGTTTGTTGTCTGAAGACAAATCAGTGAATTTTGAGGCCCAGAAAATGCCTTATTCTGGTGTTTATAAAAAAAAGAGAATGGCCCTACAGCTGTTGAAGTTGTTGCAGGGTATTAAGGTATAATTAGGTGACAAAAGGACACATCCTTGCAAAGCTGTCGGTGTGTGGAGTTGTGCTGAACCTACACCTCGAGCTGTTCCAGCCCTTAACTTCCACCTCATTTGGGAGTTTAAATTTCAGCCCCTGGATGCTGGAATGCCTTTCTGTCGTAGATCAAGGAGCCTCTGACTCTCAGGTGCATTTTCCTGTGTTTTCTAAGTAAGGGTTTTAATGAAAAACTCTGTTTTAAGACCAATCATCTCACAGCCTTTTACTTCTGGCATGTAACCTGCATCCAAATACAGGCTGGGATACTCTCATTGATCAACAGAAAACACTTTATATGCAAAATTTTGAGTGAAACACACTCCTTGCTCCTCTTACTAAAAAAAAAAAGATAATTCCTCGTTTCTTTCCACAGTGCTCCATGAGCTCATGGCCTAACAAGATGTAAAGAGTGCACGGTGGAATTTGAGACACAAAAGGTTCAGACCCTGGTTCTGCCCCCTCATTCCTTGTCCCTCAGGAGTTTTGTGGCACCATCCTCGTTTTGCAGCTGGAACAACACCAACACCTCCTCTGCACCTTGCTGCAGGTTGAAATCCTGCCTGGTTTGGCATTGCTCCCATTCCTCAGGGTGCAGGTCACTGCTGGGATGTTCCCATCCGTGTGGGATGTTCCCATCCTGCATTCCTGTGCTCTGCCAGGCTGGGGAAGCTCTCACTCCTTCCCTCGTGTTCTCACACTGCTGCTCCATCCTGCTCAAACACCTCGAGCCTCTCGGAGCCCCCAGCTCTGTCATGGGGAGTTTTGGTGACTGAGACAAAACAGTTTTGGGTGTTTTTCCTGGTTCCACCAGCCCTGCAGCTGCTTCAGGTGGGGATGTGGGTGCTGGGAGAGCTCCAGGTCCTCACGTTGGTGTGTGTGTGACACAGGAGTGTCCAGGGCTGTGCTTTCACCTCCAAGCAAGGAGGATATAAAGGAAAATTTACAGTTTCATCAGCAACTGCAGTGCCAGGACAAGGACTAATGGGTCTGAAAAGAGGGGAAATACACGTGAGATACAGAGAGGAAATTGTATTTTCTCTCTGTGAGGGTGGGGAGGCCCCGGCACAGGTTGCCCAGAGGATTCCTGGCAGTGTCCAAGGCCAGGTTGGATGTGCTTGGAGCACCTTGGGACAATGGGAGTGTCCCTGCCCACGGCAGGGGGGGGGGTGGGATGGACTTTTAAGGTCCCTTCCAACCCAACCCATTCCAGGATTCTCTGAAGTGGCCTCTCATGTTTGCAGGTAAGAGAGGGATGCACACGAAATCAATATCCAGCTCCAAATCTGGAAGCATTCTGGATTCCTCCTGAGGGATGCTTTGTGAGCAGTGTTTACTCCCAGTGGTGCTGGATAAGATAGAACTGCTCTCAGTGTGATTTCCTGGAGATGGGAGGGCAGCAGGAGGTGCAGGTTCTGCCCTGCTGGGCTGGGCAGGGTCTGTCTGTGCTGCCCAGGCCTGGCAAGAGCCTTTTTGCTCCTGGGCTTATCCACACAGCTCCAGTTAGAGGATTCCTTGTAAAAATACAGATAATTTTATAAAATACTGATAAGATGGGAACTAAGTTCCTGTCAGAGTCAGAAATGAAATACACTGAGGTGGATTTTTCAGCTTCATCTTTGCAAAGTCAGAATTAAAGCCTTGCAGCCTGTGAGGGCTGGCCAGAGCTGAAGCAGTGCTCAGATATTTTTTGCAAAGAATGGGACATGAAAATCTCTTTGTACTCACAAGACTTTTAGGTGCTGTGAGTTAGTTGGGTTGGAAGCTGTGTGCCTGGAGTACATACAACACTCTCCTTTTTTAGGATTCTCCCAGAGCCTGGCTGCTCTGCTCTCACATGAGAAGGACACCCCAGACCTGCTCCCACAATGTGCCAATTGTCACTTCATTTCAGAGTGAGGAGCAGCAGACAATTACAGCTGCTGCTTGAAAAGCACTGTCTGACAGGTAAAGAGATCTCTTGGGTTCCTACAAAGTGCTTTAATAGCTGCAGCTCACAAACAGCTTTATGTGCCCATTTCCTCCCAGGCAGCAGCTGCAGTGAGCAGCTCTGGTGTATTTGCACTGCAGAGTGCCCCAGTCTGGTGCTGGGCTTTGTTTCTGCCTGCCAAAAACCAGGTCTGGTCTAGTTAAATTCACAGGGAAAGGCAGAACACAGAAACAATGAGGTTGGAAAAGTCCTCTGAGAGCATCGAGTCCGAGCTGTGCCCGATCCCCACCTTGTCACCTGCCCAGAGCTCTGAGTGTCACCTCCAGGGGTGGAAATCCAAACCTCCCTGGGCAGAAACAAGGCCTGGCCACCCTCTGCATGGGGAAATTCCTGCTGATTTCCACCCTGAGCCTCCCCTGGCCCCACCTTTAAATTGTCTTTTCACAGCGTTGCAGGCCTGGCTGGGCTCTGTGGCTGCAGCTGAATTGCTTGCACTGCATTTGAGACAGAAACCCAAAAGCTGTCAGCTGCAGTGTTGTAACAACGAGTTAAAATCACCAGCGACTAGGAGGAGGAGGAGGAGGAGGAGGAGGAGGAGGAAACTTCTTCCTCCCACTGAAATCCCTGAACAAAAACTGGACTCTCCAGCAGCAGGTAAATAAAGAGAGCAGCCTCTCCAGCAGCAGCAGGTAAATAAAGAGAGCAGCCTCTCCAGCAGCAGCAGGTAAATAAAGAGAGCAGCCTCTCCAGCAGCAGGGAGCTCTGATGTGAACCCCTGCCACAAGTCTGCTGCTCAGACACCTGGTTTCTGCCGTGCAAAAGGTTGGGTTTTTGCCTCGGTTGTTTTGCCTCGTGTGTGCACGTCCGTGCAGAGAGAAGGGCAGAGAGAGGAGGAGTGGCAAGATGAAGCAGGAGCGAGCCTTTCCCGGGTGGAACATCCTCCGATAGGCCCCGGGGCTCGGGGAGAGGGACAGCCCTCCTCAATTGGCTGCTCCTGCGGTGGCACCATCCGTGATGTCACCCTGGCATCCTCCCCTCTCTGGGCTCTCTTTGGGGGCTTTTCCTTCCCGGCACAACCGTCTGGGAGAGGAAAAAAGCAGCTCCGAGTGCTGCCTCCCGTCCCCGCCTGCTGATAAAACTCCTCCCAGCAGAGCGGCGCCGGCCGAGCTAATGGGAAATTAGCGGGCGGGGGAATTGGATTTCAGCGCTCGTGTGCAAGAATTATTTATGGGTTTGTGGGGAGCTGCCGGAAATCCTGGAGCTGCTCAACGCGTGAGAGGCACGGGAAGGATTCGGTCAGCCGGGAGAGATAACAGGAGAAATGTGAGCAAAGAGGGAGAAAAAGCAGAGCAGCAAAGATTTCCTCCCAGCCCGCGTCGCTCAGAACTCTCTGACCGGGATTTGTGATGCTGAATGCTCCAACCATGGGAACATGTGTTTTTTGCCCCAAAGCACTTGTATGTTGATGCTGCTGTACACACCTAGCTGAGCATCACATTTGCATAATTTGTGTAATTGGCGCAGCCACTGCCAGCCAAAAGCGCGCAGCCTGCGCAGCTTCCCCTTTTTTCTCACCAGTTTATTTTGTTCTCCACCCCTTCCTGCTGAATTTGGTCTTCTCCAAGTGTTCAGGATTTTATTTTTTAATTGGGCTAGAAATAGGAATTGTGTGTTTGTTTCCCAGGATGAAGCAGCAGGTGCCTTTGTGCCACTGACTTGATACAGGCTGTAGAAAAGCCTTTGTGACTCAGTCCTCTTCTGAAATATGGAAATATTAACGTGCTGTGGAGAGGTGTTAATGACCTCGGTTAAAAGCAAAGGATTTCTGTAATCCTTTCATGTGATGATCCCAAAAACCAAGGATATTTTTTCCAAATTCTCAGCCAGTGTAGATAATTTTAGTGTCAGCCAATTGCATGCTAATGTGTGCTCCCTGACCTGTTCTGGTGTGGTTCGTTTTGGATTATATGCTGTGTCTGTCTTAGCTTATAAAACCAGATTTAATGACCCATGAAGCAATTACTGAATTGTTATTCCTACAGAGGAATATTCCTGTGAGACTCAAATGTGTGTGGAGCTCCATGATTTCTGATGGGCTGGTTTTCTGGGCCGTATCTGAGGGAGATAATGAGGTGATGGTCTTTAGTCTTAAATTACTGAACTGGATGTGTCAGCATGCTGAGTCAGGGAGTGTATTTTTAATCTCTGCTTTTGATAAAATGAGTATTTCACATTTATCTCTAGTACAACACCGGAGGATAAGAAGAAGGAGGTTTGGCTCAAGATGAAGGGGCATAAAATGAGTAAAATCTGTGTCTCTTTGCATGGCCATTGGAGCAAAGAAGAAGGTGTGATGCACATTTGTTTGTTCAGTGGGATCAGGCAACGGGAATCCTGCATGAGCTGTGCCACGAGGGTCAGGACCTGAAAATCCATTGCCTCATTTCTGCAGTGAGGTGACATTGTGGAGCCTCTCTGGAGAGCAGTGGCTCTGTGATATCCACTTACTGCTGTGAACCAAACTGGGACTGTGCCAAATTCTGCTGAGCAGGAGCCTTGGACATCCCTGTGCAGGGGCTGCGAGCGATTCCAAGCTGCCACGTCCTCATCCTTTCTCTCTCAGTGCACACACAGAGCCTGGTGTAAAACCTGTCCCCCGGTGTTCTTACCAGCGAGGAAATGTGCATTGTTTCCCTGGCACAATCCCTCTGCCTCCCCTGGCCTCCCGTGGAGAGCAGTGAAAGCCTTTGGTAAGCCCCAAAGGCTTTTCTCACAGGCAGCAGGGCAGTGAGCCAGAAGTGATCCCAGAGATCATCTCTGGAGGTCAGGCAGAGCCATCAGAATGTGCCTTGGGCAGGGTCATTTCAACCTCCTGAAAGCTTTTACCAACCACCAGTAAATACCTTCATGTTCCACTCGAGGGGAAATGAGGTTTGATGAATCCTCACAAGCACTGGGCTGATTTCTTCCTTACAGCTTCCATCATACTCAGCCAGCAGCTGCTTCTCCTTTTCCCTGAAGGGAGTTTCTCTTAAAAACCTGTTAAAATCTGCCTAAATGTATTTCCTTTTCCCATCTCTGCCTGGATTTGCTGACAGCAGCTTTAGGATGGATGAGTTGCCTCACGCAGGAGAGCTGAACTTCCCCATGTGTTGGGGTGACATGTCTGTGCTGTCACACACTTCTCTCATCCCAGCTTGATTTTTTAAAAAATTCAGCCAATGGACGCTGACTCTTCATCCTATGACCTTTGTGTGAGCTGATTCTGGGCAACCTGAAGAAAAGACAAACATTTGGCTTGTGATTAGTGGCAATTGATCATTTTTTAAAGCTTCTTTTTTTTTAAAAAAAAAAAAATCACCTATAATTGGGTAAAACTGACATTGTATTATTTCACAGCTGTGGAGATATTTTACTGTTCCTGTTTGGAATGCTTCAAGGGAAGTCTGCAATTCTGGTGGTGGTTTTTTTTTTCCTTTTCCTGAGATGGGGGATACTTTGAGATAAACCAAAATTTCCCTCAGTGCACCGACTACGTTGTGTTTCACTTTGAGGATAAGAACAAGGAGGTTTGGCTCAAGATGAAGGGGCATAAAATGAGTAAAATCTGTGTCTCTTTGCATGGCCATTGGAGCAAAGAAGAAGGTGTGATGCACATTTGTAGAATTAGGCTCAAACAGGGAAATAAAGAATAGGATTTGGCCTAAAGATCTTCTGTAAAGTGTTTAATCACAGCCTTGTGTGCTACTTATTAGATCCTTGTTTTTTTCCAGCTGTATTTTTCCTCTACAAACACTGTAGAGTGGACTTTTATCAGGCCATTTATGCATAAATTGAATATAAACTTTGTCCCAGGTGTCTGTGCTGAGCTTTAGTCTCTTGCAGGGTGTTGGTAGATGTTAAATATTCTCCTTTGTGCTGCCCCTGCCTCCCTTGGACTTTCCCTGGCCAGGGAGAAATCACCCCAAGGGTTTGTACTGCCACAGGTATCTGTTGCTTGCCCTGGGTTGCAGCTGTGTTTATCCTCCCACCTCTGCCACTCCAAGCCTTGTTCCAAGAGGGATGTGGAGTCCCCAGATTTTTGTGTCTGTGCTCTCCCAGGAGCTTTCAAACAGCTCCAGCCTCAGCAGCATCCTCAGAGTTTAATTCCTGCCCTCAGCTCGCTGTGGGCTGTTCTGTCACCCTGGGTTTGAGGATTTTCCCAGGCCTTCTGATCTGTCTTTCATCTTGGAGTCAGAATTTTTACTTTCCCCACACTTTTACTAGAAACAACAGCTTTGTTTTCCTGACTGTCCTTCGTTGGTTACATATTTTTAGGTAGGTGGAGAAAGTTGCTTGACAGTTGTCTTGAGCAGTGTGGGTTGGGAGGTGGGATTTCATCCTCCAACCCACAGGCACCTTTGGAAATGTCTAAAATTGAGTTTTGTAAATAAACTCGGGGCTTTTCCTGCTTTGCTCATCACCATGCCCTTGTGAAGCTCTTTCCTGTCGTGTTGTGGGACTGTTCTTTCACCGGCTGGCTGCTAAAACAGCTCTGCCTCAGGAAGGTAATTTTGCAAGAATTTATAGGGAAAATTGCAGATATATCCTGATAGATCTGCCGTGGCCCTGGGTTTGCTGGGGAGGGTGAACTCCCCGAGGTGGCTGTGGCAGAGCAGTGCCAGCGTTGAGCTTCTCTGCTCTCAGTCTCAGCAGAGCAGCCCAGGCTCTGCCCCACACCTGAGGGTCTCTCAGGGATTTGAAGTCCCTGCAGCTGAGCCCCCTCTTTAGTGGCTTCTTCCTCCCTTTTTCAGGGTCTCTGTCGGACAATTTGGAATGTTTTAGGTTGGGAGGGACCTGAAATCCCACCCAGTGCCACCCCTGCCATGGCAGGGGCACCTCCCACTGTCCCAGGTTATCCCAGCCCGGCCTTGGGCACTGCCAGGGATCCAGGGGCAGCCACAGCTCCTCTGGGAATTCCATCCCCACCCTCCCAGGCAGGAATTCCTTCCCAATATCCCACCCAACCCTCC
>VYXD01007645.1:142874-155349 GCA_013397195.1 Hylia prasina
ACCAGGACCTGGCAGAGCCACCAGGACCTGGCAGAGCCACCAGGACCTGGCAGAGCCACCAGGACCTGGCAGAGCTATCTGTCTCCTGCTGGAGCTGCTGGGCTGCAGGGGATCTCAGTGTGCAGGGTGGCCCAGCGGGCTCTTCCCCTGCTCTGCTGTGCAGAACCATTGACTTAAATTGACTTAGTGCAGCTCTGAGAGGTGATTTTGCTGCTCAGGGTGATGGATGCAGCCCAGGAACAAGGGTAGAAAATGTGCCTATTTATAGGCCTCTCATCAAGATATATGAACCACAGGATGAAATGTTTTCCCAAAAGTGTGGGAGCTGCTGACAGGCTGAGCAGGGCCTGTGGTGGGGCATGGGGAGGAAAGATGGATGCAGCAGTGATGGTGAAGGCAAAATCTGCTGACACATTGGCTGCTTCCCCTTTTTCCTTTCAGTCAGAAGTGACAAATGGTTTCATTGACGTTACTTCCTACATTAAACAACGGCATGGCCAAGTGCCTGCAGACCCATCTGTGGATGGATTTTAATGTGTTTTCTTTTGAGAGGTTCCCAGTGAAGTTTGCTGTTGGTTCTAGTCTGTTAGGTCCCTGCAATGTGGCCTTTGCAAGAAGGAAGGATTACAGTGCAATTAAAATTCCTTGTCCTTTTTCTTTCTCCTTACTGGCACTCCCGTGTGAGGAGCTGATTGTTTCTGTCTGGAAGATCCAATTAAAATTCAACACTGAAAGCCTTAGAGGTGGCCTTAACAACTCACCATAGGTGGGGCAGGAGTGCTGCAGGATATCTTATTTATTTCACATTCTTAAGTCATTTTCACTTGCTATAGCAATTAGAAATATCATGAACACAGATAGAAATAACTCGTTGGTTTACAGCACTGAAAATGCTGCCTGTGCTTTCCAAAAATGGGATTAACCAAATCTAACTTGCTCTCTACGCAGAAGAATGCAGAGACCTTTCTCAGTAAGTATTAACATTTTAGTGGGCTCTGATTCCATTCTCCCAGACAGTGCTGAAAATTTTAATCAGGTGTTATTTTTAACTGAGGCTACAGAAAATAGCTAATTTCTAGGAACAGGAGGAGAGCGAGCAGAAACTCTGAGAGCTGCTTTTGCTGGATTTGGCTCCGTCTTCTTCTTTGGATTTTCCCACTGACACATCCAAGTTTTTCTCGACGTGTCTGTTTATCAAAGGCAGCCCCTGATGAATCTCTGTGAGTAATTTTGGTCTGTGCTGTGCTGAGGAGTGCTCAGCACCCTGAACCCACCCTGCTGTGAGTCCCTGTGCCAAACACCCCCCAGCCCTTGCTGGGGACCTGCTTGTCACCCTCAAACCCTGGAAATCCTGCTCTTCCCCCTGTGTAAAAGGGCACAGAGGGGTTTCTTTCCTCCCTTGCTGTGGGGATTTGGGCTTTGGGGCGGGGGCAGCCAAGGGCTTTGGGCACAGGCAGCACCAGCGATGCCCCAGTTTTTGTTCTGTCTCACCACCAGTGGACAGCAGAGTTGTGTCAGCTCCAGCTCCTCGGGACTCAGGCTGAGCCTCGAGTGCTCTGAAACCTCCTCAGTGGCCAAACTGATGGAGCAGGGCATCCTCTGCTGCTGCTTTTGTTGCTTCTGACGGGGATTTGTGCAAGACTTCCCGAGTGATGCACACCCAAGGGCATTTCCCTCAGGTTTTTTTTTTTATTTATTTAATTGATCCATTTAAATCCAGCTCTCTGAGAGAGGAAATTCCTCAGCGACAAGGAAAACAGGACAAACCCAAGGCAGATTTCGGGAGAGAGGCTTGGCAATGTGTAACCAAGGCAACGTGGCCTCTTTTGAAATCAGTGCTTGCAGCAGCCCCCCACCACCACGTTTGGTGAGCAGAATGGTCAGCATCAAAAGTTGGGGAGCACAAGGTGAGATTTCTGAGGCAGGCAAAACCATCGGGCAGGGTGTCAGAGGTGCTGTGTGGAAGCTGGACCAGGTGGGGATGGATGGCCTGCGCTGGTGGGGCCGTTGCCTCGCAAGTGGTGGAAGAGGCTGGTTCTGCTGATCCAAAAAATGAAAATAGAGATTGCAAGATATTTATTTTTTTGGCAAAAGTGCTCCCAGTCTGCTCTGCTTTTACGCTGTGAATCTGTGGCAGAACTCAGACAGCAACTGTTTATTAATAGAAGGGGGGGAATGTAGCCCAGAGCCTTCCCTGAATGGGCAAATTCCTCTGGGGCTGATTTTAATTGCTCGATTGGACATGGGGATAAACAGGAGGGAGACACAAGGAATGTTTTAAGCCATTTTTGTGTTCCCGTCATCTGTTAAAAGCCCCGGGGGTGAACAGGTATTGTGGCTGCTTTAATTTGCATTCACACTGTGATGTTCCTTGGCTGATCGTGCCTTTTCACTAAATATCCCTTCAGCATCCCTCCTGGTCAACACAGAAATGTGAGTTTAGGCTTTTAGGGAGAGGATCTTGTGTGGATGTATCTGAACCAGACCTTAGCTTTGGGGTTTGTTTCCACTGCAGGGGGCTGCTCTGTGTCCCAGACAGCCCCTCTGGATGAGGTTCCCCAGGGCTGCCCCGTGTTTGTGTGGGATGTGCTGGGAGAAGGGCTCAGCACATGTGGGAACCGTGACCCCCGGAGCTGAACCCCCACACTGAACTCCTCTCACACCTGCCCCACCAGCTGCTGCTGCTGCTGTGTCAGACCCAGGCTGAGTCTGGCTCCTGGCCGGGTTTGGAGCTGGTCCTGGACACCTCCTTGTCACACGCTGGTCACGCCGCTGGGATCACACCCCACCACCAGCACTGCTTTCACCTGCTGCAGGTGGACAAATCCACAGCTGATGAAGTGCCTGGAGAGAGGCGCCAGGGCAGGGGGGTGTGCCCGCAGATGGTTTTATTGCCCGGTGCTTTTTGTCACATCAAGCGAGCCCAATCTTGTTTCTCGCGCGGCCAGGGGTGACTTTTTGGCCGCGTCAGCACCTGGGGAGTGAGGGCGGGTGGATGGTTGTGCTTTGTCTCCAGCCGGGCCTCGTTTCAGCGTGCTCTAAGCTAAAATCCAGAGATGTACAGTGAGAATGGCGTGCAGGGGAGGGGACGCTGTGGCGGGGACGGGGACACAGAGCCCCGATGTCTGCAGGAGCTCTCTCAGCCCCTCCGGAGCCGCGTTCTGCTGCCATTGCTATAGTAACTTTCTGCCTCCTGATTTTGTTATGAATGGCAGTGGGAAAACCTCCGCGCCGGCTCCAGCTGATGCCCTGCTGTTCCAAACATCCTCACGGCTCGCTTTCCTTTTTAACCCCTGAGTGCACGGCGCTCTTTAGCCCGGGGCTCCTTTGTGAGCTTGTGCTTTCTCCCTTTGTCTCTGCGCGCTCCACAACGAACCGAGTGCCCGTGGCACACAAAGAGGGGGGATTTGGGAGCTTCGTCCCGTTGGATCTTGGCGGGAGGGAATGCTGGTGGCCATTCTGGGGAGGCAGCAGCTCCCAGAGGTGTTTTTGCAGCTGCCGCAGCTCTGAAGGCTGAATTCGTGCTCCTTTATGGCGGTGCAGGCGTCCCCTCTCCAGACACAATGCAGCTCTTTTCCTTCTGCCAGCACTGCTGTCCCTCTGGGAGCTGCTGCTGGGGCTGGCTCTGTCCTGGAACCATCCCTGCCGATGTTACCCGTGCCATGTGACAGGTTTGTCCAGGTTAAAGGAGGAGAGGATCCCCCAGAACTGGGCAAGGGGCTCAGGAATTGGCATTAATGGTCTTTGTTCAGGGCAGAACACAAATAACCTTGGAAATGTGCCGGTGCTAAGGGCTGCACACGCACACAGGGACTCCCAAAAGAGTCACAGGTGAGAGGCTGAATCATCTCCAAGGAATTTCCAGTTCCACGTTCCTTGTGTTCTCATAAGGGATCAAACCCAGCTTCCCAAATTAATTAATTATTCCTGGAGGCAGTGGTGCCTGGTTCCTCCCAGCACCCTGCAATTCATCCTCAGTCAGAGCATCTTCTCTACCAGATGTGATCATTTATTCCCCCCAGGCGCTGGTGAAATAGTCTTCAATATTTGCCTGAACTTCGTTTCTGCTGCTGTTTGTTAAAGTTAGGGAGTGGGGATGTATTTTGGGCTCAGGGAACCTGTCCTGCCTTGAGTTGAACAAGACAGACACGCTGAAAATGATGTGCTTTAAAATCCTGCTCCACCAAATTGGCTGGGCTTCCCTGGGTTTTCTGATGTTTCAGGTAATTCTGTTGGTGCTGAGTTGTGTACATGTTCTTATTAGTAAATAACTGCTTTCCTTTACACTACTATTTCTTAAACCTGATTTTTGAGGTGCTGATTAATTAGTCACCAATGCAGTAGACCTCTTAAGTAATTCATTTTGTTATTATGTCTTTTTGTCTTCAATGCCCACATCTAATTTTCCAACCACTAAAGAATTACTGAATTAAAAGATCAATGTATCAATTTACCCAAGTTATCAATATATTTATAAAATATTTATTCAAATTACCTTGGCAGGCAATTAAATGATTCTTAAACTGCAGCTCTTAATTTTGAAGTCAGAACTTTCTCTGAAAACTTTTCCAGAGGAGAAAACATTCTCCAGAGGAGATGTCCCCTATCAGAGGGAAACCTGAAACTTTGCATTTTGATTCACTCAATTTTATTTAACAAATTGCTTAGTGTTGGCCTCAGATCTTTAAAACAAAGCCCCAGCACACCAGGTGAGGAAAGGCTGCTTTGCACAGAATGTAACAGAAATCCTGCAGCAGGAATTCTCCTGGTGCTGCTCCCCTCCAAGAGTCAGGGATACCCCGTGTTTTCATTCCAGCAGGGCTTTGGGGTGATTTTAAACAAACATTTCCACGTATAAAGCACATACTGAAGGGAATGCAACTCCTGCTCTTTTTGAAACACTGGTACCAAGTTTATGGGATGCTGGAGCAGCATCCTGGGTGCTCCCACCCTCCCTGTGCTCCAACCTGGCAGCAAAGGGATCACAGGGATATCTGGCTTGTCAGGAGTGCTTTCTGCAGGGTTATGGAGAGGAAAAGCAGAGTCCAGGCAGGAGTTAACTCTGGGTGGTCTGTGAGGCAAAGAGATTTATGAAATGAAAGCTTGTAATGCAGTTTAATAAGATTAGATTTATTTAATAAGTGCATCGTGAGGACGTTTGGTTCATGGCAGCAGCAACAGCAACGCCCCAGACTTTGTGCAGAGCAGCACAGAGAGATGTGAGGCTTCAGGGCTGGCAGCCAGTTCAGCCCCTTTCCTTACCACTGATGCTATTCCTGCCTGGAAATAGGGGCTGGAAACTGTGAGGGCAGAGCAGTGGTGGAGGAGGATCCCCAAACAGAGCTGGCTGCACACAACAAGAGCCTGGCCCAGTGTCTTGCTCTGTCCCAGGCTGCTGCTGTGGCTGGAGGTGAATTTGAATTTCTATGCCTCATTTCCCATGTGTACAGTGAGGCCAATAATGCTGCCTTTGTCTGTGGGACTGTTTAAAATGTAATGAGGTGAGATTTTCAGAAATGACAAATGGTTTTGGGGGCCGTGTGCTGGGATGAAGGCTCTGCACGAGGGCCTGGGCTCTCCAGCTGGGCTGGGTGGCCTTTTCAGGCTGTGTCAGCAGGATGAGGAACCTGAGCAGTGCAGGGACAGCTCAGGGCACATCACTGCTTGGAACTGCAGCTGGAAGCTTCTTCTGAGCTTTATGTTAAAATTCAGTGACACCAACGTGTCTTTCCAGTTAGCACTGGCTCTCCCAGACACCACACGTGGAGAGGAGAGAAACCTTTGAGAAAACAAGAGAGAAAAGGGAACTTTTCCTTTTTAGGGAGGGGTTTAATGACTTGGTTTGATTTTGGCTTTGATACTTTCAGCATGAAGTCCTTGTTTAGCTGTTTGTCCTCCCTGTTCTTTCTGATATTGAACCAAATCCCAGTTCCCTGGGAACACTGATCAAGAAAATCTTTGCTTGAGACCTTTGGAAAAGGCTGCTGCCTCTGTGTATGTTTATAATATTATATTGCAATGTTATACAGCCCTGCTGCAATAATATGTGAAGCATCTATGAAGCTTTAGCTCTTTCTGTATCACTTGAAAATGTTGCACTTGGAAATCTGCTTTGTGTGGTTATTTCCCATTTTTTCCAGTTGGAAATGGTACCAATCTGGCACTATGGCCCAGCTTAGCCACAGCCATTGGGTTTCCAGTGTAGCAGCTCTCTGTTACTGTCTCTGGTTGGCATTTTTACTGCAGAATAAAGCAGGACAGTGTGTTTATCAGTGGACTCAAGACATTTTCCCTCTCCTTCCCCTGGGTTCAGCAGGTCAGTGATTGTGTGCATGTGAACCAGCAGAGCATCCAGAGCTGTTTGCAGAGCCTACCTGTGCAGCCAGGTGTTTAAAACAGGCTCTAAAGCCACCCCCAAACATGAGGTGAAGCTGCTCAGTGCAGCTTAAAGGTTGTGCTGTGACCTGGGAGAGCTCCCAGCCAGTGGAGCTGATAAACAGAACCACCAGCACGGGCAGCACCTTGTAACCTCACCAGCTTTTCCTCCAGCATCCCTTCCCCCCCGGGGCCTGACGGGCCCTCCCCTCCTTCCTTCCAGCTTGTGCAGCTCAGACATCCACAGGGAGCTTCAGACAAGGGCGGGGGGAAGGATTTCCGTGCCCGTGTGGGTGTGTGCTGGGTGTCCTCAGCTCTGACCCAAGGGTGGGTCCTGTCGCTGCCTCTGGGTGCTCAGAGCCGCCTGCAGCACCCAGGGGACCCTCCCCTGAGCCCAGCCCCTGCTCTGTCAGTGCCACGGGGCAGGGGATGCCCCAGGATATCACACCCAAGTGTTTCCACTCCAATAAAAGGAGTTCCACGGAAGGGGAGGTGCTGTAAGAATTGCTGGGGAGGAGCAGGGGCAGCACAGAGCAGTTCTAGAGGGGCTGAAAGCAAAGGTGAAGCTGGGCTGCAGCTGCAGTTTGTTAATCCAAGAAGAAATTGTTTTCCATGAGCCTGGGCTCCTCCTCATGTTGGATTTCCAGCTGATTTTTATTTTCAGTGCTGTTGTGCCCTGTCTCAGAGGAGCCCAGCGAGCTGCAGCACACAAAGTCGAGCTGGTGAATCACTCACAGGCCGAGCTGTGCTTCATGACCCTTGCTATCATTTTTGACATCATTATTTATTAAGGCAGCCCTTGGAAGGTGTGTGAAGTCACATGGATCACAGCTCTGCAGTGTCTGCAGTGGGAAAATGTCATCTGGGGAGGTGGGGAGCAGTCAGGAGATCCCAGGGACAGGACACAAACTGAAATTCACTCGTTCCTCTTTGCTTTCTGGCCAGTTCCCTGCCTTGGGAGGAAGGTTTTGAGCCGTGTTCCCATTGTAAAGGTGCCATGATGCATCCTGGGTCCTTTGGATAATTTCCAATCCCCAAATCAATGGCTATTTCCTGCCCAGTCCCAGCTCCACACGAATGTCAGCGGTGGTGAGCCAGGAGCTGTCATATTCTGAGAGAGGAGTTCAGAGGAAATGTTAATATTTAATGCTGCCTTTTTGTGGTTAGCTGGGTGAGTTCTCTTAATGACACTGTCTGGAAGAACATATCTCAGTCATCAGCTATAATTCAGCTTCCAAATGTCACAGGACACTTATGGACCTCAAGGAAATCAACAATTTTGGAAATTCTGCCTTAAATACTGAATGCTTCAGAGAGATTCCTGTTGCTTGTGTCCATGATCAGCTGGGAATAGCTGAGAAAAATCTGATTTTAGGGCGGGCTGGTGCCTTTCACACGCTGGATTGGTGAGGAGGGATTGTGATAGCAATGAGGGTCTCCCTCCCTCTGGAAGTCACTGGGAATTGTGGGCTCATTTCCATCTGGGCCTTTGGAAAATCATTGACTCAATCTTTGTCCTGTCGGCTGTGGGCAGGGTGTTTGCACGGAATAAAACTGTTTGCATGGGCTAAAACCCACCGGCAACAAAATCTGAGTGGCAGAAATCTGCTAGGGCTACTTTATGTTAGTGAGGTGGCTGAGGAAAAAAAACCACAGTGGAAAAGCGAGGCATAGGATAAACAGAAATAAAAAGGACCAGGGGAAAAAAAAAAAATGATCTTTGTCTCAGCATTTGAATGGACTGTATTCATTTATCAAAAGACTTTCTGCTGATCTTTAATGCTCCTGAAATAATGTGTCTCGTCTTTGAGTGCTCACCGCCAAGAAAATCTGTCAGCCACTCCAGCAATTACCATATCCCAAAGGGAGGCTGGTTAATGATTTCTCCGTGGACAACTTGGTCTTTCAGTTTTTGTGCTCTGCCAGAACAATTTCCAACCCAATGAAGCATTTTAGGATTTGGTTGGATCCTTAACGCTGAAGGAACATTCTGGAAATGGCGTTTTTTTCTCTGTGCCACCTCTTGATCCTGAGCCCGTGCCTTGGAAAATTCAAATGCCAGGGTGGGATGTGGGGAGCAGCAACGGGTGAGGCAACACCCAGAAATGTCACCCAGAATTTCTACAGCCTTCTGAGAATTTTTAAAGTCTTTTGAGAACCTCTAAAGTTTTCTGACTTTTCTAAAGCTTTTCGAATGTTTACATGTGGAAGTGGAGTCTTTCAAGGACTTTGCAGGAAAAACAGTCTTTGTTTACATCCCTCTCTCAAGGAGAGACCTTTGAGGGACTTTTGTCTCTGCCAGTGTGGATGGAGAGGTGGCAACTTCTCCCTCCAATCCAGGGGAAATCCCTGGAAAACTATATAAACCCTGGTTGTAAATAAACTTTCTCTTTCCTGCCTCTGGAGCTCCCTTTGTGTGCTGTGCCTTCATCCCGTGGTCTGTTGCGACACAGAAAAAGGGAAGGTGGCTTTCCCAGCTTCTGGCCAGGAAGAGAAATTCAGATTATTGCCGTGGCACCTGCAACAGGTTGATGTTTTTAGGGGCTGCATGTTTTTTTAAGGGCTGCATGGTTCTGTAAGCGCTGCTGGGTGCAGAGTTCAGCACAGCCTAAACAGATCCTGGCTCTGAGCACCCCGAAAATGTTGTTGATTTATATTCAGGCTTTGTTCAGCTTCTCCTTGAGAATCAGAGTGGTTTGGGTTGGAAGGGACCTGTAGGATCATCCCCTACAGAGATCCAGGCTGGGGCTCTCTAAGCCATCCCTTAGACTGGCACAGGGGCTGCTGCCAGGCTGTCTTTGCTCATTTGCACTGGAGAATTGACTCAGTGGAGTTCTGCTCCTGCAAATACCCAAATTTCACCGGGATCCTGCCTTGCATGATAAATCTTGCACCCACTGGAAGTATTAATAATTAATTACTTGTGATAGGAAGAGCCCCAGATTTGGAAGTAGTTGCTGTCTTTTAGTTTAATAATGGCAGTTTAATGGTGGAATATGCTGCTGTAATTTCTGTCTGGGTTCTTAATTGTTAAATAATGAAGAAAATTCTGGATTTGCAGCAATTATCTCACCTAAGGATGGAATGCAAATGAACCAAATAGAGCTTGTATTGCCTTGTTTCTAATTCAAATCAAGTTTGATTGTTCAGCCTTGGATGTAACTGTGAGAATGAAATGGAATAAAGCACCATTAGATATTTGGGTGGGAAGGGACCTTAAACCCCACCCAATCCCACCCCCTGCCCTGCAGGGACACCTTCCCCTATCCCAGGCTTCTCCAAGCTCTTTCCAGCCTGGCCTTGGGCCCTTCCAGGGATCCAGGGGCAGCCACAGCTGCTCTGGAATTCCCTCCACTCCCTCCCCACCCTCAGAGAAAGGAATTTTTTCCTAAGATCCAATATAAAACTGCCCTCTGTCAGGTTAAAGCCATTCCCCCTTGCCCTGTCACTCCAGGCTCTTGTACAGGCTGGGATTTTTGGGGCAGATGGAACAGGAAATCAGAAGTTGCTGATCACCATTGGTGTGACACAGGGATCAGTCCTGTGCTCCTGAGTTTCTCCAGTCAGATTCCAGAGCTCTGTTACTACTCAGGAATTGTTCTGTGTTATGCAGCTGTGAACTCAGACTGAAATATAAATTCCATCATCCCATATTCTCTTTATGATAACAAAGTTGATGGAAATCTCATAGAGCTGACTGGGAATTCTGGAATCTTGAACAAGGCTTGTGCGTCAGGCATTATGGAGGTTTAATGGGACTCATGTAGGCAAGAAATTTCTGTGTCTGCTCCCAAACTCAGCGTGATTTTGGGGGTCTGAGTTCTCACTGCACTGGCTGGTGCATCTTTACTCATGCTAAGACCCTTCCTGGAGGAGGAAATATTTGAGGAATAAAGCTATGAGATCATGTAAGCACATTTAATTGCTTCAGCTCAAGTGTAACAGAATAAATAGAATTTGCTACAGTTGGGAGTTTTGTAAGATCTGATACTTGGGTTTCATAGGTGGAAATGAAAACTTTTTAAAATTGCCTCCTTTATTTTCAGGGTCCATGAAAGGACCATAAAAACAGAATTAGGGGACAGACTCTGTGAAATACCCAAAAAGGAGAATACAGCCAAAGGAGGATGTCTTTTAGCAGTTCAGTCATTCTTTGGAATGCCTGAATTTCCTCTGGGTGATTGAAATCATCTTTGGATTGATACGAGAGACCAGCCAGAGTCTCAGCAGAGCAGCAGACACAGGTGAGGCCTTGACAGACTTCCAGCTGGAAACACAAACCCCAAATAACTGAAATGCTGCAGAGTGTGTCCTCGAGTGGGGATGGATGTTCAGTGTGTATTGTCTGTATTTCGTGGGGCTGTTGTAAAAGAGTCACATCTGTACAGATCAGCCTTTGGGAGTGCCCTTTATCAGCTCTGGGGCGTTTGGAGGTTCAGTCCTGCCTGCAGGATTTCAGTCCTGCCTGGATCCCTGCACAGCCTCCGGCTTTCCCAGCAGATCCTTCCCACCCCTCCCACCTGAGCACCTTCCAGGGCTGTGCCAAGGGATGAACGAGCTGGATCCCGGGCTGAAAGCCACAGCCCTCACCTCAGCAAAGTGCAGAACGTGTCAGCACAGCCACCCCAAGGCTTTCCTCCCGCCGGAGCCTCCAGCCCGTGCGGCCCCGGTGCTGCCTGAGCAGCAGCGCTGTGGAATTAATATTTATAAACCCTGAATAAAACAGCACTTGTGTGTACCTGAGAGACCATCTGCTGGGCTCCAGGCCCCAGCCACGCACCTGAGATCGGCGTGGCTGTGACCCTGCTGGCTCCCCCGGGATCAGCCCGGGAGGGGAAGGAGCTGGGGCTGTTTCCCTGGAGAGCCCCTGGCTTTGGATTCCTCCCTCCTTCATTAGTTACCAGAGCACATCATCCTCATCCTTCAGGGCCAAGCTGCAGGATTATTATTTTTCCTTTTAGTCTGGAGTCTTTTATCACTGCGCTGTGCATTTATTACCGGGCTGTGCTCGGTTGTGACCTTGGCTTTGGTGGTTTTCCACCTTTTGGATACAAATGTTTTAATTTGGGTGTGGTTTGCAGGGAGAGATGGCTCTGGGATGATTAATTTCAAATACATTTCTTTCTTTTAGTGTTTTTTGGGCTGGTTTTTCTTTCTTTTTTTGCATCTTGCAAAGGTGCTTGGTAGCCAGTTGGACACAGATGCTTCTCAATTAACAATTAATGTATGCATGTGCAAAGATGCCTATCAATGAATAATGCATGGGATAAGCAGCCTGGCCATTGGGTTTGGCCAGCGCAAATATTGCATATGGATTATCCCGAGGGCCCCAAATCACACATGAAAAAACGTATTGTCAGGTGGAGACAGCCACGTTCCACCTATTGTGTGCTGCACTTCTCACCTTTGTGACCAGACTGGCTCTGCTCGCATGTCCCCAGGGCGTCCCAGGCTCACGGGGTCGGGTGCAGAATTCCCCCTTGGGAATGACCCCAGCCCTCCCTCCATCCCGCCGGCCCTGGAGCGGCTCGTTGAGGTCCAAACCTCGGGAATAAGTCCCGGAGGATGCCGGACACGAGGAGCAGGAGCTGGGCTGGAGCGCAGAGCGAGGGGACGGCTGGGACCCGCCCGAGCCGGGCGCGGGTGGTGCTGAAGGGACAGCGCCGGGGGCCGGGCCGGGACCAGCCGGGCCCTTCTCTGCCTTGGCCTCATCCCCACTCGCTCGTCCCCATCTTCCCTCTTCCCCATCTTCCCTCTTCCCCATCCCCTCCGNCCCAGCTCCCCTCGGCCCCGCCGCGGGGTCACTGTCACCACGGGCACGCGGGGCTGCTCTGTCTCCTCCTCTAGGAACCTGCCCTCAGCCTCCGGCTGCCTCCCCTGATCTCCCGCAGGGAGGAACCGGGGTCTCCTGGCACTGCAGAGGCTAAATTGACTCGCAAGGTCACTAATTTGGGCTCCCGGAGGTAAGTCCCGGTCGCCAGCTCGTTTTCCTCTCTGCCTCGGTTCCCACACCCCTCTCGCATCTGTCTGCCCTTCTCATCCTCCCTCCAGCGCCGTCCATCAGCCCCTTTCCCCCGAGGAGGGGCTGCCCGGAGCCCCG
>VYXD01007645.1:155676-166654 GCA_013397195.1 Hylia prasina
CCGCCTGTGAGCCCGGCTGTGATCCCGGCTGTGATCCCGGCTGTGATCCCGGCCGTGATCCCGGCCCCGATCCCAGCTGTGATCCCAGCTGCTCCCGCCCTGCGGCTCCGCGGCGCCGGGAGAAGTGAGGAACAATGGGATTCCCGGAGCTCTCCACCATTGCTGGGCAGGGGGAAGCAGGGGACGGGCTGCTGGGAGGAAGGCACGGGCAGGCAGAGCCCCGTTCTGCCCTGCCGGGCAGGGGGAGCGGCGGCCGGACGGGAGGAGGGGCCCGGTGCCCAGCAGGCTCCTGGAACGGCGAGATCAGCACGCCGAGGAAGGGGAGGGGGCGAGGGTGGGTGTGATGGGGGCTGTTGCTCCAACCTGATCGAGTCCATTTGCCAGTTCAGCACTCGCATCACTTCCGGAGCACTCCTCAGTTTCTGCTGCAGAGTGAGCTTTTTTTTTTTTATTTTTTTTTTTTTTTTTCTCATCTCTCTCTCCTTTTCCCTCCCTCCCCATCTGGATGCCGGGAACTTGAAGCCTCCTCCCTTTATTGCAGCAGGATCTGCCCCATCCTTGCCTCAACTTTGCGCTGCATCAGGGAGCGAGCGAGCCTGAGGCTCCTGGTGCCGATGGGGGCAGGGGACCTGCCGGGCACAGCCCTCTGCAGTTGATGTTGCCGTATCTCTAGGACCCAGATCCGTCCCTTCCCTACCGCTTTTCCCTTTTTTTCCCCCCACCTCTTCCCTCCCTGTGTGTGTGTGTGTGTGTGTGTGTGCAGGATCCTCCTGCTCACCGCTGTTGTTGTTCCCCCTGAGCAGGGAGCCCACCCCAGCCATGGCTGAGAGGAAGCAGAACGGGCGGCAGGGCGAGGAGGAAGAAGTGCCAGCCTTCTTCAAGAACCTGGGCTCGGGCAGCCCCAAGCCCCGGCAGAAATTCTGTGGCATGTTCTGCCCGGTGGAAGGCTCCCTGGAGAACAAGACCATCGACTTCGACTCGCTCTCGGTGGGCCGCGGGTGTAACAAAGTGGTGGCGAAGCAGAAGGATGTTGCCCACCTGGGTCCGGATGCTCAGTCCGTCTATTCCAAGCAGAGCGGGAAGGGAAGGGAACCATCTGTTGAATTCGGGAGAAAGGTGGAGATCAGGAGTGCCACGGGGAAGGAGGCGCTGCAGAACCTGAATGACAAGGTGGGTGCCTGTACAGAGAGAAATATTTATATATATATGTGTGTGTGTAGTGGGGGGTGAACCCGAGCGCGCCACAGGCTGCAGAGGGGACGGATCCTCTCCGCCCGCAGCCGCCGGGTTTTGTGTCCCCTGCATCCGTGTGGCATTCCTGGGCAGCAGCACCTCTCGCAGAGCTCGAACGCTGCCCGTGTGCTCCCTGCAGGTGTGCGAGAGGGGGGCAAAGGAAGAAAGAAGAACCCCCCCCGCACCCGCAAACGCCCCGCCCTGCCCTCGTGTCTGGGGAGAAACAGCGACTTTTTTTTTTTGTTTCTTAAGCGATTCCCCCAGCACGAGGGTTGGGAAATGCCCCACCCAGGCAGGGAATGCAGCTCACGGAACAGAAACGCGATTGTGAGCCAAAGAGCATCAGTGAGCCTCCACCTACCGGGATCAAATCCCTGCAGGCTTCTTCCAGGGGGGACTCCTGCCCCTGCTCCCGGGGGAGGACAGGCGCCCGAGTGACCCCTGGGAGCTGCATCCCAGTTTTCTGCAGGGCTCCTGGCTACGGTGGGAATTTTTGACTCGGGAAGAGCTGGGACTTTCACAGGAATGTGGCATCCTCGTAGCAACCCAGGACTCCTCCCAGGATTTTAAGACTGCTGCAGATGCTTCTCATTTTCTGGATTTGTCGGGGCGTAATTAAAGCCCATCCTCTTCCAGAGGCAAAACCCACTGAACCCATAGATCTGCCTGCCCGTGCCCATCTGCTTTCCTCAATAGATCGATTTAAAGCAGCTTCACTCAGCTGTGAGCCAGGAAATTCTCAGTGCACACCTCTGACAATGCTGGCAGAGGCTGGAAGAGCAGGGATGAATGAATGGAGCACCCACCAGCAGCCTGCTGAACTCCTGGCACAGTGCAGGAGTTTCTCTGAGCAGCCTCCCGGTGGGTGCAGAGCAGCCCTTTCTTCTGGGAGCTGCTCCTAGGAGGTGCCTTCTGCTTTTTAATTCTGGTATGGATTGTGTCTGCTGGGCAGGAGTCTGCCTAGGATTCAGAACGTGGGCTTGTTCACCACTTCCTCCTGCTTCCAGAAAGGTGAGGTATAACTGGAGGTGACATAAAAATGCAAATTAATAAAACGTGTTAGTTATAAGGTAGAAACTCGAGGCTCATCCTCCCCAAGCCAGCCCCTGCTGCAGTGACCTCAGGGCTCCATCCAGCCGTGTTTCCACTGCTCTTGCAAAGAGCTCACAAAGGCAGGCACAGATTTGCAGAATTCCCCCACACCAGCCCCAGTGAGGAGGAGGAGGATGCGCTCCACCCTGCTCCAAAACTGGCTTCCCAAACCCAAACCCAAACAAAAAGAATCTGCCACTCCAGATGCCTGAGGTTTGCTCTGATCATGCTGGAGTGTTTACTAGTGGAGTAACTTTCCATGATTAATTAGTCTCGTTGGACGAATCAAGGTGCATTTCAAGAATAAAGGGCTCTTTCACCTTGGGGAGTCAAAGGTTCTGCAGTTCATGACGTTTTAAGAGGTAATTTTGGACAACTTGATGTCCTGTGGGACATAAGTATAAGCAGGCTATACATTAACTCTGAAAAGATCAATTATTTTCTGATTAAATGGTGCCAGCATAATAAAAATTCAAGTACAACATTGTGCAAAATCAGAATCCACTGAGAGAATTGATAATATTTTCAAAGTGTGCTTTTTGGTTCTATTTTTAATGATTATTGTCTAAGTGCTAACTGAGGGGGTGAAATGCTGGGATGGTACAAAACATTTGAGCTGTTTCTCATTAGCTTTACCCAACACTGATGCCAATGGATTGTGTTGTGAGGGGTGGTGAGCACTGGGGTAAGTGCAGTCTCTTGGGATAAATGTCATGCTATGGATTGGGAATTTATTGCAGGAATGTTTTAGCTTTGCTTTTCCAGCTGACTGCACCCATGGCTTGAATCGATGGTTAAACCCTCAGCAAGTAAAATTGGCTGTATGGGTTTAAAACTCAGTCATCCTTTCTGTCATTTACAGAAAGATCTGGTCCTAATCCCCTACGAAACAGTTAACAAAGCAACGTGGACAAGCTATTTTTTACATTTTTCTCTGAGGTCTCAACTGTCAAGAGGATAAAAAAGGTGATGCAATTATTCCACATTAAATTGCAATATATTGTTCTGTGGGGCAAGATAAGGGCAATCAAATCTCTGTGTGTCTGTCCTGCCTGGGACATTCTGCAGCCATCTATCATGGATTGCCCCTGGGCTGTGCTGCCTCATAATTCAGGGTTCAGATCAGCTCTGGAGGCACCAGGAAGGCTCGGCCTCAGTTCCAGTTTTTGCAGCTCCGTCTCTGGTGGCCAATTCAACAGGTCTGCAGCTCAGCTCGGAGCCAAGCTCTGCTGCTTCCAGCTGCCAGGCCTTGGAGAGCTGACTGTGCTTCTGTTCCCATCTGAATTTTCTCATCTGCCCTCTCTGGGCTGTTCCTGCTCCTGGAGCTGCTGGTTCTGGGCCCTGCTCAGTGCCCCGAGGCCCCGACCCCAGCACTGGGATGTGCCCAGAGCGTCATCCTCAGGTGTGGCATTCCTTAAATGAGGAAAGAGGTCCTTGGGCTGGACTCTCAGGAGCTGCTGTGCACCTGCAAGATCATTTCCTGCAGTGGGATTTATTTACCCACAGGATGATCCAGGTTGGAAAAGCCCTCCAAGACCATCAGGTCTGACCTGTGCCCGATGCCCACCCTGTCCCCAGCCCAGAGCACCGAGTGCCACCTCCAGGAATTCCTTGGACACCTCCAGGGATGGAGACTCCANCTCCATTCCCTTCCCCAGCTCCCTCAGCCTCTCCTGGGGCTCCGTTCCCTTCCCCAGCTCCACTGCCCATCAGCTCTGCCCTGTAGTCAGTGCAGGAGGTTCCTGATCCAGAGCAGGGATTGCTGGAGTGGCATTCCAGGCAATATTCTCCTTTTCCTCACATGACCAGTCTTGGGATGTGGGCATTCTTCTGGGGCTTGAAAAACTTTGGCCATTGCTTGCTCGAGCTGGGTCATTTCCCCTAGGGCATTTCTGACATTTCCCATACCTGTAATTGCTATTCCTTCTGCCTTTCTCACCTGGTGGCATTTTTGGGACAGAGACAGTGTTTTAGGGAACACCTATAGAGAAAAGCAAGGTTTAATTGCAGGAGAGATCACTTTAATCTGGTTTGCTGAGGGAGCCTGAGCAGCTGCTCAGACCTTCCAACACCAGTACCAGACCTGGGATCCCGGGTCTCTCCTTCATTTGTCATCTTGTTGTTACTGCAGTGCTTCAGGTGTTTCCCCTGTGCACCTTTACATTCCTTTTTTGCCTCCTTTAAAACAGTTCCTGGCCCTCTGGGAAGCACTGTGTGTAAACTGCTGGTCTAACCCAACAAAGCCTTTTGTAACAAATAACAACAATGAATAAAGAGACAGTAGGAAATTGCTTTTATTTTAGAATTGATAGGAGAGGACTCACTTGCCAAACACTCTCATGAAGCTTGTGACATGACTGGACTTTTTCCTAAAACCTCAAAGCTCTCAGGATCATGGTTGTTCATTCCTGGAGAGAAATAATGAATAACAGGATGTTGTTGAGAGCTGAAATAATCACAGACTCTGGAACATTAATGGAACTGTTGTCTAAAACAAAGGAGCTGTTCCAGACAGCTGGAAATGCAGTCCTGAGCTTAATTTGTTACAATGCCTGCAATTTTTCTGGCCTTGTTTCTACAATCATTGATTGCAAAATAATCATAAGGGAGGGTGACTTGTGTGTTCTTCCGATGGCTCAGGATGGTTTGTGGGGAAAAAAAAAACAAACTAATAGCGAGAATCAAAATGCCCAAGTCCTCTAAACTTCTTCTCAAAGCCATCATTCTGCACAGCTGCTGTTCCAGGCACCCATGGGTGCCTTGTGGAGTGGTTGGAGATGCAGAGTTTATTCGTGCCAGTCTTTCATGCAGGAATGAGCAAGGGGGTTTGATACAGGGCCAATAGATTGAAAATTGAAACACTTGGAGCCAGATCTCCCTGCTCAGCTTGGAGCTGATGGAGGTTTTATCTCAAGGGGTAAATGAAATCAGTGGCACACGGGGGTGGGCAGTTTGGAGTGCCACCCTTGTGCCACCCTCATTTAACGGGCCCCATCTGGTTTTAGCAGGTGCTGAGCGCTCATTTAAGGGCCTGCCTGAGGATTTTGACCTGCAGGGCCGTGTCTGACTCCCTGCATCACCCACCTGTCTTGTGGCACATCAAATCTGGGTGTATCTGCTGTAAAGTTGGGAAATGACTTTGTTCTCACCAAAGTTCAGGTGGGGTTGGGGACATGTGTTCTCGTGAGCCCTCTTAGCTTATAAAACAACAGCTTTTGGGAGCAGAAAACCACCCAAACCCAAACCTCTTGGCACTTGTGTGTGATCCTCAGTGCCCTGTTCTGTGATCCCCTCCCAGAGGGCAGAAATGCATCTCAGGGTGGGAGAAGAGAGGTGAAAATTCCATTTTTTCCCTGAGTCATGATCGCCCTGCACCTCAGAGCAAAGCCAGCTGGCACAAGCAGGGACAGCAGTGGCTGAGAGCCTGGTGCTTTGCCCTGGAGGTTTTTTGGGGGAAGGAGAAGAATGATTTTTTTACCATTATAGTGGTAAAAACCTGTACAATCACTGAAATCAGCCGTTTCTTGACCCCTACTCATGGTTCCCATGCCAGGGGATGAAAGGGAGGGACAGTGACAGCGAGCCCTGAATGTCCCATGCCTTTGTTCCAGAAATTCTGCATTTAGCTGTAGTGCAGGTCAGGGCAGGATGTGACTGTGAGTGGTTTGGAGGGAATAGCACATTTTTGCTGTGAATGCACAACCCCTGACAGAGCAATCCCTGTCTAGAACCCTGAAGAGAGCCTGGCTCGTTCCCGGGTACCTGATGGGGAATTAACTCTGCTGGGATTGTTTAAGGGCAATTCACATCATGGTGCTCAGGACATTCCCTCTGAGAAACACACCCCAACACTAACAGCCTTCTTAAAATGCTATTTTTGAGCCCGCTGAAGGGTTGTCTGGATATAAAAAAGAAAGAAAATCAATGGGAAGGTTAATTTTAATTTGCAGATCGAATGTGCATTTTGATTGACCTGTTTGTGTGGCTAGAAAGTGAATCCTACCCTCATAAAACCTGATGGTCTGTATGCAAAAATCCAAATCAAGCTGTTTCTCTGAGAAGCTGTATGATTTTTACCTCCTCACAATAACATATTTGACCCCCGTGGTCATTTCTACGCCATGACTCTTAATTTTAATTTTCTCCTGTAAGATAATAAAACAAGTGATGCCCGTTGTCAAGTACAACTCCCCTCAGTAATTTAATTTGCGGTGATTAATAAAGGACAGTTCTTTAATCATGTCTTGGGAAGGACAGATGTAAGTTCTGCCATGTGTCAGCCTGGATTTAATGCTCCCTACACTTCCCAGGATCAGGAGGTTCCTGGATCCGTGGAAAACTCCTTCCCAATCATTGAGAGTCAGAGCTGATGCAACAATTGGCATTGGCAGGATCATGACAGAAAATTCGGGCCTCATGGGTGAACTCCTGAAAGCTCTTTTGGCCCAGCTTATTTAAATCCATCTCTGACCCCTCTTCTCATCCAGCTTTAAAATGGGTATTTCCATTTGCAGGTTTTTTAATTTCAGGGCAAAATGCCATTGTGGACACACCTTTAAGTATTCAGTAGGAGTAGAAGCAATTTGGGTGGTGCAGAAATTCTGTGGGCTTTGTTACCATTACACTAAAATTCCACAGAGGAAGAAACTCTTTTTAATACTTCTTTCCCCAACCACCCAGTAAAATTTTATTCTTGGAAAAGAATAAAATTCTTTTCCAAGCGCTTTACGGATGTTCACAGAATCTGTGAGTTAAGACTCAGAGCTGATGTAAATTGATTTCCACGGATGCCCATGCTGATTTATTTCAGCATAGATTTATTTTGATTATTTTAGCATAGATTATCACTGCACAGAGCTTCTCATATTCCTGTGCCATCTTCCCTCTAGACCTTTGCAGGATATAAATTATAAATTTAGAGATATGTACGTTTCTTGAACATGAAATCAGTTTTTGCTGCCAAGAGCCTCACAAGAAGTGCTGCAGCAGCTGGGCAGGAAGGGATGATGATGATGATGATGAGCCAATATCCCCCAATATTCCCCCTAAAGGATGGGTCAGGGACACTCTTGCCCTTCTCTTTATTAGCATTGATTAGGCAGTGCTCATTAATGTGACACCTCTAATTTTGGCCTGTTCAGCCCCCTGTGTGCATTGATAGACCTGTGGAAGGCAAAGTGCATCAGCATTGTCCAGAAATCCCATCACTTCCCACAAGACCCTGGCACTGCTGGATCCAGCCCTGCCAGAATTTAAGGAGGATGTTTTAATTCTCTTCTTTTAACAAAGGACCCAACTCCTGACCCTGGCGTTTCATAAATAATTATTTTTCTTCATTTAACTTGTGGGGGGGATTTGTGCAGAAACTAGAGATTTACCAGAGGAATTACTCAGAGAATCATGAATGGTTTGGGTTGGAAAGAACCTTAAAGCTCACCCAGCTCCAAGCCCCTGCCATGGGCAGGGACACCTCCCACTGGACCAGATTTCTCCAAGCTCTATCACAACCAACCACAAAGATGCACCTCAGTAATTCCAGGTTGTTTCCCACTTGTTCTCACCCCAACATTGTCCATTAGCTCTTCTCCTCCCCTCCTGATCACCTCCCCTCCTGGCAGATCATACAACATTTCCATCCCTCGCTGTTCAGCAAGGCTAAATAAGCCAGTTTGCAAGTACAGTAATTCTAAATTTACACATTTTGACGACTTTTTTAGCTCATTGCTAAAAGCCAAAGAAGNAAATGAAATGGGTGTGTTTGGGCAGCTGAGATGGGCTCTAGGTGTGTTTTTGATCCACTGCCCAAGGCCTGGGTGCCAGCTCCTGACCTTGGGCAGTGTGGGATTCCTCTCTGGTATTCTCCTACCTGCAAAAAAAAAAGCATGGAACAATTCAGATATGAATCTGAGGAGGAAAACGAGCATCAAAGAGAAAAAAAAATAACAGTAGCACCGNGAAGGCAAAGTGCATCAGCATTGTCCAGAAATCCCATCACTTCCCACAAGACCCTGGCACTGCTGGATCCAGCCCTGCCAGAATTTAAGGAGGATGTTTTAATTCTCTTCTTTTAACAAAGGACCCAACTCCTGCCCCTGGCGTTTCATAAATAATTATTTTTCTTCATTTAACTTGTGGGGGGGATTTGTGCAGAAACTAGAGATTTACCAGAGGAATTACTCAGAGAATCATGAATGGTTTGGGTTGGAAAGAACCTTAAAGCTCACCCAGCTCCAAGCCCCTGCCATGGGCAGGGACACTTCCCACTGGACCAGATTGCTCCAAGCTCTATCACAACCAGCCAAAAAGATGCACCTCAGTAATTCCAGGTTGTTCCCCACTTGTTCTCACCCCAACACTGTCCATTAGCTCTTCTCCTCCCCTCCTGGCAGATCATACAACATTTCCATCCCTCGTTGTTCAGCAAGGCTAAATAAGCCAGTTTGCAACTACAGTAATTCTAAATTTACACATTTTGACGACTTTTTTAGCTCATTGCTAAAAGCCAAAGAAGATTGGGGCATATTGGTGTGGTGCAATGGAGCTAAGGGACACACTTGGGAGCTCAGTTCTGGTCCTAAATCGTGGAAGTTTTAAAAATTTGGTGCTGAGTAGATGTTGCATCTTCATCAACTGTGGTTTTCCAGCCCTGTACTCTCTGAGTTTATTTTGTTCTGTACTACTCAGGTTATTGCAACAAGGTGATGAGAAAGACAAGCTAAGTGTCACCTGAAGATTGGTTGTTGCTTTCTGACCCTAGTCACTGCTGGATGCCAGTTATGGAATATTTGATTATGGGATACTCAACGTTCAAGAAGTGCTGCTCTGAATTAAGCCCACGTGCAGTAGGAAAATAAGAAATAATAATAATTTATTTTAATAATAATATATAAATAATGATAATTTAAAATAATAATAAAAATGAAATGGGTGTGTTTGGGCAGCTGAGATGGGCTCTAGGTGTGTTTTTGATCCACTGCCCAAGGCCTGGGTGCCAGCTCCTGACCTTGGGCAGTGTGGGATTCCTCTCTGGTATTCTCCTACCTGCAAAAAAAAGCATGGAACAATTCAGATATGAATCTGAGGAGGAAAACGAGCATCAAAGAGAAAAAAAAATAACAGTAGCACCGTCTAAATTTAGAGACCTGATGTAGCTTCTTGCTGCCATGTTCTGAGCAAAAATATGCTTAGGTTTCAAAACTTCTTCAAGCACACATCAGAGGCTCAGGATAACACACCCAGGGTTATCCTAATCATTAAATCAAAATAAACCCTACAGGCTGACAAATTAATCATTTTGGCACTGTCACAATGAGCCACTATTTCATTTGTTGCTAATTGGATATTAACTGATTGACATGTCAGCTCTTTAAGTGTTGTGTGATGTCCTACCTATACCCAGGAAAAACCTCCTTCACTGTTTTCCTTAGAGCTTCCTGTGAAGAAATGAATATAAAAGGTCCTGATAGGAGTCTGTTTGAACAGATGTTGTCTTTATAATGATTTATTGCTCTCCTAGACCAAAGGTTTCATTTCTTACTGGCTGTGCACTGTGTGTTTTGGGTACATAGAGATCACAGTTTCGCGGCAGGCAAAGACCCAGTTTGTGTGATGTGAAATTCGTTGTGACTGATGGAAGGAGGTAAGTCTGTGATCATTAATTATCAGTTATGACCTTCAAGCAGGAGTTTTTGGGACTGAGTTCTCCAAAAAAGTGTGTTGTACCTTACCCCAGCACAGCTGATGTCAGAGGAACCTGCCTGGCCACGGATCCCACCTCCCTTCCCTGCACTGGGACAAGCGCACTGTCAACAACCAGGAGATATTTATGTCATTTAACGCATTTCTTTCCTTGAAGTACCAGCTTATGGAGTTCAGGGACTGAGAAATTTGACTCCAAGTGTGACTGAAACATGGAACACGGAGTTGGCAGCACGGGAGTAGTAAGGAGTGGCCCGAGGGACCGGAGAGGAGCCCCACGCCCGGGTGCGTAGCTCTGAGCCCACATTTCCCTGGCACTAAAGCTTCAGGTTAGTGACCACAGGTGTCTGGAGGGGGTTGGATCCGGGCTGGATTTTCTGGACGAGGTGTGGGAGAAGGCAGACGGGGAAAACAAAGGGTCGGGAGTGGCTTCGAATCTTCATTTCTCCCCTCCCAGTTTGCTAACTGGGAGCGTCAGGAAGGGTGGGGTAGGACAAAGAAGATCGAAAGCAGCGAGTTCCCCACCGGGCATCCTCCGATCTTCTCATGCGGGGGCTCGGATGGGGGGGTGCGCACACCCGGGAATGGGGGGTCATTCCCGTTCCTCCCGGGATGGGCTGCAGCCCCGGTGGGGGATGCATGGCGGTGTCCGCACACCCGGGAATAGTGGGGTCGTTCCTTCTCCTACACGGGGGTGCAGCCTCACCGGGGGATGCATGGCGGTGTCCGCACACCCGGGAATAGTGGGGTCGTTCCTTCTCCTACACGGGGGTGCAGCCTCACCGGGGGATGCATGGCGGTGTCCGCACCCCCAGGGATGGAGGGATCGTTCCCGCTCCTCCCGGGGGATGTCGCAGCCCCAGCGGGGGATAAAACGGGCTGTTCGCATCCCCCGAAGGGCTCGTTTCGCAGAGCCCCGCGGCTGCCCCGCCCAGCGCTGCAGATTCACTAACCC
>VYXD01007645.1:167800-178355 GCA_013397195.1 Hylia prasina
GGGCTGTGCCCGGGGAGGGGCTCGCTGCCTGCCCGGGGGCTCCATCCCCGCCCGCCCCAGCCCGGCGAAGGGCGGCTCCGGGAGGGGGGATCAGCTCGAGACCCCAATCCCCGCCGGGCTGGCGCTGGGGATTTTCCAGGATCGCCTTTTCTTCGCCGGGAAGCTTCTGGCAAGGCGCAGGTTTCGGTGCGATCCTGGGGGAGCGGGGAAGGAGCCGTTATATAAACGCCTCCCTCGGTCTCCTTGTTGTGGGAGCCGATTTAGGGCAGGTATTGCAGATCCAAGGGTACCAACTTTTGGTTACGTAAGATATCCTCGACTAACGGGCTGCTGGAGCCGCTTATTTTTTATTTATTTTTTTTTTTNTTTGTTTATTTATTTTTTTTTTGGACGCAGGAGTTTTTCATCCTTGGCTGCGGTTCCTCACCTTCCCCACGGACACACCCTTCCCCGTCCTCCTTCCTCATCCTCGGGGGCAGGAAAAGGAGCTCTGAGACGGGGCTTTGGCGTGTCGGGTTTGGGCAGGAGTCGCTGGCATGTACAATTGCAGTGCTTAAGGAAGGCAGGGGGTGTGCAGAAATGGTTATTGATAAATAGAGCATCCTTTTTTTTTTTTTAAATTATTATTTTTCTCCGCGAAGGGGAGTCAATTTCCCTCCGAGAGCCCAATGGTAAAGAGTTTAAAAAGCTGCCTCTGTTTTAAAGGGCGATGGAGGTTCCTGCTGAATCCCTGTCACGGGCCAGGAGTAGCATGACGCATTTTTCTTCTGGCTGAACGCTCTGATTTATGTTCTGTGCACCCAAATCCTCCTGCACAGGGGTAGGAAAGATCAGATCCTGCCCCTGATTGCTGTTGTGCAAACCTGGGATTATCAGCCGAGGCTAAGGCTGGAAAAAGGAGGATAATGGATGTGTGGCTGCCCTGATTTTGCTGCTGAATAGACACAGATTTGGTGGCAGGCCCTCGCAGGGATGCGAGCTGCGTGTGCTTTTGTCTCCAGGGTGGTTCAGATGAGTGGGAGGATTCGTCCTGATCTCAGAGCCCTCTCAGGAGCCCAGCAGCAGCCCTGGTTACTGCCAGAAGCATCATTAAAATGCTGCAGGCTGCCTTTTTGTGGCCACTTTACATATATTTCTTCCCCTCCTTGTGCCCTAATTGATGCCCAGGGTGTGAGGACCTGGGCTCTTGGTGACATCCATGGCCAGGCTTTCCCATTTTAGTGGCACAAGGAGCCTGCACTGGAGGTGGGCATCAACACTGCAGTCTTTCTGGAGATGGTAAACACGTAGGACAGTTTGCTGGAGAGGCTGGTGTAGAAAGACAAGTGGGTTTTTCACACCCCACATTAATTCATTCAGGCTTATTGGCATTTGCAGCAGCTCCTAAATTTAAATTTTGGGGGTTTCTTTGTATGTGAAATTGGTGGTGTTATCCAGGGAACTCTCTCCATTGCAGCGGGAGGAGGAAAGGAGAAGGAGAAAAGGAGGGAGGTGGACTTACCATCTCCTAGATGTTGAGCAGTGACATAAAAGGTGGATATAATGGTATAAACCAGTATCTGATGCAATTCACAGAGCCCTTTTGTGTTGAAAGAGCCGTGTCAGTTGAGAATTGGGTGCTCCAATTCTTCAGCTTTATTATGAGGAATTTGGGAAAATGCCTGATTGTTCCTTCTGTTCGACCAGTGGAGTTGGCACCTCAAAATCAGGGCCCTGAGCACCCCTGCCACTATTTTATATGTAGTTTTCTGTAAGTTCTTACATATATTTTTCTATAAATCCATGGCACCTCTGAGTTAAAAGTCCAGCTTTTGGTTTCCCCAGCCTTTGCCTGTGCTGCTATCACTTTGTTCTCTTCCAAAGGTGGTTTTGTGAGGAGGGGAAGAAAGAATCAGAGTAAGTACGAGCACAGATCCGAGGGCCAAAGGTGTGGCTTAAACCAAAGGCTCACAGCATGTATGTGAGTGAGTAAATATCAAATATTAAATATTCATCTGCTGTAAAAATGCAGCTGTGATGTGGGGAATGGAGGACCAGGGGGATGTAGCAGCCACTTTTAACTCTCCTCCCATCAGGACCTCTGCAGTGGGTTTCACTCTTGTTTATGACTACTGCAACAACAACAACAAAAAAAACCAACAAAAAACGCAACAACAACATTTGTTTTTGACCTAAAATCTTGCAGCAGCATGCTGTAACCTGGGCTGGGATAAAATCACACTGCCTGGTAGCTGCCTTTTTATAATTACCTTCCTGTTCCTGCCAAACTGTCTTCTAATTTGAGGAAATTTTAATAACTGCTCTGCACATCCTTCCCTTAACCCCAGCTTGCTAAACCCATGCATATTTTCCATCTGGTTCTGCAGCTCTGGATCCACTGCATCGAAACATCACCGAATTGGACCAAAGGAGTTTGTTTGTGTTGTGTAACCCCTGGCAACAGACTTTTGGGCCATTTCCCTGACAGCAGTTGACTCAACGTTGAGCCAAGCTGTGACTCCACTGTGTGGGTGCACATAGGAAATTCTGTGTATGACCGAGGCAGGAAAAAATAAGAGATGTGCTTCTAACACATCCCTCCAGGTGCTGTTTAGTGCTGCTGCTGCAGGTGATGGTGGCAGGATTTGCAGGTAGGAGTGAGGCTGCCAGAGCAGACAAGACCACTGGAACCCACCTCTTTCCTCATTCGGATTTTTTGGGTGTATTTTTTTGATCATCAGTGATGAAAGGCCTCGCGGATGAAATAAAGCATTTTATCTTTCCAGTTGAAAGTGCAGCAGTTGACTGGTGTTTTGATGTGTGCTGGTGAATAATGCAGAGGTTGTTGCCTTCCCTCCTCTTTCATCTCTGGAGTGACACTGCAGACTGTCAGGTCTCCCCCCCTGAATAACTGTGTCTTGTGTTGTGCTTCTTTTGTTGTAGAGCGATCGTCTTTTGATCAAAGGTGGTAAAATAGTTAACGACGACCAGTCCTTCTATGCAGACATTTACATGGAGGATGGGTTGATAAAGTAAGTGAAGCCTCGTGGTGGGGTTGGGGATGCACAGAAATGCACTGCAGCTTGCCTGGAATGGCTCAGTCTGGGAGAGCTCTGTTAAATTGCAGTGCAAAATGACTATTTCCACGTCTCTCCTGGTGTTTGACGAAGGAGATTTAAAAGCAGGGTGCTGAATAAATAAACAAGTGGGCCCAAACCCTGCTGGCTCCAAGGAGGTACTTGCATGTGCTTAATTTCAGCCATGTGAGCAGCCCCCATGCCGAGATGACACATGTGTTTGAAGTTATCTGTGCTGTAAAGTTTCACTGAGTTACGACTTCAGATATTTTGAATCCAGAGTTCAGCATCCTAACGCAGTTAATTCTCTTTTAGGCTTGGAGGCTGGACTTAGGTGACCTCTGGAAGTCTCTTGCAGCGCTGACTTCTCTGGGTCTGTGATGCAAGGATCACTCCAGCCCCCCTTCAAGTGAAAAAAGGGCCCTGTAGTGGGAGAGGTTCAGATCTCTCTCTGTGTTTCCAGGCCTGAAACATGTGTTCCTGGCACATTAAATGTGTTGCAGATTTCTTAGGAAAATTACTCCTAGGAAAAAACGGACAAGCCAGGGGTTACAAACAAGGAATTTTCCTGTTCTGGCTAAGCAGCCAGCACATGTGCTTTTTTAATCAAGGTTAAAAGTTAAAGGAGCCAGCCAGAGACAGCTAATTAATTGCATCCACTACTGCACTGCTAAAAATAGGTTTGTGAAGAGCTGGACTGGAGAGACCTCTGAGGGTCTCAGCAGGAATTTGGTAACCAAAATCTGCTTGGATTTATGTTTGTGTAGGGACTCTGTAACGCTTACACATGAGAGGAAGGTAGAAAATATAGAAGCAAAAATTCTTCCAAACCAATGGTAACATCAAAACTGCTCTCAGGGAGCTGGACTCAAGTGTTGAGCTGCTGCTTAAACAAGTCCAGCCCCAGCAAAGCTGTGTTTGGTGCAGTGACCATCCGTGAGCTGCACAGCCCCTTCCAGAGGGGCTCCTTCTTTTCCTTCCCTTAACGTTGGCCCAAAATCCTGAAGGAATTGCAGACTTCCCTCACCACCAGGCAGCTGCTTCCACGGGGAGAATCAAACACCCTCATCCCCGTGCGTGCTGCTCCTGCGCCCTGCTGCGTGTGGAAAAAAGGCAGCTGCAGCTGGGCTAAGTAGCACAGGGGTGTTTGTTTACAGGCTGCTCACCTGGGGGGGCCTGACCTGCTCCTCCAAACCTCTTTTCCCCAGGCAAATAGGGGAGAACCTGATCGTGCCGGGGGGAGTGAAGACCATCGAGGCCCACGGCAGGATGGTGATCCCCGGCGGCATCGACGTCCACACCCGCTTCCAGATGCCCGAGCAGGGGATGACATCTGCTGATGATTTCTTCCAAGGGACCAAGGCTGCCCTGGCTGGGGGCACCACCATGATCAGTAAGTGCCTGCTTTCCTCTTCCAGCAAGGCTGGGCTGTTCTCTTTCCCAGCTGAGGGCAGGAGCTGTGGGAGTCCCCTTGTTCTGGAGCAGTGGGTGATGGCTGGCCGGGTTGCTGGGAAAAGCTTGTGGGAATGGAAAAGCAGGACCCCAGGATTTCCCCATCTCGCTCTTGTCACTCATTTCATGTCTTCCCTTGCTGGTGGTGTGACTTGAGCAGGTTTTTGGGTGTGCTGCTGCTGGAACCAGTGTCACTGTGAGCTCTGGCTGCAGAGCGAGGAGCAGGTCCCCACATTCCTGTGCCTTGTCTCTGCAGGGATATTTTGTATTTCTCACACCCAGAAGCCTGATGCCAGTGTTTGGTGTGTCTTGGAAAACTGGGCCACTTCGTTCAGGCTCTGCTTTAGCCACCAGGATTTTTGTTAAAGTAGCTCAGTTTGTGCTCATCTCCTCCTTTGGAGAAAGAGAGGAATTGCAAAGTGAAAATACCTCAAGATAAAAAAGACAGACAAACAGACTATTGTGCTGGCAGCAGGATTAGACACTCTTGGTGTTCTCTTCTGCCTCTAAAATGCCTCAGGAATGACTTCCAGGCTCTCTGTCCCTGTTTATGTTGGCCACAGGATCTTAAAACTCCACAAGCAGGTCATAACCTTGTAACCTGCTTTGAGCCAGAAGGAAAAAACCAAACCCCTCTGTTGCAGGGCAGCTGCTCAGGTGTACAGATCTACCACAGTGTCCCAGGCTCTTCTGCTGCACGTGGGAGTGAGGGATAAAGGTGTGAAGTGATCCAAAACCTGAGCAGCTCACACTTTGATGTACTCTCAGGTGCTGCCATTCCACAGGAGGGGAGTTCAGGTACAGAGGAACAAAAGGAGCTGGTTCAGAGCAGGTGTTAGTGACTGTTGTCCAGCCTGTGGGTAAAAAGAGATCTCAGGCACAGCCAGGAACCAGCTTAGCTCTCCTCAGTTCAAACCAAGCTCTGACTGGAACATCCTCATCTCCCAGAGCTTGACTGTGAGCAGTCCTTGATCCCTGGCCTGGTGGATGGACTTGAATGGATTGGCAGGAGGCTGGAAGTTGGGCTGATGCTTCAAAGAAGTCATCCTAAAATAACCCAGGGAATTATTTTTCATGAGATTATCACTTCAGAGTGTGAGGTTTGTGTCTGAAGATAACCTCACCCACTGGGGGTATGTGGCTGTGGGCACCAGAACCCAGATTTGAAGGACTCCTTCAAATCTTTGCTGTCAATTCAGATCCAGCTGAAATGGTTTTTTATTTTCAGCCTCACTTCATTGACTTTGTGTGGTTGGTTGCTCCTTTGGTAGGAGTACACCTGGTTCACACTTGAATTGTCGTTTTGCTCTTCCTTGTTAAGTTGAATTAGATCAAAATAACATTCTCTGTCATGTGCATGTGACCTTTCAGCAGCCCTATTCCCCTCAGTGGCACTTCTTGGAAGTAGAAATTGGTTTGGCAGATTTTTTTGGGGGCCAGCCCTTTACTTTGGTTAACTTTACCTCTGCAGAGGTAAAATCTGGCAACCAAAGTAAAGGTCTGCCCCCCAAAAAAAGGCAATAAATATTCACACACATAAAGGGTTTCTGAAGCAGGAGAAATTCCTGCCTCAGAAATCCTTTATCTGTGTAAATATTTATTACCTTTGTGGCTGCAGTGCCTGACTAACAGTAAGAGAACACTTCTCTGAGTTAGGGAGGTGGGAGGAGAATACCCCACGTTACAATTTCTCCTTTTACAGCTGTGAAAAGGAGCATAATTTGGATTATGACCTCGGGCAAACCATTTAGAGGAGGCTGGTGATTAAACTTGACCATCCTGAGTGTCTCAGGTTAAGACACCAACATACAAAATCATCTCTGAACAACAACAAAAACAACAACAACAACAAACGGGAGTAAGACTGCAGCAAGGACTAATTAGACTAAATAGGATGGTGGAGAGACATTCCTGGTGGGTGGGAATCAGCAAGTGGAGCAGTGGAAAGCAGGAGGAATGATCCAGGGTGGAACTTCAAAGCTTTGGAGCCTCTGCCCTGTGTCAGCTCAGCTGTTCCTCTGAGCAAAATTAGAGCATTTGCACAAGTTTTTCCCCAGTGAACTCTCTCTTGGTGGGTGGCCCTTGGGCTTTCCCAGAGCAGGTGGGAGTTGTGGTGGATGGCAGCATTTTTTTTTTTCTCTGATGGTGAACAGGGCAGTGTTTAGTGAGTTGGATTTGGGATATCACAAATTCCAGCCTGGAAGTGACGCTCTTATCTCGTGTATTTTAAATGCTGGGATTTTGCAGAGGGAATCTGCTCCTCCCGTGGGCTTGTGTGCAGCTGTTCTTTGGTCTTTTTTTGGGAGAGAACACCTCTTTTTTGGATGTGAGATTTGTGGGGGAAAAAACCATCCAATTTCCTCATCAGTCTTTTAGCAAACTTTGTATGATTTATTTACAAATACCTTTACTCCATCTGTTTCTCTGCCTTATGCATAACCCTCACTGTGGGCACACAAACATCTTCCTCAGCTTCATGCTTCAATTTGTTCCACATTTTCATGCAGGAGGGCACTTTAAGGCTGTTTACTTTACAATCATTTTAGGGAAATATTTCTTTTGCCTGCAGTTTTCAGTGAAATTGAACCAAGAGCCTTGGATAGGCTTCCACCGATGGCTGGTTTATGAAAAGTGTGGGTGAAATCCTGACTTTGCTGAGCTTTGGCATCGATCTGCAGGGCCAGGAATTCACCTGGAGGATCTGCTGGACCTCCTTTCCAGCTCAGATCAAATTCAGGTCTCGTGGCAGGCACATCCAAGGGAAGCACAGCAATGTGTCGCCTGTTGTTTCCAAGCCCTGTCCCCGTTTGCTTGTTCCCCTCTCAGCTCATCCCTGCAGCATCAGGGAGGGGGAATCAGGTGGCTGCTGGGGTCAAAGGGAACAGCTGTGGGATTTTTTGTGGCACAAGGGGAGATTTATCCTGGTGGGAAGCAGATCTGGCTCTAATCCAGGGTTTCCCTCAGGGAAGAGGGGCTGGGGTGAGGATCCAGATCTGCCCTTTTCTCCCTCTATCCTTTTCTCCTGAGCCCTCCCTGCCTTGCTCCACTCAGGGCTGATTTCTTTTTCTGCTGGCTCCCCTGAGGCCATCTGAGCAGGAATTCCAGCTATGATCCTTCTGTCTCTCCCCTCTGCAGTGCCAAAGGCAAGGCTCCAGCTGACTTTGCTCATGGAGGAACAAACAGAGTTGGTTTTGCCTGAAATGACGTGTTGTGATATCTTTGTTTTTCCGCAGTGACAATTTGCCACGGTCCTTTTCTCACCTTAAAACAATATTGGTGTGGGGATGTCAGCTGAACAGCCCTCCCTGGGGGTTTTTAGGATAACATTGCTCCTGGGAAAAAAACAAAACAAAACAAAAAAAACCCCCAACTTGGATTGTTGCCCTTTTGAAATGTCAGAATGCAGTGTTTGGGCATTAAGTTGAAAGGAGAATTCCAGAACGCTCCGCAGAGAATTTTGAAGGAGAGAGGAGTGTTAGATATTCTCCAGCCTCTTCTGGTTGCTTCCCCAAAGTCCCCTGTATTCCATGGAAGGAGAACAGTCCTCCCAGAAGTTTGGAAAAGGACTCTGTCTGAAGTTGCCCTTTACAAGAGGCTAAAATTTTGGCATTTTTCGTAGGCTCACAAACCATCCTGAGCTACAGGGACCCTCAAGGATCATCAGAACCCAACCCCTGGCTCTGCACAAGGCACACCTATTTCTGAGCCCCTCTTTTCCCAACCTGAGCTGGTTAACAGCCCAGGATATAACCCTGGAGCAGGGAGAGGAGGGAGAATCCCTGCTAGGAGCAGGGTGGCCCCTCAGAGCCGACATGGTTTGGCTGCTGAGGGGCTGTGATGGGTGAAATCCCCATCAGGATCAGTGGGAAAACTGCCCCTGGTTTGAGCAGGGGCAGGGCTGCCTCTCTGTGCTCCCAGCCCTGCAGAAGGGATGCAGAAGTTAAGCTCTGTGTATTTACTGCCTCTCTGATCCCTGAGCCTGTTTAATGTCCCAGTGGGAGCTCCATCCATCCATCCAGCTCCCACACACGTTGGAGCCCCTCCTCCCAAACTCTGCTGCTTCTCTGGTATCTGCTGTCCTTGGGTGAAATCTCCTGCTGACATTGCCTCTCCTGACTCAGTCAACCACTGTTATAATCACAGGGAGAAATTACAGTGAGAGAAATTACAGCTTTTTCTGGCCTGGTGGCTTGGAAGGCAGCAGCCTTTTGAACTGGAGCAGCAGTTACCCCTAATGACACGGGGAGGGAAGGCAGGGGAGGGAAGCCTGTGTGTCCTGGGAGGTTCAGGAGATGAAGGGGAGCTTCACGTGGGCTGCTCTTGGCTCCCCAGTCCCTGACCCTGCCATTAAAGAGCTCCCTGGGCAGCCTGGCAGGGATAAAACTCCAACGGGAGGTGACAGCAGGTCCCCCAGGTCATCCTGAAGATCACCACCTTGCTGGAAGGAGATGTTTCCAGCCAGGAGTGATTCCTCACCTCTTCTCTTGGGTTTAGAGCTGTGACAGAGAATGGAGATCAGACTCTGTGATAGTCTCAGCTTAAAGTGAGCTTTAGAGGCTGTGGGGTGGTCTTTAAACCCACCAGATTGGATCCTGTTCTGTCTGGGTGCATTTATTTTATATTACCAGGGTTAGTTAGGCCTGTGCTGGAGTCTGAATGGTGAGAGGAGGGCAGCAGAGACAGAAGGAGGTGACAGCAGTGGTCAGCTGGACTTGTGGCCGAGCTGGAATTACAAAACCAAGTGTTTTGCCTCCCCAGGCCCCTGGCTGTGTGTACACAGCACTGCATTGTTCCACAGGCACCAGCCACGGTTCTGTTTCTCTTTGCACCCAGAGATGAAAGAGGAACTCTGCACTGGGGCCAGCCCTGCAGACTGCCCTGGCTCTGGAGCTGCTTTCCCTTCCTGGCAGCAGTTCTTCTGCCCCAAAAAAATGTTTCATTCTCTGGAAACGTAGTGAAAATGTCCACACTTTGCTGGGGATTTCTGCCTGGGAATCCTTGTGACTGAAGGATGGCATTGCCACACAGTGGTGCAGGCCCTGCTGCCCTGGCCCTCCTCTCTCCAGCTCCCCTTGCTCCTTTTTCCACCCCCAAAACCAGCCTTGGCCCTGATTCACCCCAAATCTCTTTGCCCCACCAGCTCCCACCTTCCTGCTGCTGTGTTTGGACCTTTCATTCAGGGCAGGCTCAAAACCCTGGGTGAGGAAGTGGGGCTGTGAGCAGGGCTGGGCATTTCCCTGGTGTCAGCTCCTCTCCCCGAGCTTTTCAACCCCTCCAGGCCCATCTGGCTGTGCCTGCAGGGGGTTGTGCAGCCTCTGCCTGGGGCTTGCTCTGCTCCCAGTGTCCCAGCAGAGCTGGGGGGGATCCCCCTTGTCCCTGGTGGCATCTGCCAAGCCCTTGATGTCCCTCGCCAGAGAGCACAGGAGGAATCCGCAGCAATGTGTGGACGTTTTCACTACGTTTCCAGAGAATGAAACATTTCTTTGGGGCAGAAGAACTGCTGCCAGGAAGGGAAAGCAGCTCCAGAGCCAGGGCAGTCTGCAGGGCTGGCCCCAGTGCAGAGTTCCTCTTTCATCTCTGGGTGCAAAGAGAAGCAGAGCTGTGGCTGGTGCCTGTGCAGCCTCAGATGTGCTGTGTGTTTGTGTGTGCACTGAGGGAGGGGTTTGGACCCTCTGGGCTGCAGCTGCTGTTTGCCAGCTCTGTGTGCTGGGAGAGCAGCGTGGCTGTGCCTGGGGTGAGGTGTTTAATGCTGGCTGGCACATGCTCAGCTGGGCCAGTGTCCCCCCTCAGTGCTGGCCCTGGTGTTGGGCTGGAGTCCTGTGCAAGCTCTCCAGGCCAGGCTGCCTTGGTTTTGAGTCAGTCAGGAGATTTTTGCCTTTCCCATCTTTGCCTTCTCCAGAGCTGCTGGGGATCCTGCCCCTTGCTCCTGTGCCATCCCTGTGCCATCCCTCTGCCTCCTGTGCCATCCCTGTGCCTCCTTCTGCCTCCTGTGCCATCCCTCTGCCTCCTGTGCCATCCCTCTGCCTCCTGTACCATCCTTCTGTCAT
>VYXD01007645.1:178424-210856 GCA_013397195.1 Hylia prasina
GTTTGTTGTGCCCCAGCCCCTCCCTGTGCAGGAAGGAGGGAGGGGATGGAAGCAATTCCACACGTGCTGCAGTGGCAGCAGCTCTGACAGTGCAGATGTGACTGACCCAGATTTTTCCGTGCATCCACAAAGAAGGGATTTATTTCAGGAGAAATTAACCCCTGTTGATGCAATAGCTCTTAATGCCTTTTATTCCATTTAGTGCTGCTTTCCCACTGCGTGGGGAAGAGTTCTTTTGCTTGAAGAGCAGCTTTGAGGTGCTTTTCTTGCAGAATCGCAGAATGGTTTGGGTTGGAAGGGACCTTAAAGATCATCTTGTTCCACCCCCTGCCGTGGGCAGGGCACCTTCCACTGTCCCAGGGTGTTCCAAGCCCTGTCCAGCCTGGCCTTGGGCACTTCCAGGGATGGGGAAGCTGAGCCAGGGCCTCACCACCCTTGTAATAAAGAATTTCTTCCCAATTCCTCATTTAAACCTGCCCTCCTTCAGCTGAAGGGCACCCCCCTTGTCCTGTGACTACGTGCCCTTATGAAAAGTCCCAAAAATCCCCAAATTCTTGTTTTCTGTGTCCAGTGCTCTCATCCCCAAGTTCCAGGCCTTAGAGGTGACCCAGAAGATCCACCAGTGGATCTCTCTGACGTGCTGTGTCTCACCCAGCCTCTTTCCTCAGTGGAAAATGTCCCTGATGTTTTTGTGGGGGCAGGTGTAAAAGTTGGCTCCTCCAGCTCTGCTGTCAGAAGGACAAAAAAAAGTCTTAAAAACCAAAATGGAATTATCCACCTCGCTTCATAGGACATCCTGACCTGCCTGTGATGGGTTTGCAGGGCATGTGTGTGAAACCTGGCTGGATCAAGTGTCAGAATCACCTTCAAGCCTCGACAGGGTCATCAAAGAAGCAGCAGGGAGTGGTGCCTGCAGCTCTTTTGTGGGCAGAGGATTTTTGCCTCCCCACCAGTGTCCAAGCCCTGGCTGCTTTTGCCTTCCTGTGGGTTTGACTCAGCAGAAGCAGCCCTGGTGAGGCAGGAGCTCTCAGCTGTGCACGTTGGAAATTGGCTCTGGGTGCCAGGGGAGGGGAGCAAGTGGAGCCTGAAGGAAGCCAAGGCTGGAATCAGCTGCAGGATTCCCCACTGGAGATGGATTTGGAGTGGGGTTTGATGTCTTCGATCAGCAGAGCCTTTTCTCCCCTCTCTCCTTCAGCCCCTGTGCCTTCAGAGTTCACAGATCCCATCTGTTTCTTAGAAACTGGATTTTTTTTTTTTTTTAAATCTTTCTGGGGAGAGGGAGAAATGTTTGAGGAATACAAATGAGCTCCTCCTGTCTGGCACACTTTAATCCCACTCAGGAGCTGCCAGTTGTTAGCAGCTTGGGGCTGTGCCTGCAGCTTTTCCCAGCCCTCACTCCCATGGAAGCCCTGTGCATTTGCAAGGAATGCAGGGATGGACATTGAGGAGTTTTGGCTTTGGGAGAACACTTCTCTTCCCTTGGCACCCTGCAGTTGGTACTGGCACCCCCTCTGTGACAATGTCATTCCCTTTCTCCATGCTGGCTGCCTGTAGTGGGAGGTGGCTTTGTTGCTGAGGGGTTGTGGGTTTAATTCAGATTAGTTAAGCTCACCTAGAGCCTCACAGCATAAGGAAAAGGTGATTATTTTTATGAAGAGCTGATGTGGGCAGCACTGGAAGCAAGCAGATAATCCCTGTCCCTCCCACTTGGCATCTGCAGATCCAGAGGAAAGTGCTTTTGGCTTCCTGTTTTAAGTAAAAGAAGCAACTTGGAGGTTCCACATGCAAATATTAACTGGGAAATGCTTTGGGTGCTTTTCAGAGCCCACCAAAAAGGGCTCTGAAGCTTTTGGAAGCTCCCCTTTGAGCCCCTTGTCTGGGCGTGTTTCCACCACACTGCTTTTGTCCCCAGCAGCAGCTCCATGTGTGCAGGGAGGATAATTTTGGAGTCTGGGGGACTCGTGGTGGTGTTTTGCATATGAATGAAATTCCCTGGGCAGACTGCAGGCAGCAGGAGCTGGGGAAGGAAGGAGCTCCTGGAGAACCCTCCCAGATCCCTGCCCAGCACTGCAGGGAGGGGGGAAGCTCCCAGACTACCCAGAGTGGTTTGTGCCTCCAAACTGGGGCTCTTCATGGGCCTGGCAACATTCCAGACTCCTTGAAAGGCCAGGCAGGGCTGCTTCAGCAGCCAGGGGCTGTGGCACAGGATTCTCTCTTCAAATAGTCCAATATTGCTCCAAAAAATCTCATTCCAGAATGGCTGATAACGATAATCAGTTAGTGATGCTTCCCAGCAGGCTTTGCTTTACTTCAGATAAGGTTTCTCAGGATTAGTGTCAGTGTCCCAAGAGAGGAATTTGGCTGGTGGGCTGCAAAGGACTTTCCAGCCTGATGGGCAGAGAGTCTTTTCCCCTGTGAATGGAAGAAGTTTTGGAAAGTCTTTGCAGCACAGCTGAGAAAAGCGTGGATGTGCTGGGTGTCAGGAGTGGGATTAGGCCTGGGAGCAGGAGCAGAGTTCAGGACTCTGAATCACTCAGTGCTCCTGCAGTGCCAACACTCTGTAATGAAGGGAACACTGAGCCATCCTGCGGGATCAGGGGCAATTCCAGCTCTTCATGGAATCCCAGAATGGGTTGGGAGGGACTTTGAAGCCACCCCTGCCACAGGGAGGGACACCTCCCACTGTCCCAGGCTGCTCCAAGCCCTGTCCAGCCTGGCCTGGGACAGGGATGGGACACCCACAGCTCCTCTGTGCCAGGGCCTCCCCACCCTCAGAGGAAAGAATTTCCTTCTAATACCATGTCTGAGACAGGAAATAAAGCTGAAGTGTAGAAAGCAACACTTTCCCCTCAAGACTTGGTGCATGGTAAAAAAACCCCCAAAGTTAGGTCTGGTGTACAGGAGTTTCCCAAAGCAGTTTGCCACACTCTCTCTGGGTGGGCAGCTCAGGTGGTGCCCAGCAGTGCTGCTCTGTGCCCCAAACCTTGGGTTTTTCACACATTTAGGACAGCAGGCAGCTGGTGAGGCCAGGCTGGGCTGGCACAGAGCTGCAGGAGGAGGTTCAGCAGCTGGAGAACGTGCCACAGGAATCTGTGTTTAAACTGGGATAATCTAGTTGGGACCTCCTACAGGTTAATGATCTCAGCAAGCACAGGAGCTGAGAGCATCAGTGCTGCAGGGAGAGCACCAGCAGATGGGCAGGTGTGGTCAGGAAATGCTCTCTGAGGGGTGGATGTGCTGCTTGGTCCTTGTCCTTTGGTGGGAAACAGGTTCTGCTGCCCCATCCCAGCCCCAGAGCACGGGAACGTTGGGCTCTGGTTCAGCCCTCACTTCCTTGCCTGCAGCTTGTGAGAGTTGTCAGAGGGTTGAGGGGGAGCAGGAGGGGAGTGCTGGTGTTGGAGCAGGAGTGGCTGTGCTTTGGTGGTGATGGGTGACAGCTTCCTCCTCAGAACATGATGTCACCTTGTCACAGCCACGAGGAGAGGAAGTGTCTGGTCCTCATCCAGCCAGGGGAAGTGTTTCTTAGACAAATACAGTGTTTTTCTTTTCCCCATTTCTCTCACAAGCTGTATTGATAAAAAAAGTGCTTGTATAGAATCAGAGCTCTTCAGATTTAGTTTGTTTTATTGGAGGGGGAAAACCCAACTTTTCTAATCCCAAACACACAAAGCCCTTTCAGAACCACCCCAGATTTCCACTGTAAAAACTGGCATCCTTCACTCTGTGTTCCTCTGAGACAACCCCGGGCCATGAAATGAAAGTGAGAATCCAAAACTTGGTGATAAGGATGCAAATCCAGAACTGTTCCAGCTCCCCAGCCAGTGGAAAAAGCCTGAGGGGCAGGACACATCTCCAGTGACCTGAGAGGGACAGAGCTGCTCACTGCACGTGATCTTTTGTCCTCCTGTGTCTGATCAGCTCTTGCCCCTTGCCTGTGTTGTTAATTCCTGTCTTTGGTCTTGCCTTGAAAGGCATGGCCACAAACCCAGGTTTTTCTCCATCCCAGTCCCTCAGGGTTTAGAGAACAGTTCATATGGAAGCCTTTGAAGTGCTGTGTGCTCTTTTCGTGGCCTTCAAGTGTGGAGTAATGCCTGAGAGAAATCTTGGAACCACTTAAATGTCTCTTTTGAACATGGTTCCCTTCCCTCTCTGCCCTGGTGACCTCCTGAGATCCAAGAAATGCACAATAAACCTGGCCTGGGAAGAGATGGAGCCTTTATTTTTGATCTGGAGCCTGATTTTTGAACCCTCCAGCTGCTGGGGAGGGTTATTAATTTTAATTATTGTTTGAATTCTTCGTGTTTGTGTCCAGCCAGCCTCAAATTGCTCATTGTATTTTGGATGTAATCAGCCAAAGGGGCAAGTGAAATCTCTGCATGACATCAGCGAGGGAATAGGGGAACATTGCAGTCTGAAAATGTAATCATGGAGCACGGATGTGTCTGAGTCTTCTGAGCCCGCTCCAGGTTCTGATTTCTCTGCTTCAGGTCTTGTGAGCTGGATCTGAGCTGACAGAAAAGAGCATGTGGTGTCATTTAGGCTGTGAGTTGGGCAGGTGTGTGCAGGGGAGCAGCCCTGGGGTGGTTGTGCTGGCACCATCAGTGCTGCTCTGTGCAGGGCTACAACCCCTCAGAATAATCTCTTTATTCCGGTGTCTTTTCTTGGGGGGGATGAGAGAGGGGGAGGGAACAAGAATAAAACACTGTGGGAATAAATCCCCACAAATACACAGAGCTGAAATCTGGTTGCTGCAGGCAGTGAAGAAAACCCTTCATTTGATTTCTCACCAGCAGGTGCACGGAGCAGTTTCCTTTTTGTCCTTCCTTTCCCCAGATCAAACCCATGGCCCAGAGCGTGGTTTAGAGGGAGAATTGGGATGGAATCAGGAAAAAAGGAGGTGTGAGGCTCTTCTGGGCCGCCTGATTGGGGATTTTTGAGCTCAGAAGAAGGGCTGAGGTCTCTGGGTAGGGCTGCTGAGCTGGAAATTGGGGTTTAGTACGTGAATCAGCATTTTTGCTGCTGAAAACAGCTTTGTCACTGCATGAGGCAGCTCAATTCCTTGCCACAAAAAAGGGTCGTGATACTTAAAGGTAGAGGGGGTTGTGATATTTCACCAGCTGAGAATTTGAAGCCTCTGGATGAAACAAGGTCTGTGATTTTGGGATAATCTTCTATGGGTCACTCGAGGGCCTGACTTTCACTTCACAGAGCTTGATTTTATTCCTCTTGCTTTCACAGAATTCCTCCCATTTCACACCAGTGCCAGGAGAACATTCCTGCAGCCACAGGCTGACAACTCCAGGCTTCTAAGCAGGGACCTGTGCAATTAGCAGGGCTGAATTTAATTACAGCCTCTCCATAAAATGGCTCGTGACAGAAAGTACAACTCAATAAATTCACCAGATTTCATCACAGGCAGTTGCTGTGGGGATTAAGTGGTATTAAACAGGCAGATGTGTTTATAGTGATCAAGCTGCTATTTAAAGTTTTGGGTAGGGGAGATGTGCCTGCTAACAGTTCAGCTTAAATGCTAAGGATTTTCACCTTATAAACCCCTCTTAAACAATAGGCACATTTCATGCTGGTAGGAGCAGGAAATAATGTGTGAAACTGCAGTCTGTAACAGCAACTGGAACCCTGAAGACATGGTTTTTATTACATACACAATTTTGGTAACATCTGACCCTAATCTGTGTTTATATTGTCCATTTCAAAGGGTTTTTCTCCTTCCTGGTAGTGGCATTCATGAGCTGAAGGCCCAGAAAAATTTCATGCGTGTTTTGGATGACACTTAATTAAACCAGTTGGAAAAAAAAATCCTTTTCCAGGGGAAAGCTGGAAGCAAGGGCTATTAATAGAAGCCCCAGGAAGGGTTTGTTTGCAAGCCAAGGCCTGCTCAACTGAGGCAGGATGCAAAAAAAAAAAAGGAAAAAAAAAGCACATGCCACAATGCCAGGAAGCTATAAAACCCATTAATCCCCACCCATGAGCACATCCATCCCAAAAGCAGAGTTTTGTTTTCGAGGCAAGGCAAAGAGCTGGATCCAGCTCTCCCTCTGAAGCAATAATTTCTCTGGAGCTCAGCAAGAGGTCAAAAATATAAAGGCATTGCTCTTCATCTGCTTTTTTTTTTTTTTTTAAATTATTATTATTATTATTTGAGAGAGATTCCAAGTGTGGCAGGAAGAGATCATGTGGGATGTTTCTGGCTGTGGTCTCAGAGTATCCTGCAGGGTAATTCCCCAACCTCCTGAGCTGGATCTCTGTGCCCATCTCCCTCCTTGCTCAGGCTGCAGCTACCAGGAGCAGAACCCCCCTGAGTTTGGAAAAGGCAGCCAAGATGTGATGCAGCCTTTCCTAAAGCCACCATTTAAAGCTGAGTTTGGCACCATTCTCAGTGGTTTTGAAGTCTGGGAGCAGCTGGATGAGGACAAGGAGGTGGTTCAGGCCAGCCTTAAGTGTGGTTCAGCTTTTAGGCTGCCCTTTCTGGAATCAGTTGTTGGGCTTGATCTGGGGTTGGGGTTGATCTTTGTGGGTCCCTCCCAGCTCAGGGTGTCCCATGGCTCTGTGAGTGGTGTAAAAAAAGCAGCAGGAACGATCTGAACTTGGAAATCACCTGTGTGTGTATGGGGTTGTGCTGGGATCTGATTTTAGTGCAGGTTTGATGTTAATACATGATACGAACATGTTAATAATTGGTGATGCTGCACTCTCTGAAGTGCTGCTGGCACTTCTACCCTCTGTAGATTTTTCCATGCTGGCATTAAAACAGCCCTGCTTTATTTTCCCCCATCCTTGGGAACATTCCATCCACTCCCCCAAATTTCTGCCTTCCCCTTTTTCATCTCACACCCAAATATCATCATCCCACCAGCTGGGGCCAGGAGATCCAGAACATTCCAGCGTGGCCGGTGCAGAGGAGCCACAGGGATCCCCCAGTGGTGTTGTTTCCCTTCAGCTCCTTGTCTGCCTTTAATCCTGAGCCTGGTAATCTGCCAGGGGTCCTGAGCTGAGCCTGGCAGGCAGGAGAGCAGCCCTGGCTGCTGGTGGGAAGCAGGAGCAGATTGGAAGCCTTTGTGTAATGACAGGAGAGCCAAACCAGGCCTGGGAAGGGTAATTAAGAGTCTGGGTGATTAGGGCTTGGAGCGTGTGGGTCCACAGTGCTCCAATCCCACTGCCCCCAGAGGGAGGTGAGAGCTTGGGTTGTCTGGGAGAAAGATTGTCCAGGTGTTCAGGAATCCTGTCAGGGCTTAACAAGGAAGAATCAGATTGTTTGTAATGCGTAAAATAGTTTTTCTCATGGTTTTTTTTTAAAGAAGCTCCTTTGCTGGTGTGACAGCCTTGTTTGCCCTCAGCCCTGGGCTGATGCATTTTGGGTTCTGCAGGTCAAAAGGTTAAAAGATAATCTACAGAATATTTTCTGCTCACAGCTGAGGAACCAGTGTAACCCTGAGCTTGGCTTTGCTGAGAATGTGTTAAATAAAGAGAAACATTAGGACTAGGCCTGAATTTCACTCAGATTCAGGAAGCCACTACAAGGCCCACAAAAAACTATTTAATTCCTCCTTTGAAGATTTCAGCACTGGTGAAAGGATTCTTAAATTATCTTTTCCTTTTCTTTTTTTTTTTTTCCCCCCCCTCTCGGTTTTGTGTCTGTTTTTGGAGCAAGCTTTGAGTTTAAAAATGAGCTGGCAACTTCCTTCTCAGACCTCAAGCAGCTGAATTCATTTGCACAGAAAAAAAAAAAAAATTAAAGAAATGAAGGACAGGAAGAAACCATCTGGGCTGGGGAGCAGAGCAGATCAAGGCTGTGGGTGACAAGAGCCTGTGTCACCAGGGTTTGTCCTCAGCGTGCCCTGCAGGCGTGGGGCCACCCCAGGGCCTGCAGCCTCTGCTCCCCGAGGTGCTGGAGGCAGAGGTGGGGCACTGGGCTGGGGCTCCCAGGGAGAAGGAGCTCTCTGAGCTCTGCTTTTCCCATGGCAAACCTCCTGGGAGTTGTGCAGGGGGGGATTTGCTGGCAGCTGGGTCAGCCCCCGTGTGCTGGGACAGGTCAGGTCCTGTGGGATGGAGCCTCCATCGGCTGCTTGTGCTGCTCTGGAGCGCAGGGACCTGAAAGAAAAAGGTTTTTGTTTTGCTCTGAGCTCTCGGGCTGTGCCTGAGGGCTGGAAGGAGCTTCTGGGAGCTGCGTGTGAGCAATTCCTGGCCATCTCAAGGGGCAGCAGCAGTTTCAGAGCTCAGTCCTGTCAAGAGCAGGTGAAGAGTGAACCTTGGCTCCTCTCCTGTCCTGGATCTGGGCTCGTTTTCACATTTTTGGTCCCCCCAAAACCCCACCCTCAGGTGCAGGCCATGACCTTGCCACGTGTTTGTGTCCTCCCACTGCGCAGAGGACGGAAGAACCGGGATGGAGGAATCACAGAACTGCCTCCAGGCAGATTTGGGGTCCCCACCCACCTTCCCCGTGCCTTTTGTGCAGCACCCACTGCTCCTGCTGCCTCTGCTGCCCCAGGGACAGGGACAGAGCCCTGCAGGGATGTCCCTGTCATCGTGACTGTCCCTCGCTGTGCCTTTCCCTCCCTGAGCCTCCTCATCCCCAGGATGTGAAGGCTGTGGCTTGCCTGGCACCCCCTGCTCCCTTCTCCCTGGGGCTGTGGCTGTTGGCTGATGTTTGCCTGCCAGAACCACGGTGGAGAACAACCTGCTGTGTTTTGAAGGGGCCAGAGGGTGATTTGGGTGGTCAGGGGGGCTCAGGGCAGCTGCCACAGGAGATATTCCCAACCCCAATGAAACAGGCAGATGTGTTTGTAGTGATCAAGCTGCTGTTTAAAGTTCTGAGTAGGGGAGATGTGCCTGCTAACTGTTCAGCTTAAATATTAAGGATTTTCGCCTTATAAGCCCCTCTTAAACAATAAGAGGAGTTTATATTTTCATTTCATGCTGGTAGGAGCAGGAAATAATGTGTGAAACTGCAGTCTGTAACAGCAACTGGAACCCTGAAGACATGGTTTTTATTACATACACAATTTTGGTAACATCTGACCCTAATCTGTGTTTATATTGTCCATTTCAAAGGGTTTTTCTCCTTCCTGGTAGTGGCATTCATGAGCTGAAGGCCCAGAAAAATTTCATGCATGTTTTGGATGATTTGGATGACTTGGATGACTTTGGATGTGACTTCCCTGCACAGTTGCACCACCAGCCCCATCCCTGGCTCTCACTGCAGCCAGCTGTGGTTTGGCTTTGTCACAAATGGTCACTGAGGGAGCTCCCCCAGCCCTGGTCCCACTGCCCCAAAATCCCCCCACGAGCCATCCCTGGCAGTGAGGGGGTGATAGAGCTGTGATCCCTGACTCCAGAGCCATTCCTGGGGCTCCACAGCCATTCCTGGGGCTCCAGAGCCATTCCTGGGGTTCCTGCTCAATTCCTGGGGCTCCAGAGCCATTCCTGGGGCTCCACAGCCATTCCTGGGGCTCCAGAGCCATTCCTGGGGCTCCAGAGCCATTCCAGGAGCTCCAGAGCCATTCCTGGGACTCCAGAGCCATTCCTGGGACTCCACAGCCATTCCTGGGGCCCCAGAGCCATTCCCAGGGGCTCCAGAGCCATTCCCAGGAGCTCCACAGCCATTCCCAAGGGTTCCAGAGCCGTTCCAGGAGCCCCAGAGCCATTCCAGGAGCTCCAGAACCATCCCAGGAGCTCCAGAACAATTCCAGGAGCTCCAGAACCATCCCAGGAGCTCCAGAACCATTCCCAGGGGCTCAGGGAGTGCTGGGCTCTGAGGACTCTGTGTTAACCCCTTGGTGCCCTCAGCCACGATTTCCCAATGCCCACAAACCATCCCTCACCCTGGGGCTGACAGAGCTCTGAGGGCACCTTTAGTCTCCAGTGGAGATGGATTTATTCCTGTGATGTGTTAGAGATCAAATGGGCTTTTTTTTTGACTTTTTAATTGTGTAAACCTGGGCTTTCTCCATGTCCCATTGGAAAAGCAGAGGGAATGTTCTTTTTCTCCTCGTTGCTCATTCCACTTAAGCTAAAGATTAACTTTGGCACAGCAACAGGGGCTCTGTAGTGGCCAAGAAACAATTCAGGCTGGAAGTCAGCAGAAGGTTTCTGACCACTGGGGAGGAGCAGATCATGGAGCAGAAATGGGATGGATTTTTTAAAAAACAGGTCAGCTTATTGCCTGGTTATATTTGGGCTGCTTTTCCCAACGGTGGTGAAAAGGCACATCGTTGATGTGGTGCCAGACAGGAGGCACATTTCCAGGTTTTCACTCCTAGCTTGGATTTCTGGGATGGGCAGGGAAGGGAGCAGAGACACTCCTGAAGCACAGAGCTGATCAAAGCTGCAGCTGCTGAGGATGTGCTGAGGGCCTGCCCTCCCCTTGCTGTGATGCTTCCAGGGGAAAAACCTCTTGGAAAAGCACAAACAGTCTCATCTGTCTCCCTTTGGAGAGGTTGGGCAGAGTTTTGCAGCAGGGGTGGTGGTCTGGGGAGAGCTCTGGGCTGTCTGCAGCGTGTGCACAGCCCAGGCAGCTGAGATGTCTCTGCTGGAGTGGCTGGGGCTCAGCAGAGCTGGGCTGCCTTCCCCAGGGTGAGTCTGGTTCTTCAGGCAGTGCAAACCCACGAAATCTTGGCTGCTGTGTCTGTGTGGGGCTGAGGCAAAGCTTTGTCCTGCCCCGAGGGTGAGTGGGACCCACGGGCTCTGTCTCTCATCCCATCCTCACCATGAAGGTAAAAATAAACTGCTGGCATCTCTCTGCTGATAGTTGAGGCAGCTTTTTTATATTTTTCTGTGTGTTTTAATGTAGAATGAAGCCAGGCCCTCTCCTCCTCCCCAGCAGTGCCTGCCCAGTGTGGGACCCCTGAAGTCCCACAGGCTTTTCCTTCTCTCTCACTCCAGTGCTGGAGTTGCTGACTTGCTTTTATTTCCCTGTGTGTTTTGAAGATCTCAGAGGCTCCATGTGCTCAAATAAGAACCAGGAGCACTGAACCTTCAGAGCCAGGTCCCCTGTGTCACCCTTTGAGGCTGTCCTGCCTGTGAATGCAGCTGCTGCTGGATTTGGTGTGAGGATCAAACCCAGCAGCACCTTCTCAGTGTCAGAGAGAACTCTCCAGCCACAGACTGTTGGTTCTGCTTCCTCCAGTGCTCTGGAAGGTGCTCCTGCTTGGGCTGAGTTGTAGTACACAGGCTGTAGTACCCAGGTTGTAGTAACAACTCATTTTCCTTCAGCTGCTGCTCCGTAACCGACTTCCCCGGCTGCATTCACGGAGAAACCTTAAAACTTAGAAATACTTTAAGGGCAAAGAGGACAGCTTGATCTGACAGCAGCCTCTGCCCAGCTGTGCCTGGGCACCCAGGAGAGCTCCTTTACCAGTGCTTTGGTTGTCATTCCCAGTTGACCACGTGGTTCCCGAGCCTGGCACCAGTTTGCTGACGGCGTTCGACCAGTGGCGAGAGTGGGCAGACAGCAAATCCTGCTGTGACTATTCCCTGCACGTGGACATCACTGAGTGGCATAAAGGAGTCCAGGAGGAGATGGAAGCTCTGGTTAAAGACCATGGTAAGCTCAGGGCAGCCTTGCCCCTCCTTGTTTTTCAGGATCCCCCGGTGTTCAGGGCTGTCTCTCGTGCAGTATTTCACTTTCATATCCCAGCAAAGACGTTTTGGGCTCCCGTTGTGGCTCCTTGAGAGGGTTTGGGGCAGCTGGGATTGCAGAGGGCTCAGGGGTTGGGCCACAGTGGTGTTGCAGCACTGATTTTCCAGAGGTGACTCTCCCATTCTCTCAGCTCCCGTGTCCAGTGAGCCCTTCAGGTTCCTCAGTGCCCTTGGTGATCCCTGCAGCCACCAAAGTGCTGCAGACAGGGGAAGGAGGAGCCCCAGGAGGCCCAGCCCAGCTCTGGCTGCCAACAGTGAAGAGCAGAGTAAAATGACCCCATGGCTTTTCCCCCTCTTTTATTCCCTGCTGTTTCACCCTCAGGCTGGAGTCATTTGCCATCCTATTTGTGGTTCAACACCAGCATTTTGTGCCCTAATGGGAGCTCCCCTCACGTGCTGGCTGAGAGTTTTTACTGGTCCCAAAGGCTGGAGAGGGAAAGCCAGCTCGGGATCAGTTTGGACACCTCACAGACCCAGATTTCCCACTGTTCTCCCTGGTGGAGGGTGAGGGGGCTCAGCTGAGCACTCCCTGCTGTTGTGTGAGGTGCATTTTTGCTTTTATTTTGTTACTCGACCTCCTACGGTGCTGAATCCATGGAATTACTGCTGGGGGCTGACTGGGGGGTTGTGTTCCATGGCTGTCCCTGCAGTGTGCTCTCTCTCCCCCAGGTGTGAATTCCTTCCTGGTGTACATGGCCTTCAAGGATCGCTTTCAGCTCAGCGACTCTCAGGTAGGAAGGAAAGCTTTGTGTTCAGTCTGTCACAAATAAGTGATTAAATTCAATGTCCTGGGTGATCTGACACTCTCTCCTGGTTCCAATCTTTATGTGTGTAACAGTGCCTGAGGTTGGCAGCAGCACCCACAGCTCTGCTGGGAAGATTATATTTTTAATTACAAATAAATCCCAACCTGAAAGGCTTGGCTGAGGGAAGCAATGGTAAAACTCTCATTCTGAGAGGTCAGAGGTTTTATTCCAGCTCCTCTGGGGTAGCAGCAGTGGCAGTTCTGTGAGCTGCTGCTTTATGCCTCTGCGCAGGGCAGGACAGGGAGACCCCTGGGCTCATTTTAATTATTCTGTGTAGAAGCTAAAACTGATCCTGGTGCAGAGATGCTAAAATCACTGGGACCTTAGAAAGGAGTGAATTGCCCTGCTGTTTGCTGTTCTGGTGGGCACAGCTGGGCACACTGAGCTGTCCAGAGGGGCAGTGGATGTTTCTGAAGGTGTGGGAGGAGAGGAATGCCTGGGAGTGTTGGTGTGAGTTATCTCTGAGGGCTCTCAGTTGGGTGAGGGAGCACTGATGGCGCCAGCTGGGGCTTCCTGGAGCTGAGCCCTCTCAGCCTGCCTGCTGGAGAGGGAAATCACACTGCTCCTGCCTCCAGATATTGGATTGCCATGGAGAACCTGCCCCCACCACTCACATATAAGGGATGTTTTTCATGCCAGGCACCAGTAAATGAGACATCAAACAGGTACAACTCTGCAAGTCCTTTAAAATCATCCAGCTGTGGGGCTGGAGTTGCTGTTTCTTCCTCCCTGTGCCCCAAACCTGCCACTGGACAATCCTTTTTGCCACATCCAACAGCAGAATGGGGAAAATTGGGAAAAGTGGGAAACGAAAACGGTTCGCATCTCTCCAGCAAGCCACACCTTACATCACTTAATGCTCCTCTCTCTCTTTTCCCCCCTGCAAAACCCTGTTTTTGTGAGGGGCTCTGGGCTGTGGCCTTGCCAGCAGGTGTGTTCCTGTGGTGATGTGTGTTGTCTGTGCCCCAGATTTACGAGGTGCTGAGCGTGATCCGGGACATCGGCGCCACGGCCCAAGTGCACGCCGAGAACGGTGACATCATTGCTGAGGTATGGCCTGTTTGTTCTCGGAGCCTCAAACGCTGGGAGGGGTTTGAATTCTGGCTCCTTCTTTGCAGGCTGAAAGGCACCCAGGCTTTTGGGAGCATGGCGTGGCTGTGTGCAGGGTGTGAGCGGGGCTGTGCGGAGGATTGATCCGCTCTGACGCTGATCAAACAGGTTTTGGTGGCAGCTCTCAGTTCGGGGGGGATCTTGGGCGTCTCTGCCTCCCTCCCCCAAAAGTGGAAAGCTGGGTGTGACTGTCACTGTGTGCAGCAAAATGTTCTGCAGGAAATGAGAAGAGGGGGAGTGGGAGCTGGACGTGGGGGTGCTGATGTTTGGGCTCTGTTTATCCTTCCAGCAGCAGCAAGGGAGAAATGTTAATAATGTGTCCAATTTCATCTTATCTCCAGCCCATTTTGTGCACTGTGTCTCAAGCACTCAGAGGATTTCTGTGTTCTCTGGCTGGGCAAGAGCCCACCACTCTTGAACCCAGTTGCAGGATGATTTTTTTTTTCTTTTCCATGAGTTACCATTTTGCCACATCTCAGAGATGATTTTATAGACACAAATGAGTGCTGAAAGTCAAGGGGCTTATGAACCCAGTGCGAAGCAAATCCGAATAAAAGGTTTCCTTGACCTCCTGTGAACAAATCAGCAGGGTTTTGTGAGCTCTGGTTATTCTCAGCAAGGGGAGTTGGACAGGACTCTCTTGCAGGGTCCTTAGCAAAGCCCCGTGTGATTTTGAGCCAGCACAGATGCTCAGGATCTCCCTCGTGCCCCTCTCCAACAGCTGTGTGTGCTGCAAGAAAAATTCCTGTCGCTTGAAATCTCATCCCTGCTCCTTTTCTTCTCTGTCTTAGGAGCAGCAAAGGATCCTGGAGCTGGGGATCACAGGCCCTGAAGGGCACGTGTTGAGCAGACCTGAGGAGGTGAGAACTCCCCTGCCTTTGCATTTTCCCCCCTCCCCAGTTTGTAACATCTCTGCATTGCCATCAGGTACTTCATGGTAGGATGAATGTGGCTGGAAACAGGATTTTTCTGCACTTGGGGTTGTGTTGGTGGAATTCTGCTCCTGTCCTTTCTGGATCCAGCACCTTGGGCTTCTCTCTTGGTCATTGTTTTATCAGACTTGCAGTGAATTAGCAGAATCTTTTAATACGTGCCCAAACCCTGACATTGTTTTAGGTACTTCCATTTCTGTGACATTTGATATTTTGATGGAATTTTACCAGTGGGCTGGGGGTTTTTACAGCAATGGATTAAGTGCTTTGCTGAAGGCAAAGAAAATCTGTACCAGAGAGGGGAGGTCATGCTCAGGCCTTAGCCCAGCACCTTAATACAGTTACCCTTCACATTTCCCCGTGGATTTCTCCAGGGATGAGCACCCCAATCCCTCCAAGCCTTTGAAATAAATCCCAGGAGTATGAAAGAGCCTTAAAACTTCACCTTTGAGGTTGGTTCCTGTTGCACTCCTCACTCACAGCCCTTCCCTGTCCCTAAGCTGGACACCTCCCTGGCATTCCAGGTTTGTGGGGCTCATCTGTTGTGCACAAGCAGCTCTTTTTGCTCCTCCAGGATCCCTGGGCTTTGCTGCCTGCCAGATGTGGCAGCTGGGAGCTGTGAGATCATCCACACGTGCCCCTCATGCTCACTCTGCATTTCCTCCCCCTGGTTCAGAGCAGCAGCATCCAGAGGCATTTCAGTAGGAGCATAAATCATTCTGGTGCCTGGGGGGAAAACCAAAACTGCTCCACTTGGACAGAAGTGAATCCTGACAGAATCGGTGTGTGGCTCCCAGAGCTGGGATCCTTTGCTCCCTGAAGTTGTGAGCAAACACTTTGCACTGAGCTTTCCACTCACCCGTCCAATCTGTGTTCTTTAAACATCTTTTTCTGGCCTGCATCAGGAGAGTGGGAACAGGTGCTGGTGTGACACTTTGGGGAGTTCTGTTGGTGTCGTTTCCTGCTCTTACCTTAAAGGATCTGGACATCAAACCAGCCGAGCTGTGTCTGGCTGTTTAGGAGCTCACCCTTCCTGGAGCAGGAGGTTTGAAGTGTGAGCTGTGTGGCTCCCAGGCCTGGAGGGGTGCTGGATCTGTGCAGGACTGTGCTCTGGAGGGGCAGGGAGGAGAAGGGCAGCCTGAGGACACGTGGCTGAGGCTCAGTGCAGCCTCCCCCTGATGTCACCCAGAGCTCAGCTCTGTGCAGCTGAGCTCAGCTGTGCTCTGCCCAGGCTTGGGGAGGGTCTGCTCCAGCATTCTCCTCCTGGAAAGTCATAGGAACCAGAGCAGGAAGCCATGTCATCTGGTCCCCTCCCTCCCTTTCTGCAGCAGGAGGGAACTCTGTGCTTTAAAAACATCCAGCTGCCCCTGGGCTGGCTGCTGAGACAGGCCACATTCCAGGGGTGGCAGCAGATCCCTAATTCCTGTTGACTCCAGCAGAAGTGGATGTTTGTTGTATCCCTCTGGGGTGCTGTTGGCACTAGAATTGGCTTTTCCTGCTGTCCCTTAGGGAGTGCAAAGCCCATCCCAAGGATGGTTGGATGTACTGGAGAGCTCCATCCACAGCAAACCAGCAGGAGTTGCTGAGCGAGCCTAAAACATTTATTAACTCAAACCTCCTCCTCATTTCAGGGAGAATTACATCAGAGTGAAGCATTCAGGGGCTGGCCACGTGCACTTGGAATCTGAATTCCCAGGCTGGCAGGAGGCTCAGACTGAGGCTTGGGTTTCACTGCTGACTCAGGGGTTTAGCTCTGCTCACCTCTGGCACCTGGGCTGAGCCAAGGTGACAGTGCTCAGCACGTTGTTCCAGCCAGAAAACAGGGCCTGAGTTAAGACAGCACCATCCCCAGTCAGCCTCACCCATCACTTTCTGGAAAACTCTCCCCCTCACAGCTCAGTTCATTCTGTGATGACTTTTCACAGTGATCCATCTTTGGGTGTTTTTATTTCAGCCACAAAAACGCTGGAAGCACAAGCAGTCCAAGTGCTCCAGGAAATGTCTGTCTTTTTTATTTTTTTATTGTTGTTTTGTTTTGTTTCATTTCTTTTTTTTTCCAAGAGAACTGCTGTGCTAGGGCTTCTAATGCATCCTGGTAATTGCAAACACTCCCCTTTGGACTACTTGTTGGGTTATTGTTATGTGCCTGTCACCATAGCATCTGGGCACAAGGCAGGAATTCAGCAGCCTTGTTCAGAAAATACTCTCCTGCTGCTTCACAGCTGCTCAAACGCCTCCTGTCTGGGCTGGGGGGTGTTGTTTTATCCCTGCTTGGCCTGCAGGGAAACTGAGGCACGGAGTGGCAGTGTGGTTCCCAGGTGCTGCAGGGGCAGAGCCGTGCACAGACCTGCTCTGGTGGGGTTTGCAAAGGGAGGGCACGGCCTGGCAGCTCTGCCCTTTCCCTCAGAAGGGACAGCTGGGCTTTTCTGGGCTCTCCTTTCAGCCCCTGGGACACTTTGGGTCCAAACCCCTCCCTCACAGCCTTTGCCCTTTGCCTGGGGCAGAAAATACCCCCTTGTGAGCATCCCCTGCCTGGGGTGTGCCCCTTTGGGCCCCAGAGACCCCCGTGCTGGCCCTGGGGGGCTGGAGTGCTGTCAGAAGTGGTGGCTGTTGTTATCCTGGCTGCAGACAGGGCGTGGGTGCAGGTGCAGAGCTGTTGAGGACACCTGGACACCAGCCCGGCCACGGTTCCCTGAGCTGGTGGCTCTTTTCCTCCAAGCACAGTGCTGAGAGCCAGCAGTCCCAAAGTTTGGGATGGGAGGGACCTCAAAGCCCTCTCAGTGCCACCCCTGCCATGGGCAGGGACACCTTGCACCCTTCCAGGATGCTCCAGTCCCCATCCAGCCCTGCCCTGGGCACCTGTGGGGGTGAGACACAACCTGCCTGGGCCAGGCAGTGATGATGGGTGGCACTTGGGCTGTGATCAGCCAGTGCACAGCAGATTTCCACACGTGCTGAGTGTGTGCCAACCCCAGCAGAGTCCCTGGGAGAGGCTCTGGGGAATCTGCTGGGGGATTGCTCTGGGTTTGTTTCCTCCGTTGTTGGCTTGGAAAATGCCCGTGCAGGCCCTGTGAGCATCACCCAGCTGCTCAGTCTGTCTGCATCCTCTGACTGGGACGTGTGATCCAGAAATCAGTGATGCCCAGCACCCTGCAGTTACCCTCAGTTTGGCTGAGGTTCATTCTCTGTACACATGCAAGGAGGAGCACTTGATTTATGGGGTGGTTCACACTCTGTCAGATCCCAAGCCAGAGACTGGAGTGGAGGGTACAATTTAGGAGGCTTGTTTGCAAACGTGGCTCACCAGAGTATGTGCTGCAGCATCTCCCTTCTGCGTGGGCTGGAGCAGCAGCAGTTTTGTTGAGTCAACATTTGGTTGCTTATTTTTGTCTTAGGTTAAAGAAGGGGCTTAATCATTGTGACCCTGAGCACCTGGAGTGTCACTTCAGCTCAGGCAGAGAGGCTCTGAAGCAGCCTGGGAGGAAAGGGGGTAATGAGAGGGGACTGCAGCTTGGTGTCACTCAATTGCTGTGATGCCACTGTGCCTTTGCAGGCTCAGGGGTGGGAAGTGCCTCAGCAGTGCCTGTTCCCTGGGCCTGTGGCTTCTGAGGGTGACTGGGGTGCTCTGCTGGGTGTCCCTGACCTGCTGCCACCTCTGTTCCTCAGGTGGAGGCAGAGGCTGTGAACCGGGCAATAACCATCGCCAACCAGACCAACTGCCCCCTGTACATCACCAAGGTGATGAGCAAAAGTGCTGCTGATGTCATTGCTCAAGCCAGGAAAAAGGGTAAGTTATTTCCTCCTTAGCTCGTGCGCCTCAGCTCCTGCCAGCATCAGCTTCATCCCCACAGGAAAGGTTTCTTTTGCCAGTGTTGTTGTCCAGGCTCTTTTTAAAAAAAAGGTCCCAAGCAGCTCCTTCTGCCTCATCTCCCACAGACAAGGATTCAGTGGTTGTGGCAGGGGCAGGAGCTGCTTGTTCTGCTCAGTCCTGAACTTGTCTGTTCACACTGTTCCTCCCCCACCGTGCCTTCAGGATATCACAGAGCCATTCCCTGCTCCCTCCATGCATGCAGTGAATCCCCCTGGAGACTGCAGCTGGGTGCTCCTTCCAGCTGCTGTGGATTTCCCTGGGTGCTTCCTGAGCTTCCTGGGCTCAGCAGTGATTCCTGACAGAGTTCTTGACTCACAAGCCCTGTTGTATTTAGCTGGAGTAGCCAAAGAATCCCACCAGTTGCAGGTGCCTGCTGTGCTCTCCCTGTGCTGTAACTCAGCCTGACATCCATGCAGGGATGGGAATCAGCAGGCTGGGGCAGGGCTGGCAGTTGGGGCTGCCTCTGATCACTCTTGCTGCAAGAAGCAAGACTCAGACCTGCTCTGGGTGCTGCTGCCTGTGTCTCTCCTCTCTAACTGAGCCTCGTGAGGGAGCTGAACTGCTCCGAGGGGTGCAGGAGCTTCCCCCAAACCCTTTCCATGCTGCCTGCCCCTCCAAGGAGTCAGGACTGCCCACAGAGTGAGTGCTGTCTGCTGCCTTATCCTGTGACTAAACACCTCTATTTAAAGCTGCTCAGGTTGGGTGAGTAACCAGGAGGGATGATCTACCCCCTTCTTTCCTCACAAGGCTTGGATTTCATTTTCTGCAGCCTAAATAAGCCTGGATGGGTGTACAAATGCCATCACTTTCCATCTGGGTGTTTGGTGTGAGAAGAGCTGATTTCCAGCAAACAGACTGGTGTTTGTGCATCAGCTCAGGAGTATTTTGGTCCCGTGATTCCTGGTGAAGGAGTTGGTGAGGGGGACACATTTTCAAGGCTGGAGCAGCTCAAGCTGTGTGGAAGAAATCCTTCTCTCCCAACTCCATCAGAGGGGATCATCCTGAAGGAAGATCTGTGAATTCTGAATTCTTCTGTGAAGATGCACTGACCTAGCAGCATGGCTGGACATTGCATCCCCCCAGAAAAGGACTTGATGTCGTGGTGCAGCTCTATCCTGAGAGCCTGGGAAGCCTCTCTTCCCTTTTCCAGATAAAATACTGAAGACATGTGCCCCACAAAGGCACAGAAGCACTTCTTGCTGCACTCAGTGTCCCAAGAGCACCAGCTGTGAGTGGAGTGGGGCATTGGGATCACACACCTGGATCACAGAAAGCCATAAAACACAGCTTGGAGTGGATGGATGTTACCCTGCCTGTGCAAGGTGCTGGGATTGTCCCAGATGAAGGATCCACAGGGCTCACTCACTCCACTCAGCCTCCTGAGCCAGCCAGAACACGCAGTTTTCATTCAAAATGTGTTTTCTCCTTATAAGGAGAATTTGGGGTATAAATGATGCCCTGTCCTCTGTTCCTTTATTCACATAACTCAAGTTAAATGCTGTGCAGTAACCCAGGAGGGCCACACACACTGGTCTTGCCCTCCCAACCAACAGAGCAAACATAACCAAAGACTGTCCAAGGCAAAAGCAAACCAGGATTGATTTGCTAAATGGAAAAGGACGGACGTTATTTAAAGCCAGATGTTCCCAGTGGCTTTTGTGTGGAGGAGATTCCCTGCAGACTCTGTTGCTGGCAGATCTGGGACCCAAGAACTGCAGAACAATGCCCCCAGTGTGCTGGGCCACAAGAGGCCTCCCGTTAATAGCCAGCGTGTGTTTGGCCTTGTGTTGGTTTCAGAGCCCTATTTGTGGCCAGTGATGTCAGGGAGCCTCTTCCTCTGCTGCTGGAAACCCTCTGGCAAAGGCTGTTCCTGCCCCTCCTGTGTCAGCAGGGTCCTGGGAGCAGCATGGAGCCAGTTAATCATCAGCCTGTCTCAGCTAGTGGGCTCTTTCCCAGCTGTCCTGAACCCCAGAGGCATAACTGTAGCTCTGGCAATACACTGAAAGAATTATTCTGTCTTCTCCCTCTGCATGGAGAGGTTTGAGGCCCTGCTGACCAGCTCTGCTTGTCCCTCTGCCCACCTTTCCTGGCCTGAAGTGTTTGGGGTTGGCATCTCAGCCACCCACATCTTTGGCAGGCAGGTCCCACCCGTGGAGTGCCTGGGCTGGGCTGGCACAGAGCAGATTTTGGTGGGGATGCATTTGGTGAGCAGATCCCTGGGACTGCCAGCTCGTGCTGCTTTTGAAGTTGCAGCCTCTGCTTTGGTGTGCAGATGGTGCTGGTGCAGAGTATCCTGGCCTTAAGGATCTGCTCTTTCCTTCATGTGCTTCCAAAAATGTTAATGAGGAGGAAGCATGCACTGGACAGCCAGGAGGTGCAGTTCCATTTCCCAGTTCTGACTGAGATTTGCTGTGTGCCTTGTTGGGGGATCACAGAGTTCCCCCGAGCTGCACTGCTGGACCAGGAGCTCTGATGTTTCCCCTGTGATGGGCTTTCTGTGTGAAAGCAGGAAAACTTCCCTGGTAGGAGTTTGCTTCCACCTGGTCTATGCACAGACCCTGCTCCAGGAAACCTGGCCTTGTTAGGAGGTCTTTAATTCATGCTAATTTACAAAACCTCTTTTTAAATTCTTTTTCTTGCACATCTCTTGTAGATCAGACAGAATCTCCTCGTGCCCTTACAGTTGCCCTCAGGCTCCTCCACAAAGTTCTTGGCCCAGGCTAAATAAATAATAAAATGAATATAAACAATAAAATGAATCTTTACGGTAACCGTTTCAAGGACAATCAATCAGTGCCAACCTCTGCAGCTGTGTAAAGGATTGTGCACATTTTGCTGCTCCCAGCTCTGGTCAGTAGCAATATCTTTATGTAATGCTTCAGAGGAAGCACCAGGCAGCCCTGCAGAGTGTGCCCTTTGCTAGGAGGATGCTCTCTGCCAGGAAGCCAGGCTGGAAGTGCACATTCCTTGGTGTTCACAGAGGCTCTGTGTGTGTCCCTGTCCCACAGGCACCGTGGTGTATGGAGAGCCCATCACAGCCAGCCTGGGCACCGATGGGTCCCATTACTGGAGCAAGAACTGGGCAAAGGCAGCAGCTTTTGTTACATCCCCTCCACTGAGTCCTGACCCGACCACTCCTGATTTTCTCAACTCACTACTGTCCTGGTGAGTAGAGCTCTCTGTGTTCAAACACGTGATTCATCGTGAGAAAACGAGTGGTAAAATAAGGGATGTTGCTGCCAGCAAGCAAAAGAGCTGTTTTAGCTTCAGGAGCATACCTGTGACAATGAAATACCTTAAACACCTTTTTGTTTTCCTTCCAGTGGAGACCTCCAGGTGACCGGCAGTGCCCACTGCACCTTCAACACTGCTCAGAAAGCTGTTGGGAAGGACAACTTCACCCTGATCCCTGAAGGCACCAATGGCACTGAGGAGAGGATGTCCATCATCTGGGACAAGGCTGTGGTAGGTGACACCTGTCCTGGCTTTGTGTTTCAGCTGCACATTCAGAGGGGATGGAGCTGCAGGAATGTGTTATTTTCTCGCCACCGTCCTTCCACTTGGTTTTTTTGCCCCCGTGGAGATCCTTGGGGATCTGCTGTAGTGGCTGCTCTCTGCTGGCTCGTGCAGTGACTCCTGTGGTGTCCCCCCAGGTGACTGGCAAGATGGATGAGAACCAGTTTGTGGCTGTGACCAGCACAAACGCAGCCAAAATCTTCAACCTGTACCCGCGGAAGGGCCGCATCGCCGTGGGCTCCGACGCCGACCTGGTCATCTGGGACCCCGACAGCGTCAAGACAATCTCTGCCAAGACTCACAACATAGTAAGGGTGGTGTTCCCTGCCATTCCCTGCTTCCTTTCCCCCCTCTCTGCCTCAGTGCCAGGCTGTGCTGCCAGCTGCAGGAGCCTGTGGCAGCTCAGGGCTCGTTTTGCCCGTGCCCGGAGCCCTCTCTGGTGTCACTCTGGAGCTCTGTGTGAGCAGGGTGAGTCCATCTGAAATCACAGGATTTCCCCCAGAGCAGGGAGTGTGTCTGCTCTTCCTGAGTGTTGGATCTGAGCCCACAGAAAGCTCCTTAAATCCTCTAAAATATCCAGAGGCCTCTTAGGATAATGTGTTGTTTATGACATGCAGGCTTGCCCGTGGTGGGAATGGGAAGTGCCCCATTTCACTGAAGTGTTATCAGCTCGTGGACACTTTTGCTGGAAATCTGGCCCAGATCCAGGGTCTGAGTGGATTTACACCTCCTACTGATCTGGCACGTGTGGGGTCAGGATTTTCCTGGTGGTCATCCCCACGTTAGTTGGCAAAGGGCAGCACCCAAACCAGCCGGATCTTCCCCTCAGCTCTTCTGCAGCTTTGTGGTGGCACTCCTTGGGACACTTCTGCTGAGCCCCATGCCTTTCACCTGGCCCCTGCAGTGACCAGGCTGTCCCAGGCTGTGGGAATCTGCAGGATGGCTGCAGTGCAGGGGCCTGGTTGGAGTGTCCCTGTGACATTTGAGCCCTGTCTCAGAGAAAGCAGCCACTGTTTGCATTTGTTGACAACTTGTTTCGCTGCTGGCCATGAACCTATGGAATCTGTCCCTGGAAAAAAAACTGCTTGTTCTTTTTTCCTGTGAATGCTTTCATTCACTCTGGAGCTGAAGGAGCAAAATTTTCTTCCACACTTGGATCCCTGGGCACATTCACAAAGAAACTTCCTTCTTTAAAAAAAAGAAAAAAGGTTTGGTTCACTTCCCTGTGACTTAACTCTTTGTCAGAATTGGTCACAGATGGCCTGGCTTCATCCTGCCTCTGCTTAGGCTTCTGACAGAGGAATTCCAGGAGTCTGCTCACTTCAGTCACCTTAGAGGTGCTTCCAGACTCCTCCCAGTCTGGAGAGGAATGACTTAGGCAGAGGGAACCCAGGGACTCACTGCTTTTAGGTGCCAGATTTCATGGTCTGAACCTGAGCTTGTGCTTTTGAATGGCTCAGAGAGCTGGAGCTAGTCTGGGTGGAGTGCTGGAAAGTCACTGCTCTTTGGTGGCTGTTGTCTTTGGGAAGTGAACTGGGCTCTTTCCATTTCCTGACACACAACTCAGAGAGTTTCTCCTTTGTGGAATGCCCCAGTGCAGCCAGGACTGGGATCTGGGCCGTGGATCTGGGCAAGGCAAAGGAGAACCAGCTCCATTCAGGAGTGTTTTTGTCTGCTGAGAGCTGCAGATCCCCTGAGAAACCCTGACAGTGTGTAAGAGGCCTCAGCACTCAGCTTGCATCCTTAAGCTGTGCCAAGAGCATGGAGGATGAAGGGCTCTCATTCCCAGGAGTTTGAGGAGCTGAGCAGTCACAGCTTGTTTGCTCACAAACACATCTCCGACCTCCTCCCCTGCCATCCCTTCCCTGTGGCACCTGGTGTCACACCTGAAGCTCCATCAGGAGGAATTCCTCCATGGAAAGGGTGCTCAGACATTGGAAGGGGCTGCCCAGGGAGGTTTGGAATCCCCATCCCTGGAGGTGTCCAAGGAAGGAGGCCTGGACATGGCGCTGAGTGCTCTGGTGGAGACCAGGCACAGCTTGGATTTGGTGACCTCGGAGCTCTTTTCCAACCTTAGTGGTTCTGAAATGCTGCATTGCTTTGGGTCTCACCCTGCACAGTGTCTTGAGCTAGAGGAGAAACTGATACAAGTGATGGATGCCCTTGGAGTCCAGGCATCCTGGTTTGGCCAAGCAGGAAACAAAAGGCCCCTTGACAGTCAGGCACAGGGACACCCTCTGATTATGTGGCCTTGGATGATTGTTACTTTTTGAAATGCTGGAGCAGCTTACGGATGTTTTCCAAGAATTCACACTGCTCTTGCCACTCTCTGGCAAGGAAACACCAGGAGCTGGAGAGGGAGCTGGTGTTGTTCTTGGAAGCAGCCTAATCCATGAGCTCCTGACCCAGCCCCCTCCTTTGCCACCACAGTTTTTTTCAGGCTGGACCTGGTTCAGACTCGGTTTAACCACTGGTCTGGCTGATGGCAAAGCTGCACTCAGGCCTGCCCATACTTATAACACACTTCAAGGGCAAACTCCATCATTAACTCAGTAAAAAAGACCTGCATTTGACTCAGAGATGGTCACCAGAGTAACAGTCCCCAAATAATATGGTTGCAGTGCATCTCATTGCAGGATGTTTCACATTTGCAGTGATTTCTGTCAAACTTGCCTTTTTTTCCGTGGTGTTTCCAATCCTGTTAATTGAGGATGAGCAATCCCATTAGAATAAAACAAGATTGTCCTGGCCCCCTGACCCATCAACCAAAACACTGGTTTGAAATACAGATTTTTCAACATTATTATTTTTAGTAGGAAACTCACATGAAGCTTTCTGTGGCTCAGCTCAGCAGAAATAGGTTCATAAATGCATTTAAACAGGGGGGCTCTGAGATACTCTCATTTGAAACTGTTTTTCCTCTTGCTCAGAGAAGCTGTGGCTGCTCCATCCCTGGCAGTGCCCAAGGCCAGGCTGGACAGGGCTTGGAGCACCCTGGGACAGTGTGACGTGTCCCTGCCCGTGGCAGGGGTGGAATGGGATGAACTTTAAGGTCCCTCACAGCCCAACCCATTCTGAGATTCTTTATGAACCTTATTTCAATGAAATTTTGCATTAATAAACCCCTAAACTTAGACTGATAATTATGAGCAGCCTTTATTAAATCACAGCAAATCGGTAAACACCGTTGCGTTTGCTTCCATCTGTCCTTAACATTTTGGCAATTAGCATGGCCCGTGATTGCTAATTAAAGCCCAGCAGGCTCTGCTGGGTGAATATGTTTGCCTTACGTGCTGTTTCTGCTCCCTGCAGTCTCTGGAGTACAACATCTTCGAGGGCATGGAGTGCCGTGGGTCTCCCCTGGTGGTGATCAGCCAGGGCAAGATCGTGCTGGAGGACGGGAACCTGCACGTCACGGAGGGCTCGGGGAGGTACATCCCCAGGAAACCCTTCCCTGACTTCGTCTACAAGCGCATCAAAGCCAGGAGCAGGGTGAGTGTCCACGTTTGTTCTCTCTCTCTCCCCCTGACAAGCTCGAGTTCAAGTGGTTTCAAAAACAGCTGCTGTCCCCTGGCTGCTGCTCCCTGGATGGGAGCCACGTTTGGCTCGTTCCTCTTTGGCTTTTGCTGCTCGCTCAGGTCGTGACAGGAATGTGCTTTTGGGTTCAGCTTGGGGTTTTCTGCAGGTTTTGTTTTTCGGGTCGTGACTTTTGCTCTGTCTGAGGGCGGCCGAGCAGAAGATGTGTCCAGGAAGTTCCAGTTTGGCCATGAGTCAAACTGCCCAGAGCCCACCAGGTTTCTCCTGTCACAGGGGTCCCAGGAGAAGTTATCCTGAGCATTATCGTGAGCATTTACATATCAAAGCTCTCAGCAGCCATTTAGAAATGTGGTTTATTGTTACAGATATGTTATGTTGCTTTCGCTTCTTCCAGATACGATCAGATGCTCTTGTCTGGTGACTGTGAGTCACAGGCTCGGCCTACAGGCTGCTTAAAAGGGACAATGTTCTATTTTTAAGAGGTTAAAAGAGTTGGAAAGTGATTCTGTAAAAATGCACCCATTCAAAACTGAACCTGCCTTTTGATACTCCTGAATTTGCCTGACAGGGGAGATGACACTGAACTCAGTTGCTGAGAATTGAAGGAGTTTATTTATAGATGAAATAATTTCTGAGGAGAAATTACTTTGCTGTTTGAAGTGTTGCCCTCTCCTGGACAACTCCTGAGCTGTGCTGGTTCTGCTGACCACAAGTGATCCTCCCACTCCTTGCAAATCATCTTCCTTTGATTATTCTTTTGAAGAAATTGCAAGCTATATCAAAATTACAACTTGGCATCATTTAGCCCCGTGGAGAACAGATCCCTGTGTCCTCCCACAGAAATACACGTCTGACCTATAAATCCAATTGGGCAGCATCTCAACTGGAATAATTGCATTTATCCCAATCTGCAGCTCCAGGGCTGGGGATTGAAGCCAGCCTGGCTCCTCTGGGCTGCCCTGCCCGTCTCAGCACTGCTTGGCTTTTTGGGGATGAGTAATAAAGTGCATTTGAGACCTGTCAGGAGCCTTTAATCCACTGGCAGGTAGGTTGGGATCATTAAAGGACAGCACCTGTGGGACAGGGGACAGACTGGCTGGAGCCACAGCACATTCCATGTCATGTAGTGATTAGCAGGGATCTTGTCCTGCACAAAAAAACCAGCCAAAACAGGAACGTGCCCCATTCCCAACTCACAGTGCCCCACAGCAAGGGTGATCCAGCTGTGGGATTTGGAGAGTGCAGAGGAGCTGAACCCCACAGCAAGGGTGATCCAGCTGTGGGATTTGGAGAGTGCAGAGGAGCTGAACCCCACAGCAAGGGTGATCCAGCTGTGGGATTTGGAGAGTGCAGAGGAGCTGAACCCCACAGCAAGGGTGATCCAGCTGTGGGATTTGGAGAGTGCAGAGGAGCTGAACCCCACAGCAAGGGTGATCCAGCTGTGGGATTTGGAGAGTGCAGAGGAGCTGAACCCCACAGCAAGGGTGATCCAGCTGTGGGATTTGGAGAGTGCAGAGGAGCTGAACCCCACAGCAAGGGTGATCCAGCTGTGGGATTTGGAGAGTGCAGAGGAGCTGAACCCCACAGCAAGGGTGATCCAGCAGTGGGATTTTGGGAGTGCACAGCAGCCAAGTCCATATTGCCAGGGAGCTTTGGGGCAGCCACGGGCTCAGAGCCCCTGTCAGCTCTGGTGGAAGGTTTGAGCTGCACAAACACTGGTTTGAACTGGTAGGAAAAGGTGCAAATTTACCTTGTTTGCTGCAAAACTGCTTGGCTTGGACAGAGACATGCTTTGTATAGATATGGATATCAAATAGAAATAGATGTAGTGCAATACAGATGTAAACATATAGATGTATAGATATATAGATATGGATGTAATATAGAGATAATGTTAAGATACAGATAGAATACAGATATAGAACTAGGTATTAATAAATAGAAATAGACATGGTATAGATAGAGGTGTAATACAGATATAAATATGTTACAGAGATATAGATATGGATATAAATATAGATATAGATATGGATTAAATAAATGTAATATAAATATAAACAGATATCATACAGATATAAATATGTTTTGTTTATACATATCTATGTTATATGGATATGGACATATCCATATAATATAAGCACATATATTGTATGTATACAATATAAATGTAATATAAATATAAAGAGGTATAATCCAGCTATTAATATGTTTTATTTATACATATACATATTTATACTATATCTGTAACTATATTATNAGATATGGATTAAATAAATGTAATATAAATATAAACAGATATCATACAGATATAAATATGTTTTGTTTATACATATCTATGTTATATGGATATGGACATATCCATATAATATAAGCACATATATTGTATGTATACAATATAAATGTAATATAAATATAAAGAGGTATAATCCAGCTATTAATATGTTTTATTTATACATATACATATTTATACTATATCTGTAACTATATTATATCTATATCTAGATATCTATATCTAGATATCTGTATCTATTATCTATATCTTTTCTGTATCTACATATCCATATCTTTATATCTGTAACATATTTATATCTGGATTATACTTAGAGCTGTAGGTATAATCCAGATATAAATACATTACAGATATAAAGATAAGGATATATAGATACAGATATGGATACAATATAGATGTAAAATAGATAAAATCTAGATACAGATCCAAAAGAAATCCAGACAGAGAGCAGCTCCCCAGGGATGAGCGCAGAGGAGACGCTGCACTCTCAGAGCTTCTTACCAACAACCAATCCTGAGATGTGGCACTGGCTGAGCCACATCTGGCCAGCTGTTGGGCTGAGTTGTGGCACTTTTAGGGCAGAGTTGTGGCACTTTTAGGGCAGAGTTGTGGCTGTTCTAAGGCAGAGTTGTGGCTGTTTTAGGTCAGAGTTGTGGCACTTTTGGGGCAGAGTTGTGGCACTTTTGGGGCAGAGTTGTGGCACTTTTAAGGCAGAGTTGTGGCAGTTTTAAGGCAGAGTTGTGGCAGTTTTAAGGCAGAGATTTGGCAGTTTTAAGGCAGAGTTGTGGCACTTTTAAGGCAGAGTTGTGGCAGTTTTAAGGCAGAGTTGTGGCAGTTTTAAGGCAGAGATTTGGCAGTTTTAAGGCAGAGTTGTGGCACTTTTAAGGCAGAGTTGTGGCAGTTTTAAGGCAGAGTTGTGGCAGTTTTAAGGCAGAGATTTGGCAGTTTTAAGGCAGAGTTGTGGCACTTTTAAGGCAGAGTTGTGGCAGTTTTAAGGCAGAGTTGTGGCAGTTTTAAGGCAGAGATTTGGCAGTTTTAAGGCAGAGTTGTGGCACTTTTAAGGCAGAGTTGTGGCAGTTTTAAGGCAGAGTTGTGGCAGTTTTAAGGCAGAGATTTGGCAGTTTTAAGGCAGAGTTGTGGCACTTTTAAGGCAGAGTTGTGGCAGTTTTAAGGCAGAGTTGTGGCAGTTTTAAGGCAGAGATTTGGCAGTTTTAAGGCAGAGTTGTGGCACTTTTAAGGCAGAGTTGTGGCAGTTTTAAGGCAGAGTTGTGGCAGTTTTAAGGCAGAGATTTGGCAGTTTTAAGGCAGAGTTGTGGCACTTTTAAGGCAGAGTTGTGGCAGTTTTAAGGCAGAGTTGTGGCAGTTTTAAGGCAGAGATTTGGCAGTTTTAAGGCAGAGTTGTGGCACTTTTAAGGCAGAGTTGTGGNCGCGGGGTCCGTACGACGGCCCGGTCTGCGAGGTGTCGGTGACACCCAAAACTGTCACACCAGCATCCTCAGCCAAGACCTCTCCTGCCAAACAGCAGGCACCCCCCGTGAGGAACCTGCACCAGTCTGGGTTCAGCTTGTCTGGTAGGTGATTTTGGGAGTCATTTATTGCTGAGTGAGTTACTGCGCTGGTTTGTGCTCGCCGTGCTCTGCGCTCGTTCTGCTGGGACAGGGATGGAGTGAGAGGGGCTCTGGGGGGTTTTTCCCTTTGGGGAGGAAGAAGAGTAGTGCAGGAGCTGTCCTAAATTCCTGCCTCTTCTCACCATGTCACATGAATGCTGAGCACTCCAGCGTGTTCTGGGCTGGGTCCTCAGCTGCGTGTCTGGAGAGGGCAGATCAGGGAATCCTGGAATGGTTTGGGGTGGGAAGAGACCTTAAAGCCCACCCAGTCCCACCCCCTGCCGTGGGCAGGGACACCTCCCACTGTCCCAGGGTGCTCCAAGCCCTGTCCTTGGACACTTCAGGGATGGAGCAGCCTCAGCTCCTTTGGGAATTCCAGCCCAACCCCTCCCCACCCTCACAGGGAGGAATTTCCTCCCAATATCTCATCTAACCCTGCCCTGCTTCAGCTTAAGACCATTCCAAATGTGTTTAGAAGTGGGAATTTTCTGGTTTTAAGAGGCTATAGCAAAAAACCCAATTTTTTTTTTAAGATGGCACAAACTTCAGGAGAACTTTGCCACCTGAGGATCTGGGATGTGGCAGATTTGATTTCTCAGCTGGTGTTCCAGTGCAAGAAGGGTGGGCTGCAGAGGGATAGGAAGGCTGGCTATGGGATGATCATTCATCCAGCCCTTACCTCTGCAGGGCTGGGTGCTTCAGGTGCTCAGGGCAGAGATATTATCATTAATATAATGTCATTAATATCATGCATTATTAATGCAGAACAGGTTTCAGCACAGTTAAGGCAGTGGGGCCCAGTGAAGGCTTTTCCTCCAAATACAGAACCCCAGGAGGGTTTAGGCTGGAAAAACCCTCTTGAGAGCAAATCCAGCCATGGAGGCAGCACCAAAGTGCCACACCCGGGTGGATTTGAAGCCCTGCAGAGTCGGTGACTCCTCCTGTCTCTCCCACAGGGGCACAGATCGACGACAACATCCCACGCCGCACGACCCAGCGCATCGTGGCCCCGCCGGGCGGCCGTGCCAACATCACCAGCTTGGGCTAAGGACCGAGCCCTGCCGTGCCCACCGGGTACACCTGGGGGGACTGGGGCACCTGGAGACCCTTCCTGATTCTTTTAGAGCCTGTGACAGTTACTGCGGGCACCCAGTGTGGGTGGGGGGCTGAAGTAAAAGCGCCTCCTTCAGTCCCCTCAGGTTCCCTCCTCATCATCTTCACCGACCCCCTCGCACTTCCCCCCTCCTCCCCTCAGCCCCAGACACATTTAAAGAAATAAACCCTGTTTTGACACCTCTGACATGAAAGAGTAAATGTAAAGAGGGTGTTTGAGATATGTGGTCTCTGTCCTATTCAGCATCTTTCTTTTAATAAAGGAAGGATAAAGTGAATTTCCCGGGAGCTGCCTTTAAGACACACACACACACACAGAGAAAAGAAAGAAATAAAAATAAACGTATAAGATAAGCTTTTTTTTTTAATGTCAAGCAGAAGAGTAGTTCAAGGGTTTTAAACTGGATATTCTGTAGGGTTCTGTGTCCCAGTAGAATTAGCTAGGCAAGCACGGAGGGACAGGAACCCCAGCCTGTCTGTGGCCATTCTCCACCACCAGCTCCGAGGTCACCAGATGCTGCCAGGAGAGAGAAACAGGACCCAGCACTAGGAATGACAGAGATCATCACCCCAGCCACTGGGCCAGCCAGAATCCTTGGGGACTTCATTCTGTCCAGTTGGTTTTACCTTGGTTTCTTTTTTCTTCTGGATTTTGCTGCAAATTAAGTCCTTGAGGAAACTTTTTTTTTTTTTTAAATGTTTGTGTGTGTGTTTTTAATACGTTTGTATCATTGTGTTTACGAAGCCTTATCTGAGAACTGGGAATCTCCCTGTTCTTCCCAAACCTCATCCAAGTCAGACTCCCACCAGTGTCACTGCCACTGCCACCCTGGTACTTCAGGTGTCCCTTAGTTGCATTTTCCAGCCATTCCTTGTCACGTAGCTGCAGTAAGGGCATGGAGCAGGTCCACGGGGTCTTCTGTCCATCAGGTCTTGAGCTGGTGCAAACAGAGGAGCTGGACACCATCAGAGCTGCTGGGATGGAGGGTCTGGAAGAGTTTGTAGCACTTAGTTTTCCTTCTGTGCCTGTAGGTGGGTGTGGGCAGGCAGGGAGCTGTGGGCTAAGAGCAGAAACCCCCTCCCTGGCCATCAAGGAGAGGTTATTTAAAGCTTTGAGGGCTTTTCTCCCAAAGGGCAGCCAGGGAGTGTGTGCTGAGCACCTGTGGCAATTCCAGTCCCGGCCCAGCTGCTGCAGCTGGGAGCTGGCTGTGCCCAGCAGCTGAGAATCTCTTGTGCAGATGTCACAGGGGCCCAGCCCTGCAGGAATCCTGCACATCCCCCTGGCTGTTCCCCAGCCAGCCCCACACACTTGGCTTTGAGACACCACCCGTGGTCCTTCAAGGGATGGAGGAGCCCCAGCTCTGGGGCAGCCAGCGGGCTCTGGGTGTGTAACCCTGGCATGGGAGGTCTGGTAGCTCTGGGACTGTTGTTTTTTGGGGTGTGGAGGATAAACCTGCACCATCAGATCCCCACTCGGGCAGAGCTGGAGGGCTCAGCAGTCCCAAGGACTTTGCTTGGCACTGAGAGCTTTTATTACCACGGCCTTGCCTCCACTGCCTGCCTGCCCTGGCCCTTGGCTGCATCTTCTGCTCCCTCTTCTCTCTCTGCTTTGCCACCTCCATCAACCTGGTTGTTTTTCCATGGCTGTATTTTCTTCAATGGTGTTTACAGGTTCTTTTAGGAAAAAAAAACAAAAAACATATATATGTTTCTTTCAAGAAACAAGAACCAAATTTGTTGTTATGAAGAATCAACGCTGGGATTTGCTCCTTAGCTACCCAAACCTTCCCAGCTGCTGCACCTAAATTCTTTTAGGCCCCCTTCGAACACAAAAGTTAAGAAAAACTTTTTGCCATATTCCTCCACGCATTTTGCATTTAGGTTCAACTCCTGGGTCTTTTAGTTTTGCATAAAGAGTTTGCACTTTGTTAAGTAATCCGTGAACTTAATATATATTGCAGCTGTTTTCATTTTTTTTTTTGTTTTGGTTTGTTT
>VYXD01007645.1:211019-229350 GCA_013397195.1 Hylia prasina
TTTTTTTTTTTTTTTCCTTCACTGACTCATGATAACTTGTTGAGTTTTAATTTGTTCTTTAAAAAGGAAAGGAAAAACCACAAAAAAAAAGAAAAAAAGGATTTTTGCAGGCTGTGTAAGCATGTTTTTTCTGTGAGAGCTCGTCCGCTTTGTGTCTGTTTAATGAATGTCATATGTAAATGCTTAAAAAAAAAAAAAGGAAAAAAAAGACGACGACTGAATTAATTAATTAATTAACCGCAGTGACTTGAAGCTCTAAAAAACAATAAAAGGAAAAAGTAGGATTTAATACTAGCTGGATTTAACCCTTGGATTTGTGATTGTGAACCATGAGTGGAGGAGCTGTAAGTGCTAAAGCTGATCATGTGTGTAGACAAAGAGGAGTACTGATATTTGACTATTGTCTCAATGGCAAAAAACANAAAGAAAAAAAGGATTTTTGCAGGCTGTGTAAGCATGTTTTTTCTGTGAGAGCTCGTCCGCTTTGTGTCTGTTTAATGAATGTCATATGTAAATGCTTAAAAAAAAAAAAAAGGAAAAAAAAGACGACGACTGAATTAATTAATTAATTAACCGCAGTGACTTGAAGCTCTAAAAAACAATAAAAGGAAAAAGTAGGATTTAATACTAGCTGGATTTAACCCTTGGATTTGTGATTGTGAACCATGAGTGGAGGAGCTGTAAGTGCTAAAGCTGATCATGTGTGTAGACAAAGAGGAGTACTGATATTTGACTATTGTCTCAATGGCAAAAAACACCCACCCCCGTCCCACCCCCGAGTCTTGTGTTTTATTCCTTAAGAACTCTGTGTTATATTACCATGGGAACTCCTAATAAAGACAAGATGTTGTTGTTTCAGTGGGTGCACCTGGAGGTGCTGCGTGTCGTGTTTGAGTTGTGGGGTTGTGGTCTCGGGGTCACCATTTATGGGCGCGGTGAAACAAGACTTATGGATTCCGTGTCAGAAGGCTTAACAAGGTTTATTAAAGTTGACTCCATCCTTTCTGTGCTTGGCTATTTCTGCCCAGGTGAAGAACCAACTGCTGCTTCTTCCCTGCTCCCGTGCTGAATCCCTTCTCCCCCAGTCCTTCCCGTGCCAGGGAGATAACAAAACTTCCCCCATTGGCCAGGAAAGAGAAACAAATCCCCATTTCCTGGGAGGCAGAGAGACAGGACAGACGGAGGGAATTGTTTGCAGAACTTTGCGCTGTAAATTCATGAGAATACTTTTCAGCAGGGAAATTCATCATATGTTCAGGCAACATGGGATGTCACCTGGGAACCAGGCTGGGCTGGGCTGGGCTGGGCTGGAGAGGAACCCCACTGAAGGGCCACGGAGTAATTTCCTCTGTGACCGAGGGCACTTGGTTTAAAACAATTTGGCAAAGCAGAGGGAGAGTTGCCTGAAAAATCCTGGCTCTGCATTGGATTGCCCTGATGGAATGTGAGCCCCTGAAAGCATTGGCACAGCTCCGAGCCCCCCAGGGTGGTTCTGCTTGGATCTTCTGGCAGCCAAGGAATGGGGAAGGAAGCACAGTCATAAACAGGAGCCACCGGCAGCAGCTGAGCAGGGAGAGTTGGAGCTGGCTGGAACAACTCCAGTGGAATTTGGGGTGGTGGTGCTGGGGATTTATAGGAAAAACTCCAGTGGAACTTCATGTGCTGATATTTGGATTCTACAGGAAAAACTCCAGTGGAATTTGGGGTGGTGGTGCTGGGGATTTATAGGAAAAACTCCAGTGGAACTTCATGTGGTCATGGCTGGGATTTACAGGATAAATCCCTGTGGAACTTGGGATGGTGGTGCTTGGGATTTACAGGGAAAACTCAAGTGGAACTTGGGGTGGTGATATTTGGGATTTATAGGAAAAACACCTGTGGAGCTTCCTGTGGTGATGTTTGGGTTTTACAGGAAAAACTCCAGTGGAACTCGGGGTGGTGATGTTTGGGATTTACAGGAGAAACACTAATGGAACTTCAGGTGGTGATGTTTGGGATTTACAGGAGAAACACTAATGGAACTTCAGGTGGTGATGTTTGGATTCTGCAGGAAGATCTCCAGTGGAACTTCAGGTGGTGATGTTTGGATTCTGCAGGAAGAACTCCAGTGGAACTTCAGGTGGTGATGTTTGGGATTTACAGGAAAGACTCCAGTGGAACTTGGGGTGGTGATGTTTGGGATTTACAGGAGAAACACCAATGGAACTTCAGGTGGTGATGTTTGGATTCTGCAGGAAGAACTCCAGTGGAACTTCAGGTGGTCATGGTTGGGATTTGCAGGAAAAGCTCCAAAGGAGATTGGGGTGGTGGTGGCTGGGTCTCACTGTCACAGCAACAAGCATCCCTGCCACTGCTCAGTGTTGGGTGCTGCACCCTGCACCCTCTGGGGGATCTGCCCCCAAATCTGAGCACAGCTGAAGTCTGGGAATGACTTTGTGAGGAGTTCCAGCTCCTGTTCCTCATCTGAACAAACCCAAACGTTGGAGTGAAATGCACTGAGCATCCTCCACACGGCTTTAAACCCGGCACCCACAGAGTGGGAAGGTTTTCGAGGGTTTTTCCTTTTCATCTGCTGAGAAGGGGTCAGTGATCATCCCCTGGTGAAGAGACCTATGGTCAACATGAGGATCCTGCCTCTGGCACCAGTGACAGGCAGTTATTTGGCTACTGGCAGCTTCAATTAAACCCCAGCATCTGTGCAATCAGGCCCCATGCAGCAGGGTGGGTGGGTAGCTGTAGATAAGATTTATCAATTAATCCCATCAATAATATCCCACTGAAAGATGCATTCAGCCTGGAGTTCTGGTACTCAGGTAACACACACCTGCAGAGCCTCCATTTGGTTTTATTCTAGCATTAATTTTTGTTTTCCTCCACCACCTGAATTGGAACGAAAGAAACTTCTTCCTGAGGAAAGGGGCTCAGGGGAGCTGTTGGAACTGGCAGAGCAGGGAAGGTTTTGAGGTCAGGAGGAATTGCCAACAGCCAGATGTAAACCCAACACGTGCTGAGGGACAGGGAGAAAGCTCAGGAGGAGATCTGGGTCAGTGGGACAGCCCTGGTTTGGTGCTGCACAGGAATGGTTGTGTTTGGTGAGCCCCTTAATCCAGGTAATTCCTGATCTGGCAGGTCACAGCTCATTAATAAATGCTAATTTGGTTCTCTGCCGGCCCATTGTGTAAAACCCAAATTAGATTTCATCTGACCTTACCAGGGGGGGAGTGTTCTGTGGCTGAAAGGAGGAGAAATAAAGGGGGTGATGAATGTGACCGTGACCTGGAGCAGGAGCTGGCAGCTCCTGAGGAGAGGGGGGTTGTCACAGATGGGGACAGTGCAGCCGGATTCATCCCTTGGGGACAGAGCAGTGAATGTCACTGTGCTACAGAAGCTTTACAATCCCCTTTTCCTCCCCCTTTTTAGCCCCAAAATTGCCAGTTTTGCTCAGTGCCATCAGGTGGCAGCAGGGCACGGGGAAATGTGAATGCCCAGCTCCCTCCAGGAGCATGGATCATCCCGGGAATGATTTAGGATGTCACAAATGTGGGACATGCACAGGGCTTATGCTTACTGTGACACACACATACACCCTGTCGGTTTTATTCATATATTGGAGGGTATTTCAATATTAAAGATATGAATCACCTGAGTGTGTTCTCTTCTTGTTAAAGCCTGACAAGACTCTTGTCTCAGATATAGAGCAAGCTATAAACTTTACCTGTCGATTCATTACATCAAAGGACCCCCAGACTTCCAAGAGAGATGCAGAAGGACTTTTGGCAAGAGCCTGGAGTGCCAGGACACAGGGAATGGCTTCCCACTGCCAGAAGGAAGGGGTAGGTGGGATATTGGGAAAGAATTCCTCCCTGGGAGGGTGAGGAGGGGCTGGGATGGAATTCCCAGAGCAGCTGTGGCTGCCCCTGGATCCCTGGCAGTGCCAAGGCCAGGCTGGAGCACCTGGGACAGTGGGAGGTGTCCCTGCCATGGCAGGGGTGGGACGAAGTTCCCTTCATTAAAGAGATAAAGTAAGCACTTAGAGGAAATGAATTTTTCTCTTCCATAACCCAGGTCAGAGGAGGTGCCCTCTGCTAATTCCTGTGAGCTGTGACTGACTTCCAGCTCTGGCACCCCAGCTCTGGATTTCCAGCTCTGTGCTTCAATGTTTTATTCTTTCCACAAGCATTTTTTTGACCATTAACCACTAAAACTTGGTGAGTTGGCAGGGACAACTCCCACTGTCCCCTCAAATGGTGGGAAATCCCTTGGTAAATTATTCCACGGATTAATCATATTCTTCCTTCATTTCTCTGCCTGCTTCTGCTCTGAACTGGCCTGCCTTGCATCTCTTGCCATCAGCTTCTTGTTCTGCATTCCCACAATGAGAGGAAGATCCCTCTGGGGTGTGTGGGGCTGTTCTCTGGGGTCTGTGTCCCAGGAATGATGAGAACCACAGGTGGGCACAGATATCAGAGACCCAGGGACTGGGTTGGGTTGGGAGGAACCTCAAACCCATCCAATCCCACCCCTGCCATGGCAGGGACAACTCCCACTGTCCCAGGGCACTCCAGGGACACTGCCAGGGATCCAGGGGCAGCCACAGCTGCTCTGGGAATTCCATCCCAGCCCTCCCCACCCTCTCAGGGAGGAATTCCTTCCTAAAATCCCATCCCACCCTGACTTCTGGATCCATTCCCTGTGTCCTGTCCCTCCATCCCTTGTCCCTCTCCAGCTCTCCTGGAGCCCCTTTGGGCACTGGAATGTGCTGGAAACTCTGCCTGGATCCTTCTCCAGGTGACCCCCCGCAGCTCTCCCAGCCCGGCTCCGGGGCAGAGCAGGATTTGCTCATTAAATCCAGCCGCTATTTGCTCCTCTCATTTCCACAGGAGGGCACCAGACGCCCGTGTTTAAATCGAGTTTTTATTCCTTTCCTGAGGCTCCCGTTCTCCCTCCTGTCCACATCCCTTCCTCCCATACAGGCCTTGGCATTTTTGTGTGATGCTTTTCAACACCAAACCCCGCCACAATTCACATTATCCTCGATCAGATAAATGCTGCTTCATTCACATCTGAAATAACCTCTTTTGTCCCCCTCCCTCCCCATCCAGTTTGGCTGTAAGTATAATAGTATAATATAATAGGATTCAGTAAAACTCTCCAGAAACCCCCACCCAAATTACCCAGGGATTCAGCAAAGCTCTCCAGAAACCAACCACCCAAATTATCCATGGATTCAGCAAAGCTCTCCAGAAACCAACCACCCAAATTATCCATGGATTCAGCAAAGCTCTCCAGAAACCAACCACCCAAATTATCCACGGATTGGGCAAAGCTCTCCAGAAACCCTCACCCAAATTATCCAGGGATTCAGCAAAGCTCTCCAGAAATCCCCACCCAAATTATCCATGGATTCAGCAAAGCTCTCCAGGACCCCCCACCCAAATTATCCATGGATTGGGCAAAGCTCTCCAGAAACCAACCACCCAAATTATCCATGGATTCATCAAAGCTCTCCAGAAATCCCCCTGGTTTGCTGGTCTCTGGTTCCCTGCCCACTCTAAAGCCTGGCCTCTGGTAGGATCAAGCTTTCCCAGGCTCTGGGCCAGTGGTGCAATGAAATAAAATCCCACAAATGTGCTTAAATCTGGTTTTATTTTGTCCTTCGACAGCTCGGAGCAGCCTTGGGTGCCGGGGATGTGACCAGGGCTTTGCAGCCAAATTAAAATCTCTTGAGATTTTACAGTGTAAGAAACAGTGAAAAACCTCTCACAAATCAGGCACGGGGATGAGCCCTTCCAGCACAGGGCATTAATTTTCCAACCTCCCTCCTCTAATTAGGGACACTAATTCCAGTATCTCCCACTGTCCCAGGCTGCTTAAACCCTGTCCAGCCTGGCCTTGGACCCTTCCAGGGATCCAGGGGCAGCCACAGCTTCCCTGGGAATTCCCCCCCAGCCCCTCCTCACCCTCTCAGTGTCCCCGAGGTCGTGTCCCTGCAGGTGACATCTTTCCTCCTTCCAGTGTGCCAGGGAGGGATCTCTTTGTTTGCAGCAGATTATTTTTTACAGCACCTGAACTCATCAATCTGTCCCAAAACAACACTGGAGGCACGTGAATAAAAACGGACAGGACTCAGCACCTCAGTGAGAACTTCATTCATTTGTGTTTTTCTGGCGAAATATGACATGAATAATTTGAAATTTTTTAAAAAAATAAATTGTAGGCTTAAAAGAAACTGAAAATTAAAATGAAAATATCCCTTTTCACCTCCCTTCTCACAGCCCAGTGGTGATTTCAACACAGGCCGTGTCTTTCATGGCCAAACTGCTCTGGCTTTCACCAGAGTTAAAAAATCAAGGGGTAGAGGAGCTCCCTGCACCCTGCCCAGCAAACCCAGGAGGATCCCAGCTCCTCCACAGACCTCCTGTGGTTTTTGGGATCTCCAGGCCATCAGTCCTGATTAAACATCTTGGGGTGCTGCAGAGTTGTGTTGGGCAGCCCCTTCTGAGCTGGTGAATAACAGAGGATTCATCAGCACAGCCCTGAAAAATCCCCCACGTTGTGCAGCTGAACAGGTCAGAATCTGGGAACAACAGAGAGGGAAAAAACAGCGGGAAAAAATAGGGAAAAATAAAGTTCTTGCCCTTTTTGCTCCAGGGGAGCTCCTCCAGTGCTACCAGACACATCCTCTCTCACTGCAGGCTCACCTTCCAGCACACTGAGCTTGCCTGGTGGGTTTTTTCCCCTAATCCATCTCTAAATCAGCTTTTCCTGATATTTGATTTCACAACAGCCACCAGAGGGCAAGAGTCCTTCCTGCCGGGCTGGAGAGATCTCCCCGTGCATCCATCCCGGACTGGAACCAGCCTCACCCAAACGACTCTAATCAATGAGAGGATTCCCATCCATTTCTGTGCTCTTTGGATTGGCTCCTAGAGTTCTTTAAAAACCATAAAGCAAAGCCAGCAAGATGTTTTATATAAACTTAGAAACAAGGTTTTATAAACTGCAAAAAGCCCCTGGCATTTATACGCTTCGGGTTTTGCTGTAACCTGTCACTTGGCTATTAAACGGGCCTTTTTATTTGTAATAAATTTATTTTCTAAATACCCCTGTTATGAACCAACCACGGCAACAGAGGGGACATATTCCAAACCCCTGCAAATTTTGTTTTAAATCTTCTTTCAAGAGCCGTGTCTGGTGCTGTAACGGGGCTGGCAAAGCTCGTTAATGCTCCCATCCAAAGGCAAGACAGTTTTAGGGCATAAATTAGTGGAATGTGTTGGCTTGTGCTGGGTTTTGGGCATGGCAGCAGCTCCCTGAGGGTTGAAATCCCTGCGGAAAAGCCCCACTCCTGATCAAAGAATCATGGAATGGTTTGTGTTGGAAAGGACCTTAAAGCTCATCCCTGCCATGGACAGGGACATCCTCCACTAGACCAGGGTCTAAATCCATCAGCCTGGCCTTGGACACTTCCAGGGATGGGGCACCCACAGCTCTGTCCCCCTGGGTTTGAGGATTTTTCTGGGCCTTCTCATTTGTCTTTCATACTGGAGTCAGAATTTTTACTTTCCCACACTTCTACTATAAACAACAGCTTTGTTTTCCTGACTGTCCTTCGTTGGTTACATATTTTTAGGCAGGAGGAGAAAGTTGATTGACAGTTGTCTTGAGCAATGTGGTTTGGGAGGTGGGATTTCATCCTCCAACCCACAGGCACCTTTGGAAATGTCTAAAATTGAGTTTTGTAAATCAACTCGGGGCTTTTCCTGCTTTGCTCATCCCCATGTCCTGGTGAAGTTCTTTCCTGCCGTGTTGTGGCACCACAGGTCACCCTGAGCACCCTCAGTGCTGAAGGCACAGGGACATCTCCCAGGAAAGCTCCTTTCTTGTGTTGCCTCCCTTCCCCAAACAGATTTAACTCATCAGGCGCCACTAATGAGCTGTCAGGCCACGTCCAATCCTGTTCCTGGTGGTTTGAGGATAATAAGAAGCACAAAGTGCTGAAGAAATACAAAATACAAAACTTCTCATTAGAAGAAAAAGCCCCAAACAATGAAATGTTTGAAAAAAATGATCTGTGCTTTGTGAACTTTGAAAGGAGAAAAAATATTTCCAGTTTTGTCTGTCGAAGACGTTTGGATTCTTAAACTTTAAGCCATTTTTTTTTAATAATTTGTGGTTCTTTGGTTAATTCCCTGATTTGTTCTGAGGCTGAAGATTTTGAGCCTGAGCTATCACATTCTTTAGACACTTATCTAGTTTTATTAAAAGTCTTTTAGAGATTGTGTTGATTTGGCACAGCCTGGTTTTTTGTAGTCGGGGGAGGGCAACAGCCTTTTTCTTTTGTCACCTTAAAAAACCATTTCTGGGTTTTTTAAAATTATTTTTTTCCTGTGGGTTGTTTTCTTTGTCTTTGCATAATTCCAGCCTTGCCATTTACCCAGGAGTTCTCTCTTCTAAATTTAGACCAGGCTGTTATTCCCTTTCATAAGAAGTGCTAATACCCCTTTGGTTAAGAATAATTAGATGCTAATTTTCAAAGCCTGAAAGGAAATTACACCTTAATTCATAATTTAGAGCTAAATAGCTGGTTTAAATGACACATGTAGCACATTAAACAAAGGTCTAGCCAGTTTTTTCCCAAACAAAAATTAACCCCAACACAAATAAAGATTTTACAATTCCACTTAGATTAACAACGCTAATTAAGTGAACACATTTCAAAAGCTCCTGGGGTTCATGGGAGAAGAAGGAAGAGCAGGAAAACAACCCCAGGTTCATTTTGCTTTCCTGGTTTCCTCACGTTCACATTCCTCCTTTACAGCAACTGAGCCTGGACCCCACAGAAATCTATCCCTCCCAAAAAATTTCCTCTGTTGGACTAAACAAAAATAATCCCCAAAGTATTGCAGAACCTTGGTTGTATAAAACAGGGAGGAGAGGAGTCACTGCAGTAATCAGAGTTTCACGGGAAGGGCTCCTTTTCTGCGTCAGTCTCGGCGTTCCCTTGGTCTCCTGAGATAATTCCCAGCATTTTCTGCTGATGTTCCTGAGGCTGAAGCTCTCCAGACCTGCCTCCCTCCCTGCCCCTGCTCTGGCATCTCCTGAGCTGCTGTGAGCTCTTTGCTGAGCCATCCATCCTGTTTGGGATGAGCCCACGGATGCCTGGCTCAGCAGCAGGAAGGGAGGATTTTCCCCCCCTGGATGCTGCCGTTGCTCGCAATTAATTTTTTTAATTAAAATAATTAAAAAAAATTATTCAGTGGGATCAGAAATAAAATCCTCCAAGTTCACCAGCAGGCAGAAATTGGTTGTGCAGTGCGGTGGGGCAACATCCTGGTGTAAAATGGAATCGGTGTGAAGTGGGAGAGCAAACTGAGGAGGGAAATTCCCTGCCTTCCCTGACTTTTCCCCGTTTTCCTGAGTTTCTGTAGCACCACTTTCTCCTCCCAGCTTTGCTTCCAGGCCCCCACGAGATGGAAAAACTGCCCAGGGCATTCCAGGGGATGCAGCAGATGTGGAATGGCCCATCTGCTGTTTGCCACCTGTCTCCACAGGCCCCAAACTGTATTTTTACACCTGGCTTTCAGCAAAGGAAATGTCCCCAGGGAGGTGAAGAGGGAATCTGGGGTGTTCGGGCATCACCCCTTGGCAGCACTAGGGGCACACAGAAGCCCTCAGCAGAGTCCTCAGATCCTCTGTGCCCAGATCCATGTGGAAATACAGCTTGGGATGAGGTTTATCTCCAGATATTTTCTGGGGAGACGCCTCAGGCGCGTCGCAAATGGAGCAACAACCCAAGCAAGCCTTGTAATTTAATTTAGCTGCTTCTCCTCGGGGTACGTGTCACGCGTTCAGAATCAGGCAGCTGAATTCCCAATCAAACGTTCCTTGGACACAACAACAGAGTGTAAGGCGTAGAAGTGCCTGAAAATAGCTTGCTAACAACCCCTGGAACCTGTGCTTTTGGCAAAAGGAGGAGGCAATTTATGGGTCTGGGCTCAGGGCTCATAAATAAGCCCGTGCTCCTTTTCCTCTGCATTGGCAGGGGTCGGGTTGGTCAGATTCTCTCTGATTTCTCATGCACGCTATAAATCCTCATGCAGCTCCTCGGGCAGTGGATGGGAATGCACAGACTCTTTGGGGACGGGAATTTGTCCTGTCTGAGCTGGCACGGGGTTCTCTGGGTGTGCCTTGTGAGGAAATTCTTCCTGAGTATTCCAGACCCACTTCTGCTTCGCCACCCCCAGCCCAGACAAGCTGCTCCTTCTCCTGAGCATCCCTGGAATATTGTTTTCCCTAAAAGAAACGAAAAATTTAGCTTTTCACCTTCATATTTTGTGGTATCTGGCAGCAGCAAAAGGCCTTTTTGAAGTAGATAAACAGTAATTGAAGTAGATAAAGGGTCTGGAGTGGAGAAAAATTAGGAAAAACAGAAGGAACACTTGGAGTTTGGTGGTTAAATTCAACTGCATCAGTGCAGGCCGCTAGGCAGCAGTGCCTGAACTGAGTACCAAAAAAACCAGACTGAAACGATCTTTTTCTCTGTGGTTATTCTGTGATGGGGCTCTGAGAGGGTGACACGAAAGCAGAAAAGAGTCAGTTTTCTAGGAGGGTAGAGAGATGTAAGGCCAAGGGAATAGGAAGAAGAATAATAACAGTAATAAAGATAATGATCACAGAATGATAAATGTTGGGAGGGGTGACTGGTGGTGTCACAACTGTAATAATAATAATAATAATAATTAGTCCCAAATAGACCCCATCCATCTCTGAAATGGATCTCCTTCAGGATTTTTGAGAAATCTTTTGAGAAATTTTTTGAGAAATTTTTTTCTTTGCAGGTCAGCTGACACACTGGATAATAAAATAGCTAAGGAAAAATACCTAAGGAGAAGAGAGGTTTTGATAAAAAACCCACCACGCATTAAAAAGTCCACAATGAGTGTGAGAACTGCAAAGCTGGAATGCAAACAAAATCCTGGGGGTTTGTGAGTGTTTCAGGGACAGGCTGCTCATTGCAGAGCTGGCTGTGCTCTCCCTGCACACCAGGATTTCTCTTTCAGAAATACCTGTTTTCCAAACCCTCCCTGAAATCCTTTTTACACCATCCCAGTGGAGTTCAGGGATGGGATGCTGCTGGACTGGGCATCCTCAAATTATAAAAAAAGCAAGAAGTTCTCTTTTCCAAAGCAGCTGATTTTCTCTAATTTTTGGAATTAAAACGCAATCGAGAAAACATTAGCAGGGGTTTGGTGTCTTTTGATTTTGGGGGGGGTTAATTAGCGATCCTTGGCTTTAACAATAATTAGGTTTGTCCTCCATTTTCCAAGCGCTCAAGGAATGAAATGCTTTTAAAGCCTGGCAGTGCTCCTCCCTCGTGCCCCCTCCTGCGCCACAGCTCCGGATACAGCACCATTAGTTTGAGATTTTTATGGCTCTCGGGGGAAACTCAGAACATTCCTGAAACTGAAAGTTGCATTTTGGAGTCCCTGAGCTGGAGCTCAGCCTCTTCCAAGGATAAATCACGGGAGCTGCCAGCTGAGGGGATATTTGGTTGAAGAGGCAGGGGGCCAATAAACGCTGATACTGTTCTTTGAGTCACTAAAAAAATACTAAATGCTTCACCTCTGAGTAGCTCAGAGTGATTTCCAGCAGTGAGCTGATGGTAAAGAAGCATCACAACTGGAGGGGAGGCAAAGAAATCACTTGTCAGGAAGGCTCTGCTTGCTGCCAGCTGCCTCCAGCTCTGCAGCTGGAATGGGGGAAAAAAACAGGCCAGGCAAGGAGCAGGCAGCAGCTCTGCAGCTTTGTGTCAGCACCAGACATCCCAGCGCAGCTGTGGGTGGTGATAAAAGGGGGTTTTTAGTGGTGCAAAACTCTCAACCAGCAAAACAAACCCTTTTAATATAACACAGCCCGAACTGGGCTGAAATGCCGCCGTGGGTTTCACTGAGCGCACGTGGAGCTGCACCAGTTTTCACTCCTGGGGAGCTGAGGGAAAACCCAGGAATATTCCAGGGGTGTTTGATGGGAGGGAAATACTGCACTAGCCAGAGAATCTGGGATTGTGCCCAAATACACTTCACTCCTCTCAATTATTGCTGCGGGGAAGGTTTAACAGGTGGGCTCAGCAGCGTTGGCACTGCCCGGCTGGCTGCCCCCCTTTCCTCCCACAGCTCAGGGCCAACATCAGTGGGAGACATCAATTCTGAACAATCAAGGATTTTAAGAAAGTTAAGGTTATAGTTGCTGAATTAGCTGAAATAAGTACATAAGCTTTATTTGCTGTTAACAGAAGCCAGATCTTAGATAAGTTAGCCCAGGTCTAGTAACTCATTGCTTGTCAACTTTATGTTTATGTAGCTGTGCTTGTAGTGGAAAACAAAATGTGGTAAATAGATCTCGAGGACACAAGATAGTGGCAGATTTCCTACGCTTGAAGGACCCACTGAACACAGGAAACTCTAAGTTCTATAAAGATTAATTTGTCACGTAGGCATTGAAAAGGTAAAAGGGTCAGAACGAGGAACACTCATTTTTCTTCTTCATTTTGGTGACCCCGCCCCAGAATGGACCCCTAACTCATTTCAGAGAACAAACCGCGAATGCTTAACAGCCTTTTTGCTAATTAACATACAGATCGGAGAAGAGGGAAGACAGGGCGATGAATATGCATTTGTATTTTGTATAATCACCACTTTTGCAGATAAAAAGCTTTGTAATTACCTGTGATCTTTGCGGTGTGTGTTTGGGAGCAATGCAATAGACACACACCTTCTACCTTTAAACTGTTAGAGACCTTTTGTGCCTCACAGTTGGATATCGAGATTAGATCAATATCCATATCTTTTTAACAAATCAAGCCGTGTCATGTGGAATTAAGCCTGTCTAGCCCAGGATGATTGCCTGGGAAACCCAGATTTCTGCCAGCTGAAGCCTGAGGAGGAATCCTGGGATGTGTCTGCTGGCTGTGACCCGGGGGAGATCCTGTCCCTCAGAGGGGATGCAGCTGCAGAAAACCCCAACCTTCCACAGCCCTGCCCAGAAAAGGAAAATCAGGATTTGTTGCTGGAAAGGATTAAAAAATACAGAGCCACAGGCAAACGTCGAGAGTAGGGTTGTCCATGGGGAGGAAACAACCAGTAAATGAGATATTTATCATTTATTTATTGAAGCCCTCCAACACTCTCTTCCCTTTGCTTTGAAGGAGTGAAAGGACACGTGCAGGATCAGGTGTGTGCTCTTAGCCAACAAGTTCAGGGCAGGTTTTTCTGTCTGAAAATAAATCTCATACAGAACTCCATTTTCTAAAACAACCCTTTGGATCGATGAGAGGTTCCTGCTTCCTGCAGGCTGTGTTTTAGCCCCCAGGTTTTCCAGTCTCAGGTCTGCAAACGCCTTCAGACACTGAACAGGGACTCAGATGGGCTCTGGGTGTGCACACAAAGCAAAATGTGATGCTGAGTTGGCTTCACTCTGTCTGCTTTATCACCAAAATAGTTTCCTAATTGCTGGTAATTGGGTTTTCTTTTTTTTTGAGATTGTGTTTGTTTAATCAGGAATTCTCCAGCTTCACCTTGAGGAGCCAGACGTAATTCCATGGCAAACTGTCCTGGTGCTCCTGTGACTGCTCCATATGGATAAGGAATGCTGGATCTGCTTCAAGATATATTTTTAATTGGGTTGAGGGGAAACAGAATCAGCCCTTCATTCTTTGGTTATGGGAGACATTAATTTTTTTCCTGGTGGTTTTTTTTTTAAGAAAATGCAAAAGAAAAAGAAAACATAGCCAGAAAGCTCCTATCCATCATGCACTGTGTTCTCCTGAAAACATAACAGAGCACTTCAGTTATAACAAACTGTAAAAGCTAAAAGACGTGGTGTGGAAGTGGATTTGGCAGCGACCCTCAGCTGAAATCCAACCCCACTTCTTATTTTTTACCTCCCTTTTCGAGGTTTCAATTCAACTCTCAGAAATGTTTATGAATTTCTCACCCATCATCCCCCTGATGCAAACTGTGCAGGTTCTCTTGATTTGGGAGACGGATTGTTGGATTAAAGGAGCATTCCTAATTGTGGCTGGGAATCTGGTGGAGATGATCATTACAGTGAGAAACCAAGTCACTGCTGGCCTGTCCATGCAGCTGCTCCAAATCCATTTATTTCATACAAAAGAGCAGCTGCATTCCCAGGCCAAAACTGGGGAATCTTGGGGTAAATGTGGTGGTAATGTCGATATCAGGGAGAAAACCCACATTTTTCCACAGTTACTCTGACAATTCCACAGCTCCTGATAAAACTCGAGGTCTGGTAATTGTCTGGTAATTCGTTGTATGAACGGGTTTAAAAAACTGGTTTAAACAAATCCAGTTTGAACAGAATTTTACTGCCAAAAAAAACCCCTCAATAGCATCAGGCCAATAAGCAGCTGAATGAAAACCTGGATGTTTTCTTCTCCTGTAATTGCCACCACCGTGTCACTCGTGTTGTTGTGGGGCAAATTAATGCCAAAAAAGCACAAGAAGAATTTGATGAAATCACGTCCTTGTAGTGAAATTAAACACGTGCAGCAAGATGTTTCTATTTTTTCCCTGTCACCCTTTGTCAGGTTTTCGGAATCATTGGTGGTGTTTTATGAGAACTCAGCATTCCTGGGACAGCTGGGATAAATCACACCTGAGGGCAGTTTGGACACGGGGAAAAATTTCAGTGAAAAGTGAAATTTTAAGGCAAAAAAAAAAAAAAATTAACTTCCCTGTTAGGAAAACAGAATCCTTACCCAAAATGGCAGAAAATGTGACTCCTTCCTCTCCTCACCTGGCAGGACCCAGCAAGGGAGGAAAGGACCTGTAGGAAGGACCTGCAGCCCCATTACCAAGACAGATGATGATGATGATGATGATGATGATGATGATGATGATGATGATGATGATGATGATGATGGGTAATCTTAGCTGAACTGGATTTAAATTACAAAGCCAATCAAAAATGCACATTTTTATTTAAAAATTCTTCTTTTATCTGACAGCAAATCTGGTGGTCACGAGGGCAATTCTGACACTCCAGGTTATTCCTTAGGGTTGCAAAAGGTTTTGTGGCCATCTGTAAGTTCAGGAGAGAATTTTTTAGAGCAAGGTCTGTGTCCACTAAAGACCAAATCCTGGTCCTTTGCTGAAGCTCCCAGACCCTACTTCAGCACTAAATTATTCAGGATAAATGCACATTTTAATCCAGAAGGAGAACAGACGTGTGGAAGAAGCAGGAGGGAAACTGAGGTTTGATTTTTTTTTTTTCCCCTCCAGAGTTTCCCTGGATGAAATTTCCCAGGGTTTCAGTCGAGGCAGCCACAGCCAGGCCCTTCCAGGTTTCTGGTGCATCAGCTGTTTTTGAAATCTGTCCTTTCCTTCCCTGGGTCTCAGTACTCCCTTTATAAACCAGGAAACAATAACTCAGCACTTGTCTTTGCCATTTACATTCTTGGGTGGACGAGGATTGTTCTCCTGGTGTTTGTTTATAAGGAGTGCAGCAAAATGGGCTGGATTTCATCTGGGACCTGATGTTTTACTGCAAGCAAACTCAAGGAGCAGAGTAAGGACCTGGGGGCCAAATGAAATTGTTCAAATTTCAAATTTTTTTTTAAGAACTTCAACTTTGTACAGTAGAAATACGAGTTTAATTCCTTTATTCACTTTGCACCTTGCTCCTACTAAACCCCACCAAGAGCAGAAGTATTGGGAAGAATTTCTACCTGATCCCGTGCCTGAAATGTTTGTTGAAAGGGGGAAGACAAATATGAATAATTTGGATTAAAGAAAACAACCAACCAGACTTGCAGCTCACATATCCCAAAGTGCACATTCCCCCCAATAATTTATTTGTTCACCTTAGCAAGATTTCATATACATTCAGTATTTTGTCCAGGGAAATGACCAGCATGGACTGTTCAAACATGATAAAACTGGAAAACAGCACACAGAAAATTCAATGACACAGGAATACCACACTCAGAAAATGCAGTGCCTGTTTCAGGAGAAATCTCTTAAAACCAGCCAAACTTGCACAACATGCAGGCAAAAAGCTGCTGCAGGCAGAATAAAAAAAAAAAAAAACAACAACAAACCAAAAACATTTTTTTTTGAACCAAAGACTGGCAAAGCAAAAAACAAATAAAAGCCCAAAGCAGCTTTTATACAATTCCCACAGTCATACAGTCAGGAAGAACTGAAATTCAGGGAGGTTTTCTATCACTGGCTGAGAGGACTTGCTTTGAAAGTGGAAAACCTGCTGAAATGCTGAGCAGGTTGGTGTTTTCCTACTTCAGAAAATGCTTTACAAGGGCTGAGTTTTGGCAGGTGATAAAAGAAATTTGGATTAATTCAGGAAAGCCTCATTCTCTGGATGAGACGCTGAGCACTGGGAAATCATGTTTACTTCCACTGTTACCACGTGGAGGTTTTTGACTCTGGAAAAGATCTTGATGTTACCGTGATGATAAAGGAGAGGCTGTTGCTCATCCTGGTTTGAGCTCAGTGTTGCACTGAGACAGAAATGTGCACGCAGCAGAGCTCTGGCCCATTGTGGGCCTGAGAGATGTGTTATTTCTCGTGTGATGCTTGCCATCCATAGCTCTCCTCCTCAGCAATTCATTTCCCCTTAGCTCACATTTGCTATTTTCTCCTTCTCTGTCAGCATGAGAAATATGCAGCGCGCTCTGCGGAGAAGGAATGACACTCCAGTCCCTGAGACAAACGCTCCGTCTCCTCCCAGGAAATCAGAGATTCAATTACATCCATCAAGCCGGGGGGGAAGATCTGTATTTTAACTCACCACAAGCTACCCCAAGCTAAACCTGTCTTGTGGTTTTTGCAGCACTGTCATCTACAAAACACCTCCACAAATATTGGAGTGTGTGAGGGGCGCAGGCAGAGAGCAGGTGCTGCTGTGAGAGCAGCTCTCTCAGCACCTGTTGGGATTTTTTTTCCTTCTGGCCAAGGATAACACAGGTGCAGGTCCCAGATTTGCCTGGAGCAAAGTGCAACACTCTGAGGACAAACTGGCTTTTCTCTTTAGCTCTGCTGTTGGAAGAGATCACCCAGGAATAATTGGTGTCAACAGCCTGTCCCCCCCACCCTGAGCTCCTTTTCAACACTGTTTTGCTAATCCAAACCAGATTAAGACAGGAAAGAGGATCAAGGTATCTCTGGGTAGGATGTGGAGTTAATTAGCCAGTGTGGAGTCAGCCTGGGACAGCTGAAACCTCGCTGGATGCATCACTGAGCCTCTCTGTGCCTCAGTAGCTTTATTTTGAAATCAAGTTCCTGATAAAAACCCACCGAGACACGAGCAACAGGAGCTCAAGGCCAACAGGCACACCTGGAACTGGGCATTTCAGCAAAGCAATAAGACATTTTTAACCGACTCCCATCAGTATAAGGTGCTGCAGCCAGGCATTTCTTTTTCTATAGAATCATGAGTTATCTGCTGATTTCAAAAAACTGAAAAAGTCAGGCAGGGAAATTTTGTAAAGAAGCTTTGTGAAATCCATTTGCTTACTCCAAGTAGAGAAGCAAGAAATATTCCTGGCTAAATCTTTCTTCTTTTCAGTGCTATGGGTTCTCAGGACATTAAGGCAAAGGAGAATATTCCTTTACACAAAGCACAATCTATCCTTGGAGTTGGAGGACCGAAATAAAGAATATAAAAACGGGAAGGTATTTATTTGGATAGTGGGCAGAACTTAAATATTTGGGATTTGAACAATCTTGCAGAGTACACGAAGCCACAAGAACATCAGGCAGTAGATCCGAACTGAACGTGGAGACTGGACTGCTGAACGTGCCCTGCCCTGGGGTGAAGGGGGGTTGATGAGCTGCTTCCCCCCAAATTAAGAGTCACCTCCGTGATGCTCCAGCTCCCAGCCCTCTGCAGCAGAGGCTGCTCCACCCAGCAGGGAAATCTTGGCTGTCCCAACATCCCTGAGGGGACGGCGGGATGTCAGAGCCGTCCCCTGCCAGCTCGGCGTGGCTCTGAGGGCACTGCCCTGTTCTCACGTCCCAGTGGCCACTCCCTGGTCGCTGCCCTGAGCTCCTGCCAGGTTTCACACGGCAGAATCCTGATGCTGGGAAGGTTTTACAAGCGTTGATGGATGTCCAGCCTGTGGGAACACCCCCTGTCCTGTTTGTGCTTAAAGGCAGACAGACACATTCGCCCTCTGTGCCTGCAGCTCTTCCACCAGTGCCAAGTTCACTTTAAATAACAGAAAAAAACGGCTGCTTAATTTTTTTTTTTTTTCCCTACAGCTCCCTCTTTGGTTTTTTAGGCTTTTCAGCCC
>VYXD01007645.1:229366-247222 GCA_013397195.1 Hylia prasina
TTTTTGAGACTTTTCAGTCCAAATATCCCCCGAGAGGACAAGTGCCAATGACCCTTCTGGCAGCAAGGGAACACAGGGCAGTTTTCCTGCAGGAATTCTTTGAGGGAGCCAAACAAGTGACGTGCTTGTTTTTGCTGGCAAACCTGGCAGCAGCAGAGGTGTGGCTGGGACCAGGCTCACCTGACGCTGAGGGCTGGGAGCTTTTCAGAGTCACTGGGCACAGAGAGGTCCTTTAGCATCTGTTTGGTGACAAAAAAATAATAATTAAAAAAAAAGATGAAGACGAGACCAAGACTTCATTATTCCAACTTCTGTCTCTGCCGCGCTGACTTATTTATCTTCATCTCACAGGGTCAGCTGATATTGCTGCATGGGGATTGCTCTGGAGTTAAATTAATCCAGTCGTGGGGGTCTCCATGTGTAGCTCCACAACAGCTCCTCGCCTGACACCATGAAACCTCAATAAATCTGCAATTACTGCAGCAACCCTGTGTAAATCTCCCAGCTGCAAAGGAGAGATGGCAAAAAGGAGCTCACTGGTTATGAAACAAGTGCTGGGTGTAGAATAAGACGGGGTTGGGCACCAAGGGTGTGCAGTGAAGACTTTAAATCTTGCCAGTCTTGCTCAGTTTAAGGGGTGTTTTTTTTCCAAGTGTCGCAAAGTTCAGGTTTTGTCCAAATTCACGTCTCACGTATCTGAGCCCTGTGAGACTGGAAACCTCAGCCACGAGTCTCACGTGACTTTCTTATGAGAATTCCAGCTTTTCTCCTTCTGCCCTTGGCTTGAAGCACCATGAGAATCTTTTCTTACATGGTATTTCCACACTTCTAGCTTCAAATTCTAGGCCTGGAGAACCTGAAGAGTGAGGTGGATTTCTTATTTAAGCTGAAACTGGGATCGTGCTGCAGATTTGTGTCCTGTGAGTGCATAAATAAAAGACACAGGAGACAAATCCTCTTGACATTGGGGACTTAGTGCTGAGTGAGAGATAAATAAATAAGGATTTCTCATCAACACCACCAAGGTGTTGTTTCAAGGCCCTGTCCTGTGATAATGAGCCTTATCTTGAGCCCTTCCTCTTTTCAAATCAGTGGATCTTCAGCACAGGAGCTGACACAGACAAGAGCAGGGGCTCGTGTGTTGTTTCAAGGAGCTGAATTCTTACTTGGCAGGCTCAGGGGGAGTTATGCGAAGAGCTGCTTATTTCTAATATTGTACAGAGAATTCCTCCCACTGTTTCTTCCAGATGCTGGCCATCTCATTTATTTATTTATTTGGATTAGCTGTATTAAAACATAACATGCTTCCAACTGCTTCGCTCCCAAACTCCCAAGGGATGGCCCTTTCTCATGGGGATGGACGTCCTTAAGCCTTTTAACATGCTTAACTCCCCCTGCTCAGAACAAGGGGAAAGTTCCTGACTCCAGAGTACCCAGGATCTCACAGAAAGCTTTGAGCACTTGGTATTGAAGGAGTCGGGGAAAGGAATGCAGCAAAACACTGGGCAGGGAGACAAGAAAAATCTGCAGCTTTTCCAGTGACTGTGGCACTGATCTGGCTATCGAGCACCTGAGAGAGGAATTACTGAGCCTTTCAGCAGGTTCCTGACAGACTCAGAAGATGAAAAACAAAAGGGTGAATGCAAGTGAGCTCTTTGAGCCTTGCTTGAGGAGGGCTTACCTAGTTTTGAGTTTTATTAGACCCGCATCAAGGCGCAGGGATGGTCTGAACAAACCAGGGGCACATGCAAATTTTCACTTGGTTTGGTGTGGAGGTTAGAGGGGCTGATTGTACAAAAAGGAAAAGTTCTCCTGGGTCTCTGAAGCCTGGTGGAGTGCAGTCACTTGGATCAAGTTTTCCTTGGCAATGGAGGTGACTGAAATCCACAGCTGAGGTTGGGCTTTATGGGGAGGGGTGGAACCACAAAATGGCTCTGAAGGTGGAGCTGTCAGAGAGTGGAGGCTGAAATCAGCACAGGGTCTGTGGTTCTCTCTTTCTCCTCCACTGCCCCTCAAGGAGAGCAGTGGGAACTTTGAAAGAGGAGAAGAGGGATAAAGCCTTTAAATGCCAGGAAAACACCTGGCGGGTGCTGGACCCTCAGAATACCATCCACTGAAGCCATGCACTGTCTTTGAGGGGCTCCATTCACGTTCCTAGCACTCACAGACATCTCTCCTCGAAAGATTTGACCCCGTTTCACCCATCCATGCTTGGATCCCTTCAGCTACCACCACACCTCCTCCTACCTCCCCACAAAACCGGCGACATCCCGCGCCGCCCGCCCGGGGTCACACCTCCTCCCCGCTCTCGCCCAGGGAGATGGAGTGGATCTTGATGGTGGGCACTTTGCAGTTCTGGTGCACCAGGCTCCCTGACGTGCCCGCACAGCAGCATTCCTGCAGGAACCCTTTGCTCTTGGCTTTGGCAGCCGTGCAGTCTTTGGAGACGGCGTTTCTGGCGGGCGCGCCCCGCGCGGCGGGGAAGATCCTCCACTCGCAGACCCCGTCCGACTTGGAGATCTTGTAGAAGGTTTCTCCCGACCCCACGGGGATCCGGACCACCCCTCTGCCACCCTCCACGCTCTGGCCAGCAGGGTGGTTGAGGTTGAAGCTGGGGGTTTGCTTCTTTGTCTGCTGCTTCCTCAGGAGGCACTGAGCTTTCAGGACGTTCTGGAACGCTCTCTTGAACTCTTGACTTGAGCATGGATAGATGATGGGGTTGATGCAGCTGTTTAAATATCCCAGCCAAAATGTTATTTTAAAAAGTGTGTCCGGGGGTTTGATTGCAGGAAAGAAAGAACCTAAAATGGAAAATACGCAGAGTGTTAGGGCAGAGGCAGTGAGGAATTGCAGGTAACCAAAGAAACTAAAACACTGGAGAAAAAATAAATAGGATTCTGTTCCGTCTTGAAAAAATTGTGGCTGGAAACACAATTCCTGCAGGAGCAAATGTTTCGGGATCTATGGTGTCATTACAGTTACATGGATGTTCCATCAGAAATCAATTTTATAATTACGAGCATTATATTCCCATCTACAGCTGGAGAGGCAGCCAGAGGGCTGATTCCAGGGACAGGGGAAAATTCCCTCCTCAGGGACTCCTAATTCAAGATTAATTACCCAAAATGACAACATTATCTTGGAGGTCATCACCAGGGGCTTCAGATGGCGAGAAAATCACACCATTTCAGAAGGGTTAGAGAAAAGAGGGATTAGAGCTGACTGTTACAGCTGAAAGTCTTTGAAATGATGAAGTATTGGGTTGTGATATTCCCTGGAACCTTCAGAAAACCCAGCTCTGCACATTTTGCCCCATGGAATGCAGCTAAAATTGAGAGAAGTCAAAGGAAAAGTTCCTTCTCATATCAAGGAACACTGGGGAGGGTCTTATAGACAGCCATAAGATGTATAGATACATATATTTATATGTATATTTATATGTTTATGTCTTTATGTTTCTATTTATAATTATAATTTTATATTTATGTTTATATACACACATATTCTGATATATACTTGCAATGTTATCTTCCAAAGATGATTCAAAGAGCAAGAACTTCGATGGCTCTTTAGTAAGGAAAACACTTTGGTGTTTCTTTTGCTATAGAATTATAAGTTATCTGCTGATTTAAAAATCTTGGGAATCTTCTTCCTGGTGCCAAACCTTTGGTTTTATAAAACAAACAAAAAAAAATATCCCAGAAACAAAATTGACTTGTTTTGGAATTTATACTCAAATTTATAATAAACAGGACTTTTAGCACTGACAAATGCTTGTCTTCCTGCTTCCCCTGGAAAAACTGCAAGCACACGGAAGGAAATACTGTGGAAGGTTTAGGCATGGATGCATCCATCATCCTCTGCAGCTTAACCATGTCTGGGAGCAGCTCCTGAGCTTTCCAGGGATTGATCTGTTCCCTGGACCTCTCCTGGCTGCAAATGCTCTCTGAGGGTGTCCAGACTGGAATCTGAGAGCTGCTCCAGCCTTTCCCCTCAGCCTCTGTCAGACAAAGCTGCAGCACCTGCAGCAAAGGCTCCTGATGGCCAAAGCAATTCTCAGGGTGGGTTTTGACTGCGTGGGGATGCATCGAAATCCTCAGACAGACAGTGTGCAAAGGAAGATATTAAGTGAATAGCGCAGGGAATTGATTTCAAAGGTGAAAACTGAATATCTTTGCGGCTGTTCACCTTCCACCTCTCCTGGATGACACCTGGGATTCCACCTGGGGTGAGAGGACTGGAAAAATTTTGCTCTGAGAATTAGCTGCAATAATTCTGTTTTCTCAGCCCTGGTGTCCACACTCGATCTGGCAGTCCCCAGATGGTCGGGGATTGCATGGAAATGCTCACCCCAGCTCTGCCTGCTCTGCGGGGAAGGTGTGCACCCTCCCGGGGCAGGGAGATGAATAAACAACCTGCTCCTCCTGCTGAACGTGGCACCTGCTGGGGAAGGTGGAGAGATCCCGTGGTGGCAGCGGGTTCTGAGCAGAGCCTGGGCACAGGGACAGTGCTGCCAGGGAGGGGACAGCCTGGCCTGGCACCGGGGCTTTGGGTGTCCTGCAGCAGCAGGGACACCAAACCGGCATCACCACAGGATGGTTTGGGGTGGGAGGGACCTCAAAGCCCACCCGGTGCCACCCCTGCCACGGCAGGGACACCTCACACTGTCCCTGAACCTTCCAGCTCGGATTTGGTTTGCTGCTTTTTTCTCCTTTTTTTTTTTATTTTGGGTAGTCTTTTTGTTTGTTTGTCTTTTTGCGCTACTACATTTGTATTTTTAATATTCCGAGTAAAAGAACGGTTATTCCTATTCCCAAACCTTTGCCTGAAAGGCCTTAATTGCAAAAATATAATAATTCAGAGGGAGGGGGGTTTACATTATATTTTGTAATGTAGAATGGAGAATGGAGAATGGAGAATTATTATATGATATTCCATCCTGTAATTATAAAACTCCAGCTTTCCCTAGCGGATACCTGTCTTCTAAACCAAGACAGGTTCCCCCAAGCTGGCCCAGGTACACCAGTTTCATCATTACTTTCAATATCAATCAGATTTTAGACCAAAAAGGTTTTGCTAAAGAAAACAAACACTGTTTTGCAGTGAAGCACAAGCAAGCAGGCGTATCCACAACCTAAATTTTTTCACAGCAAATTAATGCTTCTCTCCTTTAGTGAAAACCAACCAAATAACATTCTCAAAGAACTTTCTGGCTGAAGTCATTGGCAGATGAAAAATAACAAAAGGCTTCTAAATGCCCAAATCACGCTCAGGTTTTTTGATTTGTTTCCTCATTTAAATGCAGCGGATCCGCTGCTTTCACATTTTGGGGTGGAAAAAAATAAAAAGGTGAAGCAAATCCCGGTTTGGGGAATCAGCTGTGTGAGGCCAAGTGTAAAAAACGGGTAAACAATAACAATTCCTGTTTGCTGCAACTCCTCGCTCTCTCCAGATGGAATGCAAGGGCTGTGCCAAAGGCTGATAAAAATAGAAAACAGCCAGTGTCAGAGCCTGTCCCTTGCTCTTTTTTTGGGGTGGGATCTGCATGTTAATTTATTAATGTAGCCTTTTTTGGTTCATCAGCGCAGGGACTCGTCGTTGCCTTGGAGTAACACGCAGTGAAAGGAAATGAAGGAGCTCTAAGAGCACTGAGACTTTGCCATCTACAGACCCCACGGTGGCTTTCAGAGGATCATGGAATGGTTTGGCTTGGAAGGGAAGTGAAAAATCATCTAACTCCAACCTTCTGCCGTGGGCAGAGGCACCTCCCACTGTCCCAGGCTGCTCCAACCTGGCCTTGGACATTTCCAGGGATGGAGCAGCCACAGCTCCTCTGGGAATTCCATCCCAGCCCTTCCTCACCCTCACAGGGAGGAATTTCTCCCCAGTACCTCACCCAAGTGTGCCCTCCCTCACCTCAGAGCCGTTCCCCCTGTGCTGTCAGGCCAGGTAAAAACCCCTCTCCAGCCTCCCTGCAGGGTGTGTTTGACTCCCAGGGGCCACAGGAATCTCTGCCCTTCTACTGCAGCCACACAGTCACCTCTGTGGCTCAGAAATACTCCCTAATATTTCCTGTGGGCTACCTGAGTGTCTAGGAAAAGGGGAAAATATCTTATTTCCCAAATCCTTGAGGAACAGCGTTCCTCCCCTCGGAATCCTAAGAAGGAGTCCCTTTCTTCCAGTTGCTTTTTCTATAGAATTATGAGTTATCTGCTGATTTAAAATCTTGGGAATGTTTTTCCTGATGCCAAACCTTTGGTTTTATTTCTTTAAAAAAAAGTTTTAATAAGCCTTTAATATTCAGTGTTGTTGTTGTGATCAGTCTCAGTGGCTGATGGATCTGGCAGTGAGCAGGAGGCATTTTCACACCTGGTGGCAAAGTTTGTTCAGTGCTGAGCCCTCAGAATAGACAGCTCAGGTCAGACAAACCCAAAGGAGAAATAAAGCAAAGTTTTTTGTTTTTTTTTTTTTTTTAACCAATTGTCATAATTACTCATGAAATTAAACAAGAGTGGTGAATTATCTCTTTTTTAGGGAGAGCAGACAGAGCTGGGGTGAGCATTTCCACGCAATCCCCGACCATTTGGTGACTGCCAGATCAAGTTTGGACATTTGGGCACCATCAGCCAGGGCTGAGAAAACAGAATTATTGCACCTAATTCTCAGAGCAAATTTCTCCACTCCTCTCACTCCAGACCAGGTGGAATCACAGGTGTCATCCAGGTGTCCTCCAGCAGAGCTGGAAGGTGAACAGCAGCAAAGATATTCAGTTTTCACCCTTGAAATTAATTCCCTGTGCTATTCACTGGCCTTAATATCTTCCTTTGCACACTGACAGGAATTAAATGGTAAATAGAGGCAAACCTGATTAAAGTTTAAAGGCTTCACCTTACTCTGTCTCCTTGCAGTCTGTGCTGGAGGAACAGTAAAAAAAGCTTCAAGAGGTCTTTTAATGCATTTTGAATCGTGGACGGAGTAAATGATGCTGGAATTCCTGCATTGTTTTCAAAAGGTTGAGGACACTCAAGTGTCAGTAGCACAATGCAATTGCTTCTTGTAAAAATAAATACAATAAAATGTACTATGAGCCTCCCGAGATCTTTTGCCATTAAGTATTTCATCACTCATCCCTGGAAATGTCAGGGTTGCATTTTCTTCCCTCATCATTTATTTTCCTGTTTGTCAGCTGGAAGTTTCTTCAGCTCTGAGAGATAAGTTTGCCACGTCCCTCCTGGTGAGTAAGTGCCAATTCACTCTCAGAGATGTAATTTGACTTTGTCATTTGTCACAGGAGCTGCCTGATTATGGGTTGTTTAAAAACCAGCCCTGATGCCGTGAGTCGTTTCACTGATGGACAGCACAGAGGGTTTTGGAACCTGCCAGACTGTAAAAACTCGTGTTGTTTACTCTGCATCATCCCTGCCAGCGCCATGGGAATGAGATCCCCAATATTTCGTGACCCATGAACCGTTTGTGATGTTAAAAACCATCTCAGCTACAAACCCAACCCTGCTACAAACCCATCCCAGCTACAAAACCTTCTGAGATATAAACCCATCCCAGCTGCAAACCCATCTCAGCTACAAACCCTTCCGAGATATAAACCCATCCCTGCTACAAACCCATCTCAGATATAAATCCATCTCTTCTACAAACCCATCCCTGCTAAAAAACCCATCTCAGCTACAAACCCATCTTTTCTACAAAACCATCTCTTTCTTCTACAAACCCATCTCAGCTATAAACCCATCCCTGCAGCAAACCCTTCTCAGATGTAAACCCATCTCAGCTACAAACCATTCTCAGCTACAAACCCATCTCTTCTATAAACCCATCTCTTCTATAAACCCATCTCTTCTATAAACCCATCCCTTCTATAAACCCATCCCTTCTATAAACCCATCTCAACTACAAACTTATCCCGGCTACAAACCCGTCTCTTCTACAAATCCATCTCTGCTACTGAATCTTGCAGCTCTGTTTAGGTTTGCTGCTTTTTTCTCCTCTTTTTTTATTTTGTGTAGGTTAAATATGGTGGCTGAGGCAGAGCACGGGGGTCAGGTGGGGGTGATGCTGCTTCAGTGTTTGGGGGAGACCAGGGTTGTGTCCATAGAGAATCCCAGAGTGGTTTGGGTTGGAAAGGGCCTTAAATCCCACCCAGTGCCACCCCTGCCATGGGCAGGGACACCTTCCATTGCCCCAGGNACTACAAACTTATCCCGGCTACAAACCCGTCTCTTCTACAAATCCATCTCTGCTACTGAATCTTGCAGCTCTGTTTAGGTTTGCTGCTTTTTTTCTCCTCTTTTTTATTTTGTGTAGCTTAAATATGGTGGCTGAGGCAGAGCACGGGGGTCAGGTGGGGGTGATGCTGCTTCAGTGTTTGGGGGAGACCAGGGTTGTGTCCATAGAGAATCCCAGAGTGGTTTGGGTTGGAAAGGGCCTTAAATCCCACCCAGTGCCACCCCTGCCATGGCAGGGACACCTCCCACTGTCCCAGGGTGCTCCAACCCCATCCAACCCGGGATCTGGGGCCGCCACAGCTCCTCTGGGAATTCCATCCCAGCCGCTCCCCACCCTCCCAGGGAACAATTCCTTCCCAACATCCCACCTAACCCCTTCCCTCTGGCAGTTTGAAGCCATCCCCCCTTATCCTGTAATTCCCTTGTCCCGAGTCCCTCTCCGGCTCTTGGAGCCCCTTCAGGCTGGGAACAGGAAAAGTGCTCTGGTCACAGGGAAGCAAAGCTCCAAACTCACGTCCTGGGATCAGCCTTGAAGCCATCAATCCAGAGGGCAGCAGCTCTTCCAGAGCCATAAAAACCCAGAGGATGAAGCACAGAAGAGCACTGATATCCCAAAGGGAATTAACTGTGTACCAGGGCCTCCCTACATCTCCCATGGCTCTACAAACATTGATAAATATGCTACATTTTGTGTTCCCAAGGCCAGTGTTAGCTGTAAACTTTATTCCCTAAGACAAGTGTTCCATACTGCATCTCAGGTCATGACACAATCCACCCTCTGGAAAGCATATTTAGAAATATAAGTATATGTAAGTGTGTGTATATATATATATATAGCTGCAGACATTCAACAGCTGCCCCCTGTACACACATGACCTCTCCCAACATGTCCCATATGCTCTCACTGCTCCTTTATGGGAAGTATTTTTTATGGAATAAAAAGTGGTATCAAGGAACCCTTGGACAGTAGGAAATAATCCTGGGCTCTGCACAATCCAATTAACACAACCAGTGCAGGAAAAGCAGTGATGTGAGGAAGTCTTGCACTTTCCAGATGTGCCTCCCCAGGGCCTGGAATACTGTGGCTGGAATTCCTGCTACAAACCCATCCCTGCTACAAACCCATCTCAGATATAAATCCATCTCTTCTACAAACCCATCTCAGATATAAATCCATCTCTTCTACAAACCCACCCCTGCTACAAACCCATCTCTTTTTTGTAGAAGAGATGGATTTGTACAAGAAATGGATTTATACCTGAGATGGGTTTCTAGCAGGGATGGGTTTATATCTGAGCAGGGTTTGTAGCTGAGATGGTTTTTAACACCACAAAGGGATTATTATTCCCTGGAATACAGGGAAATTGAGAGGGGCTTTGTGCTTGGCTATTCCCTGATCCACAACAAACAGACACAGGAGGAGGAGAGAGTTTTTTTTCCCTCCCTGTGGCACCAGGAGAGTGTCTGGGCACAGGTGAGAGGTGAAAAGGTCAGGCAGCAGGAATGGGTCAGCCTGGGAACTCTGCTCCGATGATTTGGATTATTTCAGACCTAATTTATGCTCTGTTTCATATTGTACCCACTTAGGATGGATGATATTTCTGGCAAATGTCTCAGCAAGCAACTATTTCCAGATTCGCTGCGGGCAGCTGCAGATTTAGAAAGCTGATAAAAAACCATGGGAAGGTAAACTGAGGTTTTGTTACCCGTGTAAACATAAACAATCACATTGTTTCACAAACCAATGTAATTGTCACTCCAATTCCAGTTCCCAAGCTGTTGCTGCAGTGGATCTGGATCCCGTTGTTGACATTTTGGAGATATTTGATATTTGCCCAGAAGCCCTCACTCTTGAAGTCATTCACTTATAATAAAATAATAGTTTTCTTTTAAAAAATTTTTAAAAACCCCCAAAACCAAAACAGAGAATAATTTGAGAAGCTGGATCTGTCTGAGGCTGTCTCATGGGTTTGTTGTCTGTCAACAATTTGATTTTGGAATCCTTGGAGTTGGAAATGAGGAATTATCTCCTTCAGCAAGAGCCAAGCATCTCTCCCGTTATCCGAGCTGCAGGCAAATCCTGACATTTGGGGTGGGGGAATCACTCACCACGGCCTTTCCATGACTCCCCAACCCTGAACTGTGCTGTGGCACTTGAGAGTGAGGGAACAGTGACACTCCTGCTGCACTGAGGGACATTCTGAGCCAAGGACATTCCGTCACCTGTGACAGGTGACACGCACAGGACACCACGGGAGCGGCTCCCGAAGCAGAGCACAGCTGATCCACCTTCCCTCCCTTGTCTTTTTAGGATAAATGGTTTTTCACACTGATTCCTCCCCTCCTTTGCTGTGTTCTGAGTCACTGGGACACATTTCAGGATTTAGGAATGGTGGAGAAATGTTGGCCTGGGGATTTCCATGGGATCTTTGTCATTGAGTTATCAGCTCAGACCAACAGTGCCTTTCCAGCCTGTGACTGTGAAAAATGCCCCTTGTGAGCAGCAAAAAACCTAAAAAACTCCTTGCCATGGAAATGTCTGGGCTCTTTATCTTCATGGCTGAAGTTTTCCCCGTTCAAAGGTTTAACTCACACACACTTGTGCTCCGTGACTCGAGGAGTGCAAACATCCTTCCTCTCCCTCAGCAGGGACAGAGAGCTGGGGATTTATTCTGGGCTTTTTTCCCCACTTTTATATCTTTTTTCCCCTCTCTTTCTCACTGAGAAGCACTGAAATATTAACGTGGGGAGTCTGTGTTGGTGTGTGTTGCTGCTCTGAGCCTTGTGACCCCCTGAGAGGTCATGTTGTGTCAACAGCAGAGATGGAAAAATGCACTTTATTTTTCTGGTTTATGTCTACTGAAAGTTAGAGTGGTTCTCTTTGACTCCAGTCGAAAAAATCACCACGGAATAGTAAACAGAAACCAGCTGCAGACAGGATTAGAGGATTCCCTTGACAGTGTTGGTGTCAGTTCACCAGACTAATTTACTCCTCGACCACAACCACAAACACCCTCCAGCAGATCTTCTTTGCTTTCTTCATCACAAGAATGATTGACAAAGGCTAAAACCCTTCCTCTCCCTTGCCCACTTTAGGATTTTTTTTTTCCACTGTTGTCTCCTAGCTCAGACTTTCCCTTTCTATTTCTTCCAGCTTTGGAAAGCAACACCTAGACCCAGAGTTGAGCCATGGAAAATAGACCACAAGCAAAGCTCTGCAAATTGATTCTCTTCTGAGTTCTGATCATCAATCCCAGGCCAGGACCATTTTTGCAGCACCCCCAGCCCTTTTTTCCCATCAGTTCTGTGCATATTTCACCTCAAAACAACCTCCAAGCACTGTCTTTTATGTTGCTGAAACACATATGTGAATGTTGCTGAAACATTTATGTGTTGTTTGAAGAACAACACATAAATGTCTTCCAGTTACAGGACAAGGTCTGTTCTGTCACCTGTAACATGAAAATTTTCATCACTGGGGGCTTTCACTGATTTCTGGGCTCTGCCAGCTCCACTCACAGGGATGAAAACCTGACTTCTTCCAGGGGAAACCAAAGTTCTGACAAGCTCGTGTGTTACAGAGGTTTTGTGAGCAGTGAGTTCACGCTCCAGCATGCAGAGCGTTATTAACCTCACTTATTTTCCTGCAACAGGATTATCATTTCCTGAGGTTTTTTTCCACAAACATCAAGGCAAGCGAGAAGAAGCTGGGTTGGATTATTGGGCTGAAGGATTTTGCACAGAACTTTTGGAATGAAACTTAATCCAAGAGAGTAAGAAAAAATAAAAACAACATTTCTTACACAGACTGATATTGATGCCTTTAACACCCCAGTTTCCATTCAGATAATTTCTTTTGGCTGGGATACTCCGCTTGTTTGCCCAGTTATTTTCAGCAGCATCAGCCAACGTGGATATTGTGACTTTCTCGATATCCTTCCATCCCTCTTGCCCTTCCCAAACCTACACCTCAAAGGTTTCTCCCCTGCTTCATCACACACTCCAGCAGAGCCAGTCTTTCCTGCCTGGATGCAGCTCTTGGCTGGCGGAGTGGATGTGAATGGATGTGGAATTCCTGAAGGTGCTGCAGATCACAGTGACATCAATCCGGCTTTGGGGAAGCTCTGCTGCCTGGAATGATGAGCACAGTTGTCTGAAGAGGTTTGTGGGGCACTTCAGGAGTGTCTGTCTCCTGGGAAATCTGCACTGGGAGTGCTCTGGCTGATGGAAAAGGTAACTGAGCAAGGTTTTAATTAAAATTCTAATTGTGGTTGGAAAAGATCCCTTGGGTCGTTCAGTCCAACCATCCAAGTCCACCTCCAAAGGATGGGCACCTCCACAGCTGTCAAATCCCTCCAGAAGTGGTTGATGGGACCACGTTTTGGTCTGTCCCAGAGCTGCTCAAATCTCTGGCTGCCCAGCCAGGAGAAGTTCATACGTCTGGAAAATCAGATCCCTGCCACGGGATCCTGTCAGGATCACTTCCCTTCCCTAAACCAACTGGACCTGGCTGCAGGACAGACCTAAAGTGGTCGTTGTCTTTTGGAAAGTGCTCTGCATCAAGATGTGTCTCCTTGGCTTTTTTTGAGGACTTTTTTAGTGCCAATTGTCTGTTTAATCAGGTTTTTTTTTTTTGTCTTTAAACAAAAGCAGCAAATAGGTTTTGAAAGCCCTGTAATATATGCTTTAAAAATAACCCAGTAACCCCCCAAAACAGTGAAAAAAACCTCCAGATTTTCCTTACAAGGGATCAGAGGAAGATGCAAAGCCATTCTGGAGCCCAGAAGATTTCTTAAATCCAAAGTGAATTCATTAACAACAGCTCTGTGTGGGCAACCACATTTGCAGATGACAAGTGTGTTTAATGCATTCTCCCAAAGCCTTTCTGAGTGTGTTTCAGGCATCTTGGCAAGCAGCATTCCAACGTGCTGACATCCTGGCCAGCACCAGCCGAGAGGAAAAAATTCTGATTTTTTTATTTTTTTTTTTGGTTGGTTGGGGGTTTTTTCGCATTAGCAACAGGTTTTTGTGTGTCTTGATAAATCTTGGTAAAACCAGTAGAGGTTATTTGAAAATGAACAGTTATTTAGAAGTTTGAAAAAAACAGAATTTAAAAAAAAAAAAAAAAGGGAAAACAAAAGCCCCAAATCTTTCTTTTCATGTTTAGGTAAGGCTGCTTTACATTTCATTAATTGTCCATATGATTGCCTTACTATCCAAAGCTTCCATAAAATCTGACTTTATTTCTCCTGTACAGCTTTTCCATAAGAAAAGCCCTGAAACTGAGCAAGTCACATATTTTAGTTTCCATGTTTGAGAAACCCAATATTTAATGGTAGAGCCCAACTCAGTGAGATGAGCCGTGTCCCCCACCCTCAGCTATAGGTATGAAATTAGTATTCTGCTTTTACATCCTGTAACTGCATCAAAGGTAACTGAGCAAGGTTTTAATTAAAATTCTAATTACTTCTTTATATTGCAGCAAAGCAGAACAAATCCCCAGCTTTGCTCCTCTTTGGAATGACAACTGGAGAATAAATACTCATCTCCAGCATGGTGACTGAGCCCGTGTTTGGCCAGTGGGCTCAACGGGTTCCCAGGAAAAATGCAAACCAGAGCAGTATAAAATTAGTTGGAAGGACCCTCACTGCTGTCTCCTGATTGGTCATGTGAAAAATTGGATGAAAAGATTAATCTTTGGAGTTTATGGTATGTCACAGGGTGAACTTCCTGAGAGGAAGATGGTATTTTTTTTTCCTTAGAGTGGGAATCATCAGTGCAGAGCGCTCCAGGAGATCTGTGAGCAGCTTCTTCAACCCTGAATGTATTTATATCCTGAGCTTTTATAGGTTTAAGTCATCTGGCTGCAAACATAAACACACAAACCCCTAAAGATCCTGTTCCTATAGCATGGATGGTCACAAAGATCTGCTCTAGTTCACAAAGAGGATTTTCTGGGTGGAAAAAGCACAAGACTGTTTCCCTGGTTTTCAGAATTTTGTTTCTCATCACCGGAGACGTTTGGTCTCAATTGAGACTGGCGCTTTTTTCACGCTCCCTGCTTTGTGGTGCTGAGTGTTTTGGTTTTTGACAGCTTTGCAGGATGAAATTGTTCCCCCTGAGCTTTTCTGATCAGCATCACCACACCCAGCCACCAGCGCAGCCCAGCCCAGAAACCTCTGGAAGACACACAGGCGTCAGCACTACTTACCAAGAGGCATCACTACAAAAAACGGGAGCCAGCAGAGAACGAAGCATCCTACAACAATTCCCAGGGTCTTGGCAGCTTTCTTTTCCCTGGAGAACTTGAGCAGGCGCACAGAGAAGTGGTGCTTGCTCTTGGGGTTGGGCGCGGAGCCGCCGGCGCCGGGCGCGTTCCTGCGGTGGATGCGGAGGGTCACCTCCTCGGAATGGGATTTCTCCGTCTTCAGCCCCGAGCTCAGCCCTTTGTTTTCCCTTTTGGCCACCACGTAGACCCGGCAGTACATCACCAGGATGATGATGAGGGGGAGGTAGAAGGAGCCCAGCGCCGAGAACAGCACGTAGCCGGGCTCCTCGGTGATCTGGCAGATGGTCTCGTCCTCCGGGGCCGGCTCCTTCCAGCCGAAAAGGGGCCCGATGGAGATGACCAGGGACAGAGCCCAGACACACAGCAGGGCCAGGAGGCCCCTCCTCTCTGTCACGATGCTGGGGTACCTCAGCGGGTAGCTGACCCCGATGTATCTGTCGATGGAGATGATGCAGAGGCTCATGATGGAAGCGGTGCAGCAAAGCACGTCGACGGCCGCCCAGATGTTGCAGAAGATCCTCCCGAAGACCCAGTAGCCCAAAATCTCCATGGTGGCTGAGAAGGGCAGGACGGTAGAAGTCAGGAGGAGGTCAGCTACAGCCAGGTTGATGATGTAATAGTGGGTGACACTCTGGAGGTGTCTGTGGCAGGCCACGGACAGGATAACCAGGATATTGCCCAAAACCCCAAAAACGATCAGCCCCCCTAGAATGACACCCAGTAAGATGGCCTTGGAAATGTTCACGGGCTCCACGGAGTGGGTGCAGTTGGAGCACTCGGAGGAGTTTCCAGGGAGAAAAGCCATGGCTGGTACTGTCCATGTGAGGCTGCTGGACTTCACCCCTTTCCGGGCAGGAACAGTGACAAGATCAGTTCTTGGAAGGGCCTATAGGCAACATTTGCCTGGCCTTGCTGGGGAAAAGAGTTTTGAAGAATGTCTTAGAACTGCAGCACCAGCAGCAAGGAGAAAGATCCAGGAACATATTAGCAAACCTACCTTTGCTCCTAAGCTTTCACCACAATGGTTGATACTCACCAGTTCCAAGCCAAATTTAACTCCTTCTGCATTTTCCTTGGGCTACCCAAACCTGAGGCTGTTTATCCCACTTCCCAGGGCTACGTGATGAGAAACACTGGAGCTGCAGGTTAAAATCATTTCCGTCTTTTGGGGAAGGTTCTGCATTTAAGGAAAGTAAATATTCCAAAGGGTGTCCAATTTAGCTACTCCTGAGAGGAAATCACTGACGCTTCTAATTGCCTGGTGTTAGTCCTGATCCTGCCTTAAAAACCTGACTGGGTGGAGGTTGCTGTTGTGTCTGCTCAGCAGTTTTGTTTGAGGTACCATCACTGCCCATCCTCAGGGTTGAGGCTGTCAGTCAGAGCTTTCCATGTGCAGAGCACTCATCAGTCCAGGTCCTGGGCTGCAAATTAAAGCTCGTTTACATCAGCTCCTCGTTTGCTCTGAGGGGAAGAGCGGAGTTTGCCGTGTGCTCTCGTGCTCTCTGCAGATCCTCACCCCCCTGGAGAAGACAGAAACACGAACAATGTGATTCCCAGAAGCCACACTCCCTGCTAGGGTTCCCATATAAGAATAGAGCAGGAGGCTATTTTAGGGCGCTTTCCTCAGGCTGGCTCCAGCCAGTGGAACCAACCTTTTCCAGCCCAGCAACGTTTGACAGCAACTGAGAGATCCAAGTGGGTTTTCCTGCCTGAATTTCCCCTTCTTTATGGGGACAGGCATCAATCCGAATTATCAGCTCATCTGCAGAGAACAGTTCTAGGAGAGACAGAAGCCTGCAGGACACAATTCAGGACTACACGAACTGGGCAGCAGATTTAGAAGCCCAGAACTTAATCTCAGGTTTCTTTATTAAGCGAGACCTCTCCCCACTGAATTGTTAGTCCAGCTGAGCTGCTCATTTTGAGAATCCAAAGGGAAAAGCAACTCCAAAGCCAAGCAGAAGACGTCGCAAGGAGCGAGCCTCCTAGTGAGTGACACAACATTTCAGAGTATCTGGAAGCCAAGCTCAGCCTTTGCTGACTAAATATGGAGAAAAGGTACCTCAGATGGAAACGTGAGGATTAGCCTGGGAACCGGGACCTGGGGGGCACGGAGGGGAGAGCTGCAAAACCTTTCCCAACACCTCCACGTGGATATAGAATTCCCACCCCAAATATTAATCAGAGGTGAAAAACCACCACTGAGGCTGTGGCTGTAAAACCCCAGATGAGGAAGGACTCTCTAAGTGTCCTTTGGGATGAGTCCCTCAGACCAGCTGCAACAACTGTCCCATTTCCAAACCTCCACGCTGAACTGTCCTGCAGGCAAAAGCATTTCAGACTGAAGCCCCGAAATTCCCAGTCCAGGGGCAGGGAGGAGGGGGGAAGGGGGGATGGATAGGTACCACACTGTGGGAATTTTACTTCAGTGCACTCAAGTGAAATTGGATCTTTTATTTTCTTTCCCGCCAGATGGAACAAGTTGAGGAATAATCCCAAGGAAGAAAAGGACAGATTGCCTAAACACACCCATGAAAAGTGAGCATCGAGCATGTCTGAGCATTATAATTGTGGTCATTATAGGGTATGAAACCAGGTCATTATAGGGCTGAGAGAAAATTAAGAAATTATTAAATTGATTTTTAAGCACATGAAGAAAAACTTCCCAGCAAGTCAAGGAGCTGCAGCAGAAAGGACTGACAGAGGTTTCCATGCTCAAAACCAAACAAAGCCCAGCCTGTGGAGACGGCTGAGCCGGGAAGGGCAGAGCCCAGGCTGCTGCGCCTGCCCCACACTCACCTCCCCTGTCTCCAGAAGGCAGCGCAGCTCCTCGGAGCATCTGGGAAGGGGCTCTCAGCACGGCGGGCTCCTCTTCCACGCAGGGATGGGACTCTGCGCCTGCAAATCCTCGGCTTTCCCGGCTTTATTCTCCCCCTGGTATTTCAGCAGCTGGCGGAGGGGCTGATTGCCGGTGTCCCGCGGCTGCCAGGGGCTGGCTCCGGCTCCCGGGAGGGATCCGTGTCCCGTCCGGAGCCCAGCTCCACGCCGGGAAGGAGCAGCAGGAGCTGCGCTGCTCTGCTGATGTAGCAGAGCAGGAGCCTCACCATTACCGTAATTCACTGCCACTCCCATATTGCCCAGAATGAAAGAGCACTGCAGTGTGGGTTTAAATTTATTTAATTTTTTTTTTTTCCCTCCACTCAAACTCCCAGTTCCTGCAGAGAGCGGAGAGTGGAAGACAGATAACAAGCTCCTGTTTATAAGATAACACGAAATTTTTGGGGGGGATCTAAAAAGAGAATTTCCTGCAGGGCAAACGGAACA